>BLSH010360798.1:157334-169247 GCA_018402905.1 Glandirana rugosa | reverse complement strand
TGGGGCTTTATATTGTCGCTATTGGGCTCTCTGATGAGGCTTTCTTGTCCCGGTGCTCAGGAGCTGGGAGATCAGGCGTCCATTCCTCTCCGACGCCAGGCCACGCCCCCCCCAAATTTCTAACTGTGAATGTGGTTTTCATTTATAAAAAACATGCATACTGGGATTCCGTTCAAATAGCAGACCTGGGGGAATTTCTAAGGGATTTTTGAATGAAATGAGTTGACTCTATGATGGAATGATTTTTCTATGAACATTTGAACTAAAATCTAACCACGCATGGCTAGCTTTACAGATTTAAAGTAACTGTAAAGTCTCTTTTTTTTCTCTAAATAATAAACATGTTATACTTACCTCGTCTGTGCAGTTGGTTTTGCACAGAGCAGCCCGGACCCTCCTCTTCTTGGGCCCCTCTTTGCTGCTGCTGGCCCCTCCCTCCTATCGAGTGCCTCCACAGCCCACAGCTTTCTGCCCCCCGCACCCGAGCCTAGACAGAGCTCCGTGTATCCATTCAGACATGGAGCCCCAACCTGGCCCTGCCTCCCCTCTCCCCTGATTTTCTGACTGACTTTGACTGACAGCCGTGGGAGCCAATG
Source organism: Glandirana rugosa (assembly GCA_018402905.1). Lineage (NCBI taxonomy): Eukaryota > Metazoa > Chordata > Amphibia > Anura > Ranidae > Glandirana > Glandirana rugosa. The sequence goes on along the minus strand of BLSH010360798.1, from coordinate 168,651 downwards.
GCGCCACTGCTGTGTCTCAGCCAATCAGGAGGAGTGTCCCAGACGGCTTAGACATTCATGGACATCATTGTAGAGAGAAGGGGCTCAGGTAAGTAATTAGTGGGTGCTGGGGAGGCTGCTACACACAAAAGGTTTTTTTATCTTAATGCATAGAATGCAATAAATTGGTTATCAACCCGTGACAACCACTTTAACCTACAGGTAAGCCTATAATAAGGCTTACCTGTAGGTGCCCTGCATATCTCCTAAACTTGTACGGTTAAGGAGATATACAGTGTACTCGCATTGCCAGCGTCATTTCACCACATGCACAGTGAAGAAACGGCCTCTGTGCCGTTTCTTCACTGAGATTGTGCCGTGACTGGCGGCTCCCACGCGCATGCGCGGGAGTGACGTCACGCAACCCTGGCCAGTCACAGAGCCGGAGTCGTGGCCCCGGAAGGAAGAGGGGCAGAAGATGGATGCTGCCTGCTCAGGAGACATTGCTGGACATTGCAGGCTTAGTTTGCAGGTAAGTGACACATAATGGGCTACTATGTGATGCATAGTAGCCCATTATGCCTCTGCTTTGCAGGGGAATATAGAGGAAGTAAACCCCATCAGGGTTTATTTCCTCGTTAAGATAAAAAAACCTTCTGCCTTTACAACTCCTTTAAACTGGGATTTCAGGGAAAGTCCACTGAAACAAAAAAGTGTTCTTCGTAAACAATTAGAGGCAGTAATCTGAAATGTTACAGCTTGCCATGGGTTACTGAGCATTGCTTGATTTTAGTACTGCAGTAGAGGCGTTTGACCTGAACTACTAGCCTTAAAGTGGTTTTCAAGGCTTGGGGAAAAAACACCTGCAAGAGAAAGGCATAATGAGCTAGTATGCATTGCATAAGAGGCATGGTGAGTTTTTTTGAACTTGTCATTTTTTCCCATAATTCTTTCTAAATGAAGATTTTTTTTTCACAAAATTGTCATTGTAACAGGTTATTTCTCTCACATGGCATATGCATACCACAAATTACACCCCAAAACACATTCTACTACTCCTCCTGAGTATGGCAATACCACATGTGTGGGCCATTTTCACAGCCTGAGCACATAGAGAGGCCCAACATGCAGGGAGCACCGTCAGGCATTCTAGGAGCATAAATTACACATCTAACTTGTTGACTACCTATTACAATTTTGAAGGCCCTGGAGCACCAGGACAATGGAAATGCCCACAAAATGACCCCATTTTGGAAAGCTAGCACCCCAACATATAATCTATGAGGCATAATGAGTCTTTTGAACGGTTCATTTTTTTTCCAGACGTTTTTGGAAAACGTGGAAAAAAATTAAAACACTTTTTTTTTTACACAAAGTTGTCTATTTGTAAGATATTTCCAACACATAGCATGTACATAGCAAAAATGACACCCCAAAATACATTCTACTACTCCTCCTGAGTATGGCGATGCCAAATGTGTGAGACTTTTATGCAGCCTGGCAACATACAGAGGCCCAGCATTGAAGTAGCATCTTCAGGCGTTTTAGAAGCATAAATTACACATCTTATTTCTCAACCACCTATTACACTTTTGAAGGCCCTTGAGCACCAGGGCAATGGAAATTCCCACAAATTTACCCATTTTGAAAAGCTAACACCCCAACGTATAATCTATGAGGCATAATGAGTCTTTTGAATGGTTCATTTTTTTTCCAGAAGTTTTTGGAAAACGTGGAAAAAAATGAAAACGCATTTTTTTTAAACAAAGATGTCCATTTATAAGATATTTCCAACAAATAGCATGTACATAGAAACAAATGACACCCTAAAATACATTCTGCTACTCCTCCTGAGTATGGCGATACCAAATGTGTTAGACTCTTGCACAGCCTGGCCACATACAGAGGCCCAACATTGAAGTAGCATCTTCAGGCGTTTTAGAAGCAAAAATTACACATCACATTTCTCAACCACCTATTACATTTTTGAAGGCCCTGCAGGGAGCACCGTCAGGCATTCTAGGAGCATAAATTACACATCTAACTTGTTTACTACCTATTACAATTTTGAAGGCCCTGGAGCACCAGGACAATGGAAATGCCCACATAATGACCCCATTTTGGAAAGCTAACACCCCAACATATAATCTATGAGGCATAATAGGCTTGAAAAACTGAACACTAATAAGTCAACGGGACCAGATGGCTTACACCCGAGGGTCCTTAACCCCTTGCCGACCGCCGATCGGCAATTGACGGCGGCAAGGTGGCTCGTGAGCGCAAATCGCCGTCATACGAGCCTAGTGAGCGCGCAGCTGGAGGCGCGCCCGCGTGCTCTCTGTGTTCGAGGAGGGCGAGGGAGCGGGTGCGGCGGCTTCGATTGCCGCCGGCTACCCGCGATGGCCCCCCGGAGCGAAGGAACGGAGGTCCGTGTATGTAAACACAGACCTCCGTTCTGTGTGAGGGGGAAGGACTGTGATCACAGCCTTCCTGTATACGAAGGCTGTGACCACTTCCCTTCCCCAGCTAGGGCAGTCCCCCTACAGTTAGAACACGCCCAGGGAACATACTTAACCCTTAGAGCGCCCCCTGCAGGTTAACCCCTTCACTGCCAATGGCATTTACACAGTAATCAGTGCAGTTTTATAGCACTGATCGCTGTATAAATGCCAATGGTCCCAAAAAAGTTCCGACATGTCCGCTGAAATATCGCAGTACCGCTAAAAATCGCAGTTCACCACCATTACTAGTAAAAAAAAAACCCAAAAATGAATTCTCATCATCCGTAAACGCGACCACTTTTGCGCAAACCAATCAATAAACGCTGATTGCGATTTTTTTTATCGCAAATATGAGGAAGAATATAAATCGGCCAAAAACGGTGAAAAAAAATGTTTTTTTTATATTTTTTTTTTTGGATTTGTATTCTAGCAAAAAGTAAGAAATTTGGGTTTTTTTGCAAAATTGTCACTCTTCTTTTGTTTATAGCGACGATCAGAAATGACGCAGAGGTGATCAAATACCACCAAAAGAAAGCTCTATTTGTGGGAAAAAAAGGATGCAAATTTAGTTTGGGTACAACGTCGCACGACCGCGCAATTTTCAGTTAAAGCGACGCAGTGCCGAATCGCAAAAAGGGCTCCGGTCCTAAAGCTGGAAATCCTTCCGGAGCTGAAGTGGTTAAGGAACTTAGCCAAATTATTGCCAGACCCTTGTACCTAATCTTTAAGAGCAGTTTTCTGACTTGTATGATACCAGCTGATTGGAAAAAAGCCAATGTAGTACCAATATATAAAAAGGACCAAGATATATCCCTGGGAACTACAGACCAGTTAGCTTAACATCAATAATTGGCAAGCTCTTGGAGTGAATAATAAGGGATTACATACAAGATTACTGTAATGAGAATGGTATCATTAGTAGTAATCAACATGGGTTCATGAAGGATCGTTCTTGCCAAACCAATCTAATAACCTTCTATGAGGAGGTGAGCTGCCATCTAGATAAGGGAAGGCCTGTAGATGTGGTGTATCTGGATTTTGCGAAAGCATTTGATACAGTTCCCCATAAACGTTTACTGTACAAACTAAGGTCCCTTAGCATGGATCAAAGGGTGAGCACTTGGATTGAAAATTGGCTACAAGGGTGAGTCCAGAGGGTGGTGATAAATGGGGAGTACTCAGAATGGTCTGGTGTAGAAAGTGGTGTTCCCCAAGGTTCTGTCCTGGGACCAATCCTATTCAATTTATTCATAAACGACTTGGAGGATGGGGTGAACAGCTCAATCTCAATATTTGCAGATGATACCAAGCTAATCAGAGCAATAAACTCTCCACAGGATGTGGAAATCTTGCAAGAAGATCTGAATAAATTAATGGGGTGGTCAGACAAGTGGCAAATGAGATTTAATGTAGAAAAATGTAAGATAATGCATTTGGGTACCAAGAACAAGAAAGCAAACTACTCACTAGGGGGAGAGCCTCTGGGGGAATCTAGGATGGAAAAAGACCTAGGGGTCCTAGTGGAGAACAGGCTCAGCAGTGGCATGCAATGTCAAGCTGCTGCAAGCAAAGCTAACAATGTGTTGGCATGCATCAGGAAAGGGATCAACTCCATGGATAAATCAATAATTCTCCCACTATACAAGACTCTGGTGAGGCCGCACCTGTAGTATGCCGTCCAGTTCTAGGCACCGGTTCTCAGAAAGGATGTCCTGGTATTGGAAAGGGTACAGAGAAGGGCCACAAAGCTTATTAAGGGATCAGAGTACCTTAGTTATGAGGAAAGATTACAAGCACTGAACTTATTCTCTCTGGAGAAGAGATGCTTGAGAGGGGATATGACTTCAATGTACAAATACTGTACTGGTGACCCCACAGTAGGTACAAAACTATGCCGTGCAAGGGATCACACAAAGACACGCGGCCATTCACTAAAAATAGAAGAAAGACAGTTTAACCTTAAAGAGCGTAGAGGGTTCTTTATGGTAAGAGCAGTGAGGAAGTGGAATTCTCTTCCACAAGCAGTAGTCCCTGCTGGGAATCTAGATAACTTCAAAAAACTATTAGATGCACACCTAAGGGACCACAACATTGAGGGGTATACAACTTAATAATGACATTAAAAACATACACATAGGTTGGACTTGATGGGCTTGTGTCTTTTTTCAACCTTGTTTACTATGTAACTAAGTAAAACTTTCCAGAAGTTTTTGGAAAACATGGGGAAAAAATGAAAACACCTTTTTGTTTTTTACACAAAGTTGTCCATTTATAAAGATATTTCCACCACATAGCATGTACATAGCAAAGATGACACCCCAAAATACATTCTGATACTCCTCCTGAGTATGGCGATACCAAATGTGTGAGACTTTTACACAGCCTGACCACATACATAGGCCCAACATTGAAGTAGCATCTTCAGGCGTTTTGGAAGCATAAATTACACATCTCATTTCTCAACCACCTATTACAATTTTGAAGGCCCTTGAGCACCAACACAATGGAAATGCCCACAAAAGGACCCATTTTGGAAAGCTAATGCCCCAACATATAATCTATGAGGCATAATGAGTCTTTTGAACGGTTAATTTTTTTCCAGAAGTTTTTGGAAATCGTGGAAAAAAAATGAAAAGTTGTCCATTTATAAGATATTTCCAACACATAGCATGTACATAGCATGTACATTGCAAAAATGAAACCCCAAAATACATTCTGCTACTCCTCCTGAGTATGGCAATACCACATGTGTGAGACTCTTACAGAGCCTGGACACATAGAGAGGCACATTATGCAAGGAACACAATCTGGTGTTCTAGGGACACACAGCATGCACATACCAAAATATATTCTGCTGAGCAAATGGTAAACAAAAGATTACCTGTGGTTTTAGTAGCGCAGTTGTCCACAGGAGGATAGCACTGGTCCAGGCAGCAGGCAGGGACTTGGTCAGCGAACACAATTGTTCAGGCAACTGACAGTGAATGCAATTGTCCAGGCAACAGGCAAGAATACAGTCCATAATAAGTACTGGGAGCATGCAGGGATACTGTCCATATATAGTCCAGGGTCAGTGCAGGAAGAAATATTATCAACAGGGCCAAATTATTGGTCCTGGTAGTAGGCAGGAACATGGTCCATAGTACAGGTAGCAGGCAGAGGTGTGGTCAGTCCATGCGGCTTGCAGGGGGCTACAGGCAGCAGGCAGAAGTAGGGCCTCGGTCAGGACAGAAAGGGGACAGGGGTAGAGGCTTCTCCCACCCAAATCTCTTTGAAGCCTCTGAGTCTCCAGACCCTAATCTGGGAGAGAGAAAACAAAAACAATGTTTTCTTCTTCCAGAAAAAAACATTCTGGAGCCCCTCATATATGTGAGACCCCTGTGTTGTGAATCCCACTACTCCAGTAGCAGGGTACAAGATCAGTCTAAGAGGCAGGCAAAAAACATGGTCAAACAGTCCAGGGTCAGTTCCAGATCAGGCAGCGGTATATACAGAATCGGTAGGAAGAAGCGTGGTTGAATAACAAGCCAGTGTCAGTTCCGGAGCAGACAGAGATATGTACAAAAGCGGCAGGCAAAGTCGTGGTCGAATAACAGCCCAGGGTCATTTCAAGAGAAAGCAGTGGCATAAGGGGTGTGAATGTACATGACAGGAACTGAGGATTAATAATCACTAAAATGTATTAAGGTATGATAGCGGCGGAAGCAGTCACCTGTGCAGGGGCCTGGTTGGGGAGGGCACTGGGAGCAATAATAAGCGGTGTCTCTTCTGATTCCTCCACTGGTACACACCTTTTTTTCTGGCGCCTTTGGCCTGTTGGTCTGGGAGGGATTTTATCAATGAAATGGTGTTCAGAGAGTCGACTAAGAGCTTTGGATCGAATATTTTCTGGTGGGCCATTCGGGAATAGGAAGGCGGTGATAATTATCTTCTTGTAGCCAAGGAAGTGTTGGGGGCTTTCGGTGGATTTGCGGTAACATACATAGGAGTTATATACGGCCAATTGAAAACAATAAATCACTACTTTTTTGTACCAGTGATATGTCCGTCTTGTGGCAAGGTATGGTTCCAGTATTTGGTCATTGTAGTCCACTCCCCCCATGAATAAATTGTACTCATGGACACATCTTGGCTTCTGGATTGGGCCATTCCTTCTGGGGATCTCCATAAAGGTATTATTGTGTATTGATGACAGTATGTAGACATCCCTTCTGTTCCTCCACTTCACTGCCAGAATTTCCTCAGTTCGTAGGCTTGCCATCTCTCCTCTTCTTAACTTCATATTGACGAGCCTTTGAAGAAAACCCTTCCTGTTCTTTCTGACAGTGCCACATGCTGGCGTGTTCTGCAGGTGAAGGTTTCGGAACAGAGGCAGACTTGTGTAGAAGATGTCTACATACAAGTGGTAGCCTTTCTCTAGAAGTGGGTAAATGAGGTCCCAAACAACTTTTGAGTCCTTCCCTTTGTACACTATGAAGGCATAAGTGTACCCCGTGGCTCGGTCACATTGTTTGTACACTTTGACCCCATAGCGGTTCCTCTTGTTTGGGATAAATTGCTTTATTTCCAGCCTGCCGCTAAATTTTACTAGTGACTCGTCTATACAAATATGTTGGTCTGGAGTAAACACCTGGGGGAATTTCTTTGAAAAATAGTTAAGTAGTGGCCGAATTTTAAAAAGTTTTGTTGTAACTGGGGTCATTTTGTGGGGGGGGCACAGTGTTTGTTGTCGTTGAAGTGCAGGAACCTCATTATCATCAGGTATCTTGTTCGGGACATTACCGCGGAGAAGACTGGCATGTGGTCGATGGGGTGGGTTCATCAATAGGATCGTAATTCGTTCTTTTTGTTGAGTCCCATACAAAATGTGAGGCCCAAAAATTTCTTAAACTCCTCCACTGTAAGGTCTCTCCACTCAAAGGGGCGTGTGTTATATGATGTGGGATTGTTTGTAATAAATTGTCATGCGTATAAGTTGCACTGGGCCACATTGGCGAAAAATTGTTTGTGTCCAACTGGACTTCTGGCTGGGCACTGAAAGGGGGAATTCTAGCTTCTCCTGAATCAGAAGGAAGCCACAAGGAATTTTGAAGGGAATAGGGAAGGTCAGCATGGGTCCTAACCCTTTGGGGCTGAGGTACTGCGGTGCTGGTGGATGGCCGTGCGGTGCTGGTGGATGGCCATGCGGTGCTGGTAGACGGCACTGCAGTGCTGGTGGATGCTACTGCCTCCTCACCAAAATGCCTTTGTCTAGCAGACGGACCATCTTCCTCCTCTGAGTCAGTCAGAGTTTCACTGCTGAGGACTGGCTCATACTCAACATCAGACTCAGAATCTAAAGAGGAATCTGAAGTAGAGAGCTCCCCGTTGCTCTCGTCGGCCGGACTTAAAATTTGGTATGCCTCCTCGGCGGAAAAGGATCTTTTGGCCATATTTTTGTTGCTGGTGATGACCTGCACTGATGGAGCAGCACAGATGTGCACTAATGAGGTGGCACTGATGATGCGGCACAGATGAGCACTGATGACAAAGATGTGCACTGAAGAGGTGGCACAGATGGGCACTGATGACTGGCACAGGTGGGCACTGATGACAGATGTGAACTGATGAGGTGGCACAGATGTGCACTGATTATGTGGCACAGATGGGCACTGATGACTGGCACAGATGGGCATTCATGACTGGCACATATGAGCACTGAGGCAGCACAGATGTGCACTGATTATGCAGCACAGGTGAGCACTGATGACTGGCATAGATGGGCACTGATTATGCAGCACAGATGAGCACTGACTGGCACAGATGTGCACTGATTATGAGGCACTGATGACTGGCACTGATGGGGACTGATTATGCGTCACAGATGGGCACTGATGACTGGCATAGATGGGGCACTGATGTGCACTGATGAGGCGGCACAGATGTGCACTGGTGAGGCAGCACAGATGTGCACTGATGATGTGACACTGATGAATGGCAAAGGTGGCACTGATGAATGGCACAGGTAGGCACTGATGAATGGCACAGGCGGGGCATTGATGAATGGCACAGGTGGGCACTAATGAATGGCACAGGTGGGCACTGATGAATGGCACTGACCCTGATGGGTACTGTGACACTGGCACTGTTTGAGCACTGTATTTTCACAGTAATAAAGCCAACTCTGACTCACATTCAGCACAGAAGCTCTCCCTCCTCACACGCTGTCTCTGTGTGAGGAGGAAGAGCCGTCTATGAGAGATGATCTCATATGTTTACATTTGAGATCATCCCTCATTAGACACGTCGATCATGTGGTAAATGGCCGCTGTGATTGGTCATTTACCGCGATCTGTGATTGGCTGTGTCCAAGGGACACGGCAATCACAAATATTCCCCGATGCGCGCCTGTGAGGACGTCTATTTATGGCCTCCCGGCAATGTAGAGCCGTCAATCGGCTATAGCGTGGATCTGAAGTGGTTAATGTGTCTCTAAGGACAGGAAGTGCAGAGGAATCTTCTTATTCATGATACTCTACTAACTGAAATAAAGGTTTTGGCTGGAGTTATATTTTAAGAGTTCTAGCCTTAGAAGCCCTAAAGCAGGAGTCTCGAACTAACGGCCCTCCAGCTGTTGTGGAACTACAAGTCCCATGTGGCATTGCAAGGTTGACAGTTACAAGCATAGACTCCCACAGGCAGAGGCTTGTAGACTTATAGTTCCACAAAAGTTGGAGGGCCGCCAGTTTGAGACCCCTGCCCTAAAGCATGTTATAAATAAGTGTCTGAATTCCTTAAATCTATACTTTTTCCCAGTCAGTGGCTAAAAGCCTTGAAGCCAAAGCATTAGCATGACTACAAGGTGACTAATATTCCCAAAAAGAAAAGTCAGCAATGGCAGCCCACATAATTCTCTTGTGACAGGTGTGCTTTAATTCCCAGGAAAAATGTAGGGTATCTCCTTCTCTTCCCTTCCCTGTTCTAAAATGAGCCTAATATGGCAAATGGGTTATTGACTTTGCAACACTCATTGACAAGCTTTGAATTAAATACTTTAAAGAGACAAATTAGGCCACATTCACAACTTAATGACGCTTTGCGTTTTTTTGGCCCAATTTTTTGGCGCATTTGTCTCTCACTAGCATGGGGCAGCCCATTCACTTGAATGAAAAAAGCACCAAAGCAGCTCCTGCACATTTTTCTTTGGCAGCAAGTCAAGTGCAATTTGCACTGTACGTTTTGTGTTCCAATGTGCATTGCATGGCTTTTTGCATGTGTAGTCAAGAGACAAATGCGTGACAAAACGCGTAACTGCTACCAACGTTTGAGATGCCATTAAGAAACAAAAGGGCACCATAGGCATGATGCACATTATAGCACGTTTTTAACATGTTTCTGAAAATGTCTGCACGTGTTCCTGGAATGCTCAGGTGTAAATGCGACCTTAAAGTATATGTACACACAATCACTAAGAACTCTTATGAGCTTTAACATATACTTGTATTTTCAGAAATAATTATCAATATTTTTTACATATACAGCTGTCAGTAAAATAATACCTGCTGATCCTGCCATGGAGGCCTGTGTTCATGCTCTTCTTGTTATAAGGTGATCACACTCTCTTCATATCTGTTCCTATCTCTCCATTCCATTCCTATCTCTCCATTCAGCCCCACCCTCGTGATGTCACATCCTGGGGCGGGACATCACAGCCCCGCCCCAGGATGTGACATCATGGGGGTGGGGCTCATGATGACATCATCGTGTGGCCCTGCCCCATGCCAATATAAGGCAACCGCGCAGCACGGACCCGGCATTTGAGTGGAAGAGAGAGACGAGTCAACATCTCCAGAAGAAGGAGAAGAAGAAGAAGCAGCGGCGGGAGAAGCTAGCCGGGAACAGCAGCAAAAGAGCTGAAGACCCCGCAGAAGACCCGCAGAAGACCCCTCAGAAGACAGAAGACCCCGCAAAAGAGTCGAAGAAAGAAGAGAGGGGAGAAGATGCCGTAGTGGATTTAATAAAATATTTTAAAAAGCTGTGTAGTGTTTTTTTTTGTACACTTTTTTTCCCCCATGTAAATGGGTAGGGGTAAGATGTACCCCATACTCATTTACATAGGGTGGGGGGGCCCAGCATCTGGGGGCCCCCTTGTTAAAGCGGGCTTCCAGATTCCGATAAGCCCCCGCCCGCAGACCCCGAAAACCAACGGCCAGGGTTGTCGGGAAGAGGCTCTTGTCCCCATCAACATGGGGATAAGGTGCTTTGGGGTGAGGGGCGCAGAGCCCCCCTGCCCCGAAGCACCCATGCTCCCCATGTTGAGGGCATGCGGCCTGTTACGGTCCAGGAGGGGGGGCGCTTGCTCGTCCCCACCCCCTTTCCTGGCCTGCCAGGATGCATGCTTGGATAAGGGTCTGGTATGTATTTTGGGGGGGACCCTACGCCGTTTTTTTTGGTATGGGTGCTCCTCTTAAAATACATGCCAGATCGAAGAGCCTGGTATGCTCTTGGGGGGCGGGGAACCCCACGCCAATTTTTTTTTCGGGGGTTCCCCCTGAACACACGATCCACAGAATTTCCCCTTGGGGGCTTTTTTTTTAACCGCACCCCAAGGGGCGGGGGGTTCTCGTATGGTCCGAGAAGCTAGACCGTACATAAAATTCTCCTCGTGGGTATGGTTTTTTTTGCCGCATCCCAGGGGGGGTTTTATGTATGGTCTGGGAATAGGTTCGTACGTAGGACCGTCCGGTCCTTTCCCCCACCCCTGCTCGTTCGCGGGGGGGAGGACCTGGCATTGTCCGGCGTACGGGAGTTGTACCCCTCGTACCCACGAAGCCCCGTCCCCCCGAGACGCGGGGAGT
>BLSH010360798.1:117306-138234 GCA_018402905.1 Glandirana rugosa | reverse complement strand
GGGGGGCATTCTTCACTTTTAATAAAGTACTTTGTCGAAAACCATCTCTTATTTTAATTTACACAACACTGTTTTTTTTTTAGGGGTGAATGGGTAGGGGTACAATGCATCCTGTTCATTGAAGTTGCATGGAATGTGGACATGAAGTCGCAGGGCAAAGTCGGATCGGAAGTCATACGACTTTTGTGTCAGATCAGTGTGAAAATATCCTTAGTAGATTAACCCCACTGTCTCTAAGCATAACTACTTATGTTCAGTTATGCTGGCTTAAATGCTTTTGTTAACTCTAAACATGCCCATGGAAATTAGCTTAGCATACAGTTAATGGTCACCAGAGATAAGCTTTAATCCCATAATGGCATATCTACCCAACTGCATTGTTGTCAACCTGGGATGAGCTTAGGTGTGTTTGGATACACCGCCTGATCTATCCTGCAGAAGGCTGTCACTGTGGATTGCTAATCATAAACAGCCAGACATTGCTTACCCCACAGCCTCATGTATACAGTACACACCCCTTGTATATGTGAGGCTGCGGGGTGGGAATGACAGTTTCACTCATATCTGAATTGAGAAGGGCTGTGGGTGGCAACTTGATCTTGATCCCAAAAAATACAAGATGCCTGGAATTCAAAAAATGTCTTTATTATTAGGATCCATTTTCTGAGTGAGGGTATATTCCACATTTTTTTCTCCTATCCCCTGGAACATAGAAGTATTTTTCTGTAAACGTTTGATTATTTATTTGTTTATTTTAGAAAAACATTTTTTTATGTTATTTGTAACCTTCTGTAATTGTGCATATTATATACCTTTTGTGGGCTGTTAAAGTTTTCTGATTAGAAGTGCCAGGAGGAGTGTGGATTGCACATTAGCTCATAATTTGTGACTGATGAAAGCTCAGGTGCATGTGTTTTCCTGTATTCAGATCCGTGTTCTCATATCAACGTTCTGCTTCATTTTCAAGAATCACTTTTTTTCCTTTATCTCCCCTATATGTCACAACACATAAATTATTTTTTTAAGGAAACCCACAACTGCAATAAAGGATACATTAAAGCAACATACTGTAGTATAGGTACTGTTATTGAAAAGTTAAGGGGAAAGGAGGAGTGCCATACAGAATGTTTAACAAGCTCTCCTAGGCATCATCCCAGGTTCAATAGATACACTAGCAAACATATTTTAGTAGTGGGGCTTTAGATATGCCTCAGGAGAGTCAACACATATAAATATTGTAAAAATATCAAATTTTATTTGTAAATAGATTAAAAAGTATAGTTATATAGCAAAGTGACAATAATAAAATCATGAACATTACATATCATATACATAGCTTGAGGTTCATTTCGCGGGCACAAACGCTTCTTCGGGACTCTAGAACTTTTCTGATATGAGAAACTCTAGCCGTATGTGAGGACAAAAAGATCCAAACACTTGCTGAAATAAAAGCGGGGGAGTTGTCCACTAGATCCACGTGGAAAATGTGCCTACCGGCCCATGGGAAAGTGGACCTAATCGTGTGCATATAGAGATTAGTCCTATTTAATCCAAAATTCAAGGGGACCAAAAATGAGAGCCGGGACTCTGTCGTGCAGGAGAGGACACGTGTATACGCTATCAGCAAGAGCGAGACCAGCATCTGCGAGGGTCTTTTTGAGACATGGTCTTCCTTCACCTGTGCCTCTAGACTGGCCCCCCTCATGGTCCCATTGAATTTTGGATTAAATAGGACTAATCTCTATATGCACAGGGTTGGGTTCACTGTCCCATGGGCCGGTAGACACACTTTTCACATGGATCTAATGGACACCTCCCCCGCTTGTGTTTCAGCAAGTGTTTTGTCCTCACATACGGCTAGAGTTTCTCATATAAAAGTTCTAGAGTCCCGAAGAAGCGGGTATCCCCGCGAAACAAGTAGACCCTAGTTTGGACAATTTGTTATATGAACCTCAAGCTATGTATATGATATGTAATGTACATGATTTTATTATTGTCACTTTGCTAAATAATTATAATTTTTAATCTATTTACAAATAAAATTTGATATTTTTACAATATTTATATGTGTTGACTCTCCTGAGGCATATCTAAAATCCCACTACTAAAATATGCTTGCTAGTGTATATACTGTAGTATAGGTTACCATTATCCTTGCCAAAGTGTTGGCCACCTCTCCACTATATATATCTTTTTGGAATAAAAATGAGTTCCTTTTTTGATTGCGCTAAGGCTAGGTTCACATTGCTGCAATACGATTTCTACTTTCAGTGCGTCTATGTAGTGCTACTTGGATGATACTTTGATGAGGTTTGCGTTTTCTGTGGGACCAAAATTGCACTGGAATCACACCAAAGTAGTACAGGGACCTTTTCCAAGATCGCTCTGTGCTTAAATGCATTGATGTAAATGGGTAACATTGAAAACAATTTGATTTCCCTTGTCATGCAATTCTGTGCAACTCCAGTTACATCTAAAATTGCACTAGTGTGAACCAGGCCTAAATTATGTGTAGTGGTACCCTCGTAGGAGGCATTGGTACTTGTGGTCCGTCTGTCACCCTGCCCAGCCAGGCATACAATTTCCAAACACTCTTCAGACAGAAATCAGTCCATGCACTTTGGTTTTGTATTTTTATTCAGAGGATTAAACTTGGATGGGAATAGGGTAGTTATGAGATGCCCAGTTGATTGTAGAAATTAAAAGGGACTGAGAAACTATATACACCTCCTGTATATACAACTTCCTCCAACACAAACTCGACTCTTGATCTCACTCTCCAGCACTTTACTTGACTCTTGAGCTCACTCTCCAGCACTTTACTTGACTCTTGAACTCACTCTCCAGGACCAGCTATCACTGATATGCATGCACTTTGGTTTTGTATTTTTATTCAGAGGATTAAACTTGGGTGGGGATAGGGTAGATATGAGATGCCCAGTTGATTGTGGAAAATAAAAGGGACTGAGGAACTATATACACCTCCTGTATATACAAGTTCCTCCAGCACAAACTCGACTCTTAATCTCACTCTCCAGTACTTTACTTGACTCTTGAGCTCACTCTCCAGCACTTTACTTGACTCTTGAACTCACTCTCCAGGACCAGCTAGCACTGATATGCAGGCCTGACACTGACTCAGTCAGGCCCAAAGCAGGCCCTTTGCAGGCAGGGACCTCGTGCCCCTATAGTGTAGTAAAATTTAGACCTCTTCAGGCCCTGCCAGCCCTCCTGGCTGCAGCTGCCTCTCTCCACTGCTCGTACCACCACAGTCCACTCCACTGACTCTGCACCCATCCCATACTGCAATCTCCCAGTCCTTTCAGTCCTTCCCAACTATGTGTCACTCACCAGCCCTCTTGGCTGCAACCTGTTGTTCCTCTCTGGGGACTTTGCCTGGCAGTGCTCTCCTGCCGTATTCTCCTTACTCCAGTGCCACCTGTCCAGAACACCTCTGTGTGTCTTGAGAAGGTTCCTGTCTGCACCCAAGCCCAGACCCAAGGTCACCCTCCAGACTGGGGAGCTCCCTCAAAGGTCACAATAGACTTGCACCCCATCTCCAGCTTCTTCCCAAACAACTCCTCTCCAGCTGGGCTTACCCTGAGTATTTAAGGAGGCCTACCCCCTGCCAATCCAGGTTGAGTATATGTCATGGCTCTTTAGAATACTCCAGGCCGCTCCACCTCTCCTCTCATTCCTTTCCAGAAGATTCTACTACATTCTGGAAATAAGAGGGAGGTCTCAGTGATGCTGCCTGTGAGTCATCCAGCTCTGCCTGAGGTACTCAACCCTGACCCAGCAGAAAAACACACAGACTTGACTGCCAGCCAAGCCTGACAATTTAGCTATCATACACAAAAATCCTATTCTTACATCTAGCAACCTAGAGGGTGCTACACATGCACGGACAGAATTATTTGCAAAGTAAAGCTTTACTTCATTTACTAAGCTCTGGAGCAACTGCACTTGCGAAGTGCACAGTCTATTCCCCTTAGTAAATCCACCCCTATATGTTTTTCTTGAAGGAAAGTTTTCACGGCTTTTGCCCTATGGCAAGATGCATTATCATCCTGAAAAATGATGTCATCATCACCAAACATCCTTTCAATTGATGGAATAAGTGTCCAAAATTTTTAAAATAAACTTGTGCATTTATTGAAGATTTAATGACTGTCATCTCCCCCGTACTTTTACCTGACATGCAACCTATATGATCAATGATTGTGGAAATTTGCATGTTTTCTTCAGGCAGCCGTCTTCATACATTTCATTGGAATGGCACCAAACAAAAGTTCCAGCATCATCACCCTACCCGATACAGATTTGTGATTCATCATTGAATATCACTTTCATCCAGTCATCCTCAGTCCACATTGCTTTTCTTTAGCCCACTGTAACCTTGTTTTTTTCTGTTTAGGTGTTAATGATGGTTTTCATTTGGCTTTTTCTGTATGTAAATCCCATTTCCTTTAGCCGATGTCTTACAGTTCGGTCACAGACATCGACTTCAGTTTTTGACCACTTGTTCCTCATTTGTTTTGTTATGCATTTTCTGTTTTCAAGACATATTGCTTTAAGTTTTCTATCTTGACACTTTGATGTCTTCCTTGGTCTACCAGTACGCTTCCCTTTAACAACCTTCCCATTTGATCTGTACTTGGTCCAGGTCTTAGACACAGCTGACTGGGAACAACCAACATCTTTTGCAACATTCCCTG
Organism: Glandirana rugosa; assembly: GCA_018402905.1. Classification (NCBI taxonomy): domain Eukaryota; kingdom Metazoa; phylum Chordata; class Amphibia; order Anura; family Ranidae; genus Glandirana; species Glandirana rugosa. The sequence goes on along the minus strand of BLSH010360798.1, from coordinate 133,516 downwards.
ATGATTTACCATCTTGAAGAAGTTTTATAATCCTCTCCTTTGTTTCAACTGACATCTCTCGTGTTAGAGCCATGATTCATGTCAATCAGGTTGGTGCAACTGCTCCCTGAGGTGTGCAAGCACTCTTTTTAACTGCAGACTAATTTGCAGATGTAATTGGATGCTGATGTTTGTTTTAGAACTGCAAAGTACATGGTGATTCCATAATATTTTCCTCAAAATTGAGTGATTCCATATTTTTTTCCCTCTGCTTGATCTGCAAAAACAGTTGCAATTGACTACAGTTTTCTTTCCTTTTTTCTTTTTTTAAGGGTTTCTTAAAGCCAGAAGGTTGGAATGTTAAATGGAAATAGTTTTGAGGCATGTCTGTGATTTGTTTTTTTTCTACACGATTAAACAATTGAATGAACATTGTCCAAGAGTGGTGATTCCATAGTTTTTTTGCCAGGGGTTGTAGAAAGGTGTTACAGTGCCACTATCAGACAAAGTATAGCAAGTCCTATCAGCCCAATGGAGGCATTGTAGGACTGACAGGAGTCTCTCTGCTCATTTTTATTGAGATAGCTGCCTATCTATGGCCACCTAGACATAAGGACTGGAAAAATAAAACATTCCTATATTACTTTTATATTGGCTTCTCTTGTGCCTTGTTATGATTTCCCTGATCTGCAACTGCAGGATATTGTGAGCTCCAAAACATGGTACAGGAAGAAATTATTCTTATATGTACTTTAAAGTGGACCTTTACCCAGAAAGGTAAGGGCAAGTCACCTTCTCCCTCCACCCCCGCTCTAACCAACACTGTATCTTAGCCTAGGCCGACAAGGCCCAGGCCTAGGGCGGCACTTTGCAGGGGGGCAGCACAAAAAGAGTCCCCTCTGGCTCTTAGTGTAGCGCCAGTCTTATAGGGCGGACTGGGGCGGGACGCAAATTGGTCTGGCACCCCCATAAAGCAGCTTGGCAGGGCCGCCATCAGGGGGGACAGCCCATATATATGTAGGGGACCCGGGCGTCCCGAGGGGCCCAGGCGACAGACCCCAACCAATGAGTTGTTGTGCTACCCCATAGCCAAACAGGAAGTGTGAGTTAATCTCTGAAAATTAAGGGAATCCATTGTCGCCCCCCCTCCCCCAAAGTCCTAAGAACTAGTGTCCCCACTGGAAAATTTCAAGGTGGGTCCTAAATAGGAAGGGGTGTGGCCTTGACAGGAAGGGGTGGCTAATTTTTAAATGAGGAGGTGCACGAGTTTAGTCAGGCCTAGGGCAGCACAAAACCTAAATACACTGCTGGCTCTAACACATTTGCAGCTTTTTATTGGGAGGGGAGCAGGTACCTTTTATTGACAGGCTGCTGCTCCCACTTCCTCAGTCCATTGCTAGTCACCTTCTCCTCCCACCCACAGCCTTCAGGGACATGTCACACCTCCCAGGAGGTTGTAGGACCAGTCTACCTGCACTGCCATGTCTCACACAAATACAGCGGGGAGCCAGCTTTGAGACATCAGAAAGTCACAGTCGGTTCCTAAGTCCAAAATGGCATGGTTAGAGAGCTGAAGCCCGGCAAAGAATCAGCTGTGGGAAGCACAGTACTGGACTCCATGGGGGAGATTTGGTAAAACTGGTGCACTCAAATCCTGGTGCAGCTGTCCATGGTAGCAAATCATCTTCTAACTTTAGCTTGTTCAATTAAGCTTTGACAATAAAACCTGGAAGCTGATTGGTTTCTATGCAGCTTTAGTATATGTATTTGTAGCTGCTGACTTTTAATTTTTACAAACCGGATGAAGTTCTTCTTTAAGTACGTCTAGCCCATTTCCTTTAATCAGGTGACCTATCACATTCATTATGCTGTAGTTTGATAACATTTCCTTTTGTACCAGAGATCATTTCTTGATCCGTGAAAGCACCATGTTATGTAAATAGGATTTATCGGTTATATGGCCCTTTTTACACATAACCAAATGAAGACATAACAGTGTAAAGTGGAGTTTAAAATCAGCCACAGAAGCATTTTAAATGTATGCTTAGTGAATAAATAACACATATCCACAACAATAACATACAAGTTACACTGTAAGCTGTTGGTAATTGTTAACTGGATGAAAGATGTGAAATTGCTGAACAAATGTAATTAGAACATCCCATACCCTCTGCCATACTATGACTTCTATATTTGAATCTGCTTTTGTAAACCTTATATTCATTCACAAACCAATTTCTTTTATCTCCAAATGAAACATATTGCATACATCCATACTTCAGTCATATAAAGCACAACTTAAATGCCCGATTGTGCCCTAATTGAATCCACACATAACTTTTATAACACTCTTCTGTGCATTCTATCAACAAATTGGAGCAATTCCAAACTACAGCGAAATCATAGCTGCACAACATATCCACTTCTCCTCACTCTTAAAATGCTGCTCCTCTCCGTCCATTCCTTAATCACTTCTCGCCCGGCCTATTCACAAATGACGGCATCTATTGAAGTCCTCAGGAGTGCCCGCAGTGGTGCACATTGTGGTGATCGGTGGTGCGGTGGGTAAGTCTGAACCACCACATAACCGATCTCAGTAAAGAGCTTCCATTGGAAGCTCTTTACCACGTGAACAGCCATGACCAATCACTGCTGATCACGATGTAAACAGGAAGAGCCGTTTATTGGCTTTTCCTCTGCTCGCGCCTGCGTCTCGCGAGTAGTGGAGAGCTGATCGGCGGCTTTCCTGGCGGGGGGGGTCTGCACTGATTAACAGCACAGCCCCCCTCGGATTGCCACACTGGACCACCAGGGAACCTGCCCAGGGGCCACCAGGGAGAGCCCACACATGGACCACCAGGGAGCTGACCCTAGACTACTAGGGAAAATGATCAGGGAGCCTACGCTAGACCACCAGGTAAGGGGCATAATGCCCAACATGGCTGGTACTCAGTGCCAATTACAGATGCCACCCTAGACCACCAGGGAATGGAAACCTTACAGTGCCCTCTTTCAGTGCCGCCTATCAGTATCTGCCAGTGCCCACCAGTGCCACCTATCAGTGCCCACCAGTGCCACCTATTAGTGCCGATCAGTGCCGCCTATCAGTGTCCAGTGCCACCTATGAGTGCCCATCAGTGCCGCCTATGAGTGCCCATCAGTGCCACTTATCAACAACGGTCTTACAACCAGCTTGTTGTACGATCATCCAACCGTTAGTACGCGAGATTACAACAGCTGTCCTACAATGGTTGTACAACAGAAATTGGATGAGCAGACTAGAAAACTTTGGTTGTACAACAAGCAGTTGTACGACTGTTGTACTGTGTGTACAGAGAATTTGGTCCAACAAAGCTGTACGTGCAAAACACGCATGCTCAGAAGTCAGGAACGTCCAGAAGTGTCCGTTGGTGTAAACCTACGTTCTTCAAAAATCACATGCATCTGAACTTCCTCATTATACACTCGTTACACGTCACCACGTTAGGCTTGGTTGTACACTGGCTTAGTTTATGTCAGTACGTGAGACACAACAGCCAACATCCAACTTGGTCCAAAGTTGGACGTTTAGTTGTACAACCACTGCACCTGTGTGTATGGGGCTTATGACTGGAATGCCATTAAAGTTCATGTGTATGTAAAAGCAGGTGTCCCAATACTTTTGGTAATATAGTGCATATTAAAAACACATTTTGCAGTTCGGGGTTCGGTCAAAGCATTGTCACATATAGGGAGAGATTAAGGGGAAAAAGTCATTTTTGAAAATTAACCAGCACACTAATCATTAATATGAAAACGCAAGTTCTCTGATCTAGATGTGGGACAAGACTTAATCATGGGCATTTGTTACTCTTAAATCGTGGGCTTATAGGAGCTCTACACTCCTGATAATCAGAAAACTGTGGGGGTTGATTTACTAAAGGCAAATAGACTGTGCACTCTGGAAGAGCACATGCTCCAGAGCTTAGTAAATGAGGTGAAGCTTCACTTTACTAAGAATACCCAATCACATGCACGGAAAATAAAAAAAAGCATTTTTGCTTACACATGATTGGATGATGGAAGTCAGCAGAGCTCTCCCTCATTTATTAGGCTCTGGAGGACCTGCACTTGCAAAAGTGAACAGTCTATTTGTCTAAATTATTATTATTATACAGGATTTATATAGTGCCAACAGCTCTTTACAACATGGGGGCAGACAGTACAATTACAATACAAATCAATACAGGAGGAATCAGAGGGCCCTGCTCGTTAGAGCTTACAATCTAGGAGGGAGGGACAAAAGGTAATAACTGTGGGGGAGGAGCTGATGGAGAAAATGAGAATACAGTTGTTAGGTGTGGGTAGGATAGGTTTCTCCTGAAGAGAAGGGTTTTCAGGGATCGTCTAAAAGCTAATAGAGTAGAAGATAATCGGACAGTTTGGGGTAAGGCATTCCATAGGATTGGAGAGGCTCTGGAAAAGTCCTGGAGGCGAGCATGGGAGGAGGTCTTTAGTAAATCAACCCCATAAGGTCAATGGCATGGCCTGCAAATAGTCCGGACCTTAATCCAATTGAAAATCTATGGTGGAAATGAAAGAAAATGGTCCATGACAAGGCTCCAATCTGCAAAGCTGATCTAACAACTGCAATAAGAGAAAGTTGGAGCCGGATTTATGAAGAATACTGTTTGTCAATAGTTAAATCCACGCCTCGGAGAATTCGGCTCCCAGCATAATCACCGACGGCTAACAGAAAGCTCCCGCAGCTTGCGATCGAGAGCTTTCCGATCATGTGACTGCCATGACAGCCAATCACAGTAGTCACGTGACCATAAGCTCCACCCTGCCTGCCGGCATACTAAACCCCTTAAAGGGCCGGCAGGCCCTGGCTCTAAGGGGTTAATAAAATGAGCTGATCATTTCAAGCAAGGAAGTTGCTTTATGACTGCTTTTTCTAAAACCATCCCCTCTGCAAATATTTTTCGGCACTCTGAGCACAACATTGTGGTTTTGGTTTGTGAGTTCTCACTGATACACTACATAGATAAACATTGGCTCCCATAATAATGAGGCACTTGACATTTAAAAGAAAGATGATTCTTAGCAGGGATCAAATAGAAAACTACATTTTGAGATGTTAGAGCTTCAATAATACCATCATTATTAAAACAAAACACACATTTCATTTATTTTAAAACGGAATCCATGTAGCATGGACCTGGAGGATTTGGTTTGTGGGTATGACCACAACATGTACTGTATACATTCCTGGAAATGTTCTTTAACAGGGCGTTAGAACATTTCAGAATGAAGAAGTGAAGATCAGTCTATACAACTGACTTCTTTAGACAATGTCAAACCTTCTCTGTAGTGGTTATAGAGAGATAGAGAGCATAGAGAACTGTGAGCTCACTACAGACAGGCGCTCACTGAATTTCTTGGGGGATCAACCAGTATTTTTTTGCACCACTTGCACAGTTTGCACCAAACATTCAGTATGTAACATCATGTTTGTAATGGTATACTTAGGCTCTGTTCACATCTAGGCGTTGCTATTTTACAGGCTTTTTTTTTTTTGGCACTTTTTCAGGCATTTTTTTGGGTGTTTTTGCAGGGGTTTTTGTACAGGCATTTTGAAGTTGACAAGTCACCAATGTAAAAGCAGTAAAATGCCTGTAATCTGCCAAAAAAGAAGCTCATGTGCTTTTTTGAGTGACGGGCGTTTTGCTTTAGGTGACAGAATGCTCAGATATGAACAGGGGCCATTGAAATGAATGGGATTTGTCTTGTTGGGCATTTTTAGAGCTGAGGTTTAGAGCACAATAATGCCTAGATGTGAACAGAGCCTGAGCAGACCAAAACAAGCAAATAAGAGAGTTCACTGTAAGGCTGAGTTCACACTGGCATTAAAAGCAGGCATTTGAGAGACTTTAAAAATGCCCCTCAGACGCCTATGCACAAGATACAATAGATGGCACATAGTGCTGTTCGCACTAAGCATTATCGTTGCTTCAAAATAGAAGCCTCTTGTCAAGTTAGGAAGCGTTTGAAACCTTTCATTACCTCCCATTCAAGTCTATGGTAACCACTCGCAACTGCTCTGGCAGGCAGTTGCGGGGCGGTTGCGGGGCATTAAGATTAGTTAATTTACTGTAATGGAATATGTGTTTGTGGAGCAGTTTTTACGCTTGTCAAATGCTCCAAAACTGCCCATAGGGCGTCTGAAGAGCGATGTTAACACTTGTAAAATGCCCCATACTAAAGCTCATTGATGCCTGTCTGATGCCCATACTAACGCCATACAAACGCTATAGGAGCATTTGTTGAGCGTTAGACAGTTAGTCAAGTGTGAACAAGCCCTTAGGTTTTACATATATTTTAGAGTTGATTTACTAAAACTGGAGAGTGCAAAATCTCAATCAGCTTTCTTTTTTTTTTTTGTCAATGCTTAAAGCGGAGTTCTGGCCGAAATATGACTTTTAATATAAAAATACGCCTAGAATACTCATGCCTCATGCAATGTAACAAAGGTATGCTGTAAACTATACCCAGTTTTCTATTTATGCAGCATAGTTTTCTTACTATGTGAAGTTCCTGCACAGCACGGCCATATCCAGTGTGGGCATCTGAAGCCGCAGTGTTTTTCTTCCTGGATTACGTGCATGCTTGCTACCTAGCATGCACCTGCCGATCTCGCACATGTGCAGTCCAATGCAATCTTGGTCAGTTTAACATGGCACTGGAGCAGTGCCATGTCAAGCTGACCAAGACTTCCCATAGATGCCAATGTTAAATGTTACTGGAGCAGTGCCATGTCAAGCTGACCAAGATCTCCCATGAGCCAATGAAAAGCCAGAAATCACGTACGGTGCCGTGGCTCCTAAAGGAGGAAGTGAAATTAGATATAGGCATAAATCAAGTAAGGAAACAGAAAAAAAATAATAAATTGCCAATTCATTTTAATTCATTCACTATATTTGGTCTCCCTCAGTACACCGAACACGGAAATGCAAATATTTTAGTAAATATAAACTGCTAAATAGCTTTTCTCATCAGCAGTTAGAGCAGTCTTGTGACGTCTATGAGTGGTCTGGTTAAAGCTTGTAGGAGGAGTTTTCATTCTCCCCTGATTGTCATATGAGAACGCAGGACCCCTGATCCACTGTCTGAACAGTGCTAATTGGTACTGTGCTGATCACATGCACCTTCCCAAGAAAAAAAACTCTCTAGCAATACACACCAAACTGAGCATGTGCAGCCTGTCCCCTGGATCTGTAAATATAAGTAAATATAGTGGAGTCAGTGGAAGAAGGAGATGATCAGAGGAGACAGAATTGAACAGCAATTTTACACAATGCAGAGGATTAACCCCTTAGGTTCCAGCATGCTTTAATGCATACATACAGACTGATTTTACTGTTGTGGGTTTGGTGACACTTTAATTGAACAAGCTAGAAGCTGATTGGCTACCATGAACAGCTGTACCAGATTTTGCACTCTCCAGTTTTAGTAAATAAACCCCTTTACAGTTATATTAAAGTCACGTTTTTAAAAAAAATAACAAACATGTCATACTTACCTGCTCTGTGCAGTTGTTTTGCACAAAGCGTCCCGATCCTCCTTTCTGGGGTCCCCCACCAGCGCTCCTGGCTCCACCCTCCTATGAAGTGCCCCCATAGCAAACAGGCTCACTCCTGAGCTGCTGCTCTGTTTGCCCATTCAGACACAGAGCCGTAGCTCAACCCCACCCCTTCTCTCTTCTCATTGGCTCACTGGCTGTGATTGGCCAAAGGCCACTACTGTGTCAGCCAATAAGGAGGGAGAGTCCCCGGAGAGCCGAGTCTCTTGTTCACATTGCTGGATTGCGATGGGGCTCAGGTAAGTATTTGCGGGGGCTAGCTGCTGCACCCAGAAGGTTTTTTACCTTCATGCATAGTATGCATAAAGGTAAAACACCTTGAGCCTTTACAACCACTTTAAGTGCTAAGCAAGTAGGCAGTGCTCCTGGTATCTAAATGTATGATTTCTAGTTCCCACTTGAGTGTTAATTATTGTATTCTTTAGTATCTGGCTGTTATGTTCTGATACCTGTATATGGTGCTGTGCATACAGTACACGTTGTACGTGACTTTAACATATTGTGCAATGTAATATACAACATTACAGTTACTATATGAAACATATGCTTCTCGGTTATCTAAAAACCTTCAGAGCAGTTTACATGCTTCACATACCATTGCACTGATTTCCGACACATGGTTCTAGTGATATTAACATCATATCATGAAAACTCTTTTTGGCAATAGTCACTTAGTTACAGTGATTTACATTAACCATAAAGTATAACTAAAGCAAAACTTTAACTTTAGTGTTTGAGAGTGGAGAGGGAATACAACTAGACATGTGCACTGGCGAAAAATGTGTTCATTTTTGTTTCATTAATTTTTTTTTTTCAGTTTTTCAGGTCATTCATTATGATCAAAATTTGTTATTTCGAATAAATTCGTAATTTCGAAACTCTGAAAATAAGAACGAAAATCCGAAAGAATGAAAATCTGAAAATAAGATAACAACCAAAATCCGGGAACACGAAAATTTGAAAATACAAAATAATAACTAACCAACTAATAATGTATAGAAAGTATAGGGATAGCTGGCGCTGTCTTTTTAAACTAAAAATCAAACTGGAAAACTTGTGATCTCATATACAGTAGTTACAGATTTGATGAAAAACAAGATAACCTTTGATTAAATATAGTGCTAAGTGCCACCTCAATAATAAATAGATAAGTCCTTAGCGTTGCGTTCCTCAGTAAAAAATATTAAACAGTGTAAAAACCTTACAATAATAATTGTGTATACTAATAAAAGTCCATATAAATAGTAAAGTAATGTATCCAGGGATGAAGGATTGGATATTATAAACATTTAAAGCGTGCTTTGCATTGTTTCCAATGGATTATACACCCTACGCCCCCAGTGGTGAAACCGCATCATTACCACTGAACTCTCATGTTGCTAGGCAGATAATAGAACTGTGGCTGGGTATTGCATGCAATCCAGATATTACAAAGTAAAAGTACAAATGTAAAAATATATTTTAAAAATATTTCTACATTTGTCCTTAGCGTTGCATTCCTCAGTAAACAATATTAACCTCCCTGGCGGTATGATTATTTCAGATTTTTGGTGCTGAAAGCGGTACATTATTTTGCATGGAAATTTGGCATTTTATATTGTAGGCCTGTAATTCTTAGGAATAACTCACTTAAATCTGTCCAAACAAGAGTCTAGTAGACATCCCGGGTATGATAAAGTTTGAAACATGAAGTCATAAATTATAATATAATAAATAACTAAAAATAATTATCAAAAATAATAACATAATAGCAATAAAAATGTATTCAATAATGTAATTAAATCAAAAACAGTGAAATTTGCTCAGTTGCAGAATTGTCGCTGTCGTCACTTTCAGTGTCTGATGATAAATTTCCCCAAAAATCAGTATCACTCTATTCTGCAAATGATTCCTATTTACTATCGGTGTTTTCTAGCTGATCAAAAACCACTTTTGACGTAAAGGGACACTTTTTGGTTGCCATGGACATTCTCAAGTTTCCAGGCAGAAAGAATGTTATATATAATATAAAAGTGCAGGCAGGGCACTGGGCAAACCACTAGAGACAAAGGGGATGTGAAATGATTTCATACAGTAATGTAATCTATAAGATTACAGTGTACTGTATGTTTACTATGTGTTTCAGCATTTGAATTTGCCGCCGGTCTCCGCCCCGTGCGACGCAACGCTCGTAGGGAACTGAGCCCGGCACACAGAGGCATCGGGCGGAGGACACAGCCCTCAGACACGGCGGGGGACATCGCTGGATCCAGGGGACAAGGTGAGTAACGCTGCCTTGGATCCAGCGATGCGATCCCGAGTGTGGCTTGGGGTTACCACTAATGGTACTAAAATTCCACCCCGAGCCACACTCGGGAATACCGCCAGGGAGGTTGCCCCCAGTGATGAAACCGCATCATTACCACTGAACTCTCATGTTGCTAGGCAGATAATAGAACTGTGGCTGGGTATTGCATGCAATCCAGATATTACCAAGTAAAAGTACAAATGTAAAAATATATTTTTTAATTATTTCTACATTTGTCCTTAGCGTTGCATTCCCCGGTAAACAATATTAAACAGTGAAAAAACCTTACAATAATAATTGTGTATAGTAATAAAAGTTTATACAAATAGTAAAGTGCCGTTATTGTGCAAAAATTAGTCCAAAGTTCTGTTTTTTCAAAAAGTGACTTTGTGCAGTATTCACATTTGATATTGTGCAGAGAGGTTGTGGATCGTTCTTCAAAAGTGACTTTGTGCTGTATCCACATTTGGTATTGTGCAAAAAAAAACTGTGGGTCCACACGTGCTCCCCCAATGTGTCTTCACTCACCAGAGAGTGGTACCCCTGCAGGTGAACCACATGTGTACACCTTTATAGATGTCCTGGTCCTAGGTTGGATCGTTCCTCACCGTTTATGCCTCCAGGCAGAAGATACATGTGGAAGGATGGAAGGAGATACTCATAGCGTAATCCAATTTTCAATTTGTTTTATTCAAAGTAAATCCACAGATAAAAACAGACTTTCCAACCAGTCAAAGAAACAGCGCACTGTCAAAGGAGCATATATAAAAAGACAGTCCACACTCCCTTTTGAGTTTGGAGTGGCGTGCGCTCCACAAACATGTCTCAATGTCGGAAGTGACGTCTAGGTGTACCAGAAGCCCTGCTTTACGCGTTTCGTCATAGGACATCGTCTGAAGCGGTGGTAATCTTGGTACACCTACATCTATAGTAACCATAATCAAACCTGGATTGCCCACACGTTGCATATCCCAACCATGGTAAATCTTAATGTGTCCAATGTTTTATATGTCAACATATGTGCAGGGTTGAAGGCTTAAATACAATACTTAAAGCGTGAGTGGCTTATACTATTAATGTGCCCATAAAAATGTGCCCATAACCAACCAACTAATAATAACTATTACTAACTATTAAATTATAGGTATTTGAATTTCCTTAAAATGTGGCTGTTAGGGAACGCAACGAATACGAATTTATCCGAAGTTACAAATTATCTGAGATAACGAATGCTGCATCTAAACAAATGGAACATAATGAATTTATAATAATAAAACGTTTTTATTACTATTATTATTTATTATAATTAATTCCTTATGTTCCATTTGTTTAGATGCAGCATTCGTTATCTCAGATAACGAATTCCGCATCTAAACAAATGGAACATAAGGAATTTATAATAATAAAACGTTTTTATTACTATTATTATTTATTATTATTAATTCCTTATGTTCCATTTCTTTAGATGCGGAATTCGTTATTTCAGTTAAATCGTAACTTCGGATGAATACGTATCCGTTACATTCACTAACAGCCAAATTTGAAAGGAAATTCCAATACCTATAATTTAACAGTTAGTAATAGTTATTATTAGTTAGTTATTATTTAGAATTTTCTGGTTTTCGAATTTTCATTTTTATTTTCAGATTTTCATTCGTTTGAATTTTCGGATTTTCATTCTTATTTTCAGATTTTTGAATTTTCGGATTTTCGAATTTGTGCATTTACGAATATTTGAATTTACAAATTTTCAAATTAATGAATTTACGAAATATTTGTTAAACGGGTTTCGTTAATTCGAATATTTCCGAATTAACGAATTTGTCAAATTTTGTCAAAAAACGAATTCGCAACAAAACGAATTGCACATGTCTAAATACAACATCTGTGATATTTTTATTAGTCTGTGGCCCCATTAGGGAGATTCACCCTCTCTATCTGTCCTGCTTACGGTTATTAGCAAGAATATAAGTGAAAGAAATTTTGGTTGTCCCTAGGAAAGGAATAGAGGAGAAATGTACCAATGGGGACACTAGTTTTGGTGAAGCTGTGATTTTCTAACTTTACAGAGATTTCCTCTCACTTTCTATTTTGACTGTGAAAAAGAAGGTGAAGGGAAATCTTCCCAATGGAGTCACAGATGGTAAAACAACTGACCCTCCCTTACACTACCCAAAGTGAAAAAAAGGTTACACCTTCAATTCTGCTTTAAATCTAAACTCTATGCAAATATAAAAGACACACATTTTACAACGCAGCACTGTAATCATTATTGCATGCAAAAAAATTTAACTGATATCAGCCTTTTGCTGTCCATGTAGAGCAGGGCTGGATTTTGAGAGAAAGAAGCAGTACAAGGAGCCAGTCAGTTCATGTGCTGACATGAGGCATGCTGATAGGAGGAGAAAGCAGAGTGACAGTGAGATGAACTCATCATTGTGTTACTTTTTTCACTGTCCAATCACAGGCTAGGGAGGGTCCAGGACGTCCTGGGATCAGAGCAGGTAGGTGGAAAGACGCTGGCCATCAGACTGAGGACATTTAGTGGCAGAAAAAAACCACTGCAGTGGATATATTTGGAATATATATATATATATATATATATATATTTTTTTTTTTTTTTTTGTCTGAAGTCCTGCTGTAGCCTCCCTGGTGGTATTCCCGAGTGTGGCTCGGGGGTGAGTTTTCATTACCAAAAGCGGTAACCCCGAGCCACACTCGGGCAATGTTACTTACCTTGTCTCCTGGATCCTGAGATGTCCCCCCACTGTGTTCTCCAGCGGAATATTTTGCCCGATGCCTCTGGGTTCCAGGCTCAGTTCCCTGCGAGCGTCGCGCCACATGGGGGCGGAGGCTGGTGGCAAATTCAAAAAGTGAAACACACACAGCACAGTGTAATCTGTAAGATTACATTACTGTATGAAATCATTTCACATCCCTTTTGTTCCTAGTGGTTTGCCCAGTGCCCTGCATGCACTTTAATATTATACTGTATATGTCATTCTTTCTGCCTGGAAACTTGAGAATGTCCATGGCATCCAAAAAGCGTCCCTTCACGTCAGAAGTGGTTTTTGAGCAATACTGATATGTGGGGAAATTCGTCATCAGGCACTGAAAATGACGACAGTGACAATTCTGCAACTGAGCAAATTTCAGTGTTTTTGACTAGATTACATGATTGAATACATTTTATTATTATTATATTATTATTATGTTTGATAATTATTTATAGTTATTTATTATATAATTTTTTTTCATATATATTATAATTTATGATTTCGTTATTTCAAATTTTATCATACCCAGGATGTCTACTAGACTCTTGTTTGGACAGATTTAAGTGAGTTATTCCTAAGGCCTCATACACACGGACGTTTTTTGACGCCACCGTCTTTTGGCGTTTTTTGCAGCTCTCCAGGTAAGTCAATGGCCCCATAAAAACGGCAACGTTTTTTTAGCTGTAGAGGGCGTCGGCGTTAGTGAGCTGAAACTAGAACCCATGGCCAGCGCATTCTGAGGCTGTAAAGTTTTGGCATTTTTGACGCAGACGCCGCAAAACGCTCACTAATGCCCACTAATGCCGTACCGGCGTTAACCGGCATTTTTGACGCCAACGTTTTTAGGTTGAAAAATAGCAGAGGATTTTTTTTTTTTTTTTTTAAAACGCCTATTGATGGCAACGCTCAAAAATGGTCATTAACGCTGATGCAAAAGCCGCAACGCAGATTTTTTTCCCTGACATCCTGCTTATTTTTTAACATACGCCCGTGTGTATGAGGCCTAATAATTACAGGCCTATAATATAAAACACCAATTTTCTATGCAAAACAATGCACCGCTTTTAGACGCAAAAATCTGACATAATCATACTGCCAGGGAGGTTAATGGTAAGTCAATAGCAGGAATGTGTTTATGAGCATGTAATGACAATATTTAAGGGGAACTTCCACTTTACTTGCTTCAAACGCCCCTTATAATAGCATAGAGGAGACACATTCTTCAATATTCTGTCATGAGTGGATTGGATAAACCTTAGATTGCACCTAAGGTTTATCCAATCCACTCATGGGAGAATATTGAAGAATGTGTCTCCTAGTTATAATAGCTTCCCAAAAATGAAGGGTACGACTGATGTTTATAAAAGAGATACTAGAGGGAAAAGCATTGGCAGCCATGTTTTTTGTTTATAGGCATGCTGTTTAAATTTTTATGCTGGTAAAGTGTAAAATAAAATTTCAGTCAAACCATTTTTTTTTTTGTGGAAGGATACGAAGAAGGGAATTCTTCACAGCAGCATACCTCCCAACTTTTTCAGTTGAAAATGAAAGACGCTTCATGGGGCAGCGACCTGCGGCACGCTACGTGCACCTTGGTGAAAAGTGGGTGTGGTATAAAAGTGGGTGTAGTTAAAATGGGTGTGGTTAAAAGGTGGGTGTCGTTAACTTATGATAGTCAGGATGGGACAATCTGGCACTCTCTGGTTGCCTCAACTGCTACCCCTTTTAGCTGTAGAGGCAGCGTCTGGGGGTGTACACATGCTGCAGCTGCGATGCTTTACTTTGCTGCTGCAGCCTGAATTATACCCCCTGTCGAATGCAACCCATTCAAGTGAATGGTGATGCCCTGCATGTGCCCCACAACTGAGTGCAATACACATGGTTGTGACATGCTAGCATGGGATTGAAGGGGCTGCAGGGAGAGGAGGAGAGCCAGCTGCACTGCAAGGGGATCGGAGCCCAGTATTGGGATCTTTCCAGTATTGGGCCCTGAGATTTAGCCTGGATCTGCGGAACTGGGTGGTGCTGACCACTTTACTTAGCTACCCTCCTGCTGTGTGCACACATATATGTGGCTTCACTGAAGCAGGTCTTCTTCCGTGAGGCTGCATATATGTGTACATGTGTTGCTGCACAGCACACTCCCAGCACAGGGACTGGGCTCCCACCAACAGCCCTGGGTCCTATACTAACGATCAGGAACTGGAAGACTCAGTTCCTGATCACCTGATTACTGTGATAGTCTCTGATTGGCTATCACAGTGATCAGTCACTGTACAGCCCACCTCTGTGTTTTTTCTCCTCTTAAATGGAGATAAACATACATTTCATCTTTTTCTCCTGCTTGAGGAGAAAA
The DNA here is from genome assembly GCA_018402905.1 of Glandirana rugosa. Classification (NCBI taxonomy): domain Eukaryota; kingdom Metazoa; phylum Chordata; class Amphibia; order Anura; family Ranidae; genus Glandirana; species Glandirana rugosa. The sequence goes on along the minus strand of BLSH010360798.1, from coordinate 118,496 downwards.
ATGTAAACAAAAACCTATGTGTATTAAAAAAATAATAGTTTAAAAAAAAGTTGAAAAAAATAGGTAGTTCAAGGTTTTATCTAGGTTAGTGGCAAGGTTAGAGTTAGGGTCAAGGTCAAAGGTCAGGGCCAAGGATTGAGTTTGAAAATCTAGACCAGCGTACTTTAAGTAAGACTACAAAAACGTTTTTAAAACTAGTATCAATGTCATGTAGTATAAGTGTCAGTGGGGGTTATTTACTGAAACTGCAAAATCTGGTGCAGCTCTGCATAGAAACCATAGAATCAGCTTCCAGGTTTTATTGACAACGCTTAATTGAACAAGCTGAAGTTAGACGTTGATTGGCTACCATGCACATGTTTTCGTAAATCTCCCCCTAGTGTGTTTTAGGCAGGATTAACCACTTCAATACAAGACGTTTATACCCCCTTCCTGCCCAGACCAATTTTCCGCTTTCAGCGCTTTCACACTTTGAATCTCAATTACTCTCTCATGCTGCACTGCACCCAAACAAAATTTGTATGATCTTTTTCACACAAATAGAGCTTTCTTTTGGTGGTATTTAAGAACCTCTGGGTTTTTTATTTTTTGCGACATAATTGAAAAAAGTGCGAAAATGTTGAAAAAAAAATACTTTTTTTTAGTTTCTGTGATATAATTTTGCAAATAAGTAATTTTTGTCCATAAATTTTGGCCAAAACCTATACTGCTACCTATCTTTGGTAAAAATAACCCAAATAAGTGTATATTATTTGGTCTGTGTGAATCTATCCGCTAGTCACGTAGTCCACACTAGTTAAAAGTTACTAACCGTGGTATCGAACATCTGATATATTGAAAGTGTGTCTGGTTTATTATATGTGAATAAACCCAATAAAAATGGTTTCTATCCATCGTCATATCCAAAACCGGTTTTAAATACCTGTTTTTAATGAATAAACGTTTTAATATAGTGTCTTTGATTTTTTTTCATAAAAAAAAAGTTGTAAAAGCGTGAAAAAAGTTAATACAGCGTTTTTTATTTTTTGGGTCTCCAAGAATTTATGGTGGTTTTCTTTCGAGATAAACACACTTTTTCTAGTATGTTTAAAACAAACCCACGTCACGTCGTACTCTCTCATTAACTCTAAGTTTCACACTTTCGCGACTTTCGCCTTTTAACCAGACCCGTCCTTCCCCCATATTTGCAG
>BLSH010360798.1:89654-99785 GCA_018402905.1 Glandirana rugosa | reverse complement strand
AGGCCATTCGCAGATCGCCGTCTTTTTACAGCGATTCGCGGCCAGCGTCCACACTGCCGTCGTAAATATGCGGTAGGCAGTGGAACTGGATATACACTCTAGTCCAGTATATACACTCCAGACTTCCCTCCATCACAAATCTTTCTTAACCGCTTGCCGACCGCTGGTCGGCAATTGACGGCGACAAAGTGGCTCGTTCCCGCAAAACGCCGTCATACGACGGCGGCTGCGGGAACGAGTTTAGTCCAGGGGGGGCTGTCCAGGGGGGGCCAGGGAGCGGGTGCGGCGGCTTCGATTGCCGCCGGCTACCCGCGATGGCCCCCCCGAGCGGAGGAACGGAGGTCCATGTAAGTAAACACGGACCTCCGCTCTGTGTGAAGGGGGAAGGGCTGTGATCACAGCCTTCCTGTATACGAAGGCTGTGACCACTTCCGTTCCCCAGATAGTACAGTCCCCCTACAGTTAGAACACGCCCAGGGAACATAGTTAACCCTTAGAGCGCCCCCTGCAGGTTAACCCCTTCACTGCCAATGACATTTACACAGTAATCAGTGCATTTTTATAGCACTGATCGCTGTATAAATGCCAATGGTCCCAAAAAAGTGTCTGAAATATCGCAGTACCGCTAAAAATCGCAGATCGCTGCCATTACTAGTAAAAAAAAAAAAAAAAAACCCAAAAATGAATTCTCATCATCCGTAAACGCGACTACTTTTGCGCAAACCAATCAATAAACGCCGATTGCAATTTTTTTTATCGCAAATATGAGGAAGAATATATATCGGCCAAAAACGGTGAAAAAAAATGTTTTTTTATATATTTTTTTTTGGATTTGTATTCTAGCAAAAAGTAAGAAATTTTGGGTTTTTTTGCAAAATTGTCGCTCTTCTTTTGTTTATAGCGGCGATCAGAAATGACGCAGAGGTGATCAAATACCACCAAAAGAAAGCTCTGTTTGTGGGAAAAAAAGGACGCAAATTTCGTTTGGGTACAACGTCGCACGACCGCGCAATTGTCAGTTAAAGCGACGCAGCGCCGAATCGCAAAAAGGGCTCCGGTCCTAAAGCTGGAAATCCTTCCGGGGCTAAAGTGGTTAAGTTCTCTTTCCTTTCCTCCTCCAGCACTTCACTTGCTGCAGACTGTTACTCCACCAGCACTTCCCTTGCTGCAGACTGTTGCTCTTCCAGACTACCTAGCACCGCATGGTTAGGTCTGACACTACTTCAGCCAGGCCTCAATGGATTGCCTTTTGCGGGCAGGGACCTCGGGCCCCTGTGGTGTAGAACAGTTCAGGTACTAGCCGTCCTCTTCTCAGCTACCACTCCCAGATAGCTCTCTTCAGGCCCTGCCAGCCAGCCCAGCTGCAATGACCTCTCTCCACTGCCCCTTCCACAATCCTCATTTCTGGTTGTTCACCCATCACTCAAGCTGGAAACTCCCAGCTCTCTCTCAGGTGTGCTTCCCCAGTCCTCCCGACTGTGCCTCACTCACCAGCACTTCACTTGCCGCAACCAGCTGTCTACCCTGGATACTCTTATTAGTGTTCTCTCTCACTGTCCTCTACTTGCTCTCTCATGCGCCTCTCTTCCAGGATCTCCTCACTCCTCCTGGTTGCACCTGAGCCCCAGCCCAGGGTCACCCCCCAGACTGGGGAGCTCCCCATGGGCCCGATAGCCTCCACACTCTCACACTCCAGCTCTTCCACCCGACAACCCCCCCCCCCCCCAGCTGGGCTGACCCCAGGTATTTAAGGAGGCCTGCCCCCTGCCAATCCAAGTTGGGGAATGGCCAAGACTCCTTAAGATACCCCAGGTAGCTCCACCTCATTTCTCCACCCTTCCTTCTAGCAGCCTCTAGAAGAAAAGGGGAGGTAACCAAGAAGTGACACCACCTGTGAGTCACCAGCTGCTACCCTGAGCCACTCCCAGCCCAGAATGAAAACAAACAGGCCAAGCAACCAGCTACACCTGCCTAAATTTACCTACACTGACAGAGAAAAACTTTACTTTAGCACCTCTCTACCTAGAGGGTGCTACAATAATTTTTGAAATGTGACAGAATGTTTGTACTGTCACATGGTTAATTGTATGTTACACAGCTGCACTTTTTAGTGCTGCACTATTTTATGTATACACTTCTATGTAATCCACTGGGTTGATTTACTAAAACTGGAGAGTGCAAAATCTGGTGCAGCTTACAGGTTTTTTTTTTAAATGCTTAATGGAACAAGATAAAGGTAGACTCGAATGAGCAGGCTGAATGTACCAAGTTGATTGATTGATCAACTTGGGAACAACCAGCCTGCCGGATTCCCTTGCGATTATCGTTAGTGGCTGCTATAGCCGCCAGCAATAATCACTGTCTTCTCCCGGCATGGACAGCTTCCCCTGCCCGCCCCCCTGTCAGAAGCAGACAATTGCTCGGCAGGAACTGTCTGTGTTGATCGGGAAATTGTGTAAATTGCCTGCCTTAGAAGCTGCTTGGCTACAATGCTCAGCTGCACCAGGTTTTGGGCGCTCCAGTTTTAGTAAATCAACCCCTATGTGTCCATGCACAAATAGGCATTTACAAGTGTATTAGAAAAGTAGCATTTACAGGGAAAAAAAAACACCAATCACCAGTGAGTTCAGGAGAGAAGCTTTTGGGTAAAAAAAAGGGGCAAGTGTGCATAAACTAGCTTAAACACTAGGTGCCTTCACATGTTTGCATGTTAATGCATTCTAATGGGAACAATACATTATTATTCTGGCTGACAGAATGCATTAATATGCGTGTGCACAAACATGAGTACACGCATGTGCTATTCTCTGCTTTTCTGCATTTTTTTAAAGAGGAAGTATAGTTCTTTTTTGTAATTGTACCTACAGGTAAGGCTTACCTGTAGGTACTGTGAATATCTCCTAAACTTGCACAGTTTAGGAGATATTCAGAGTGCATGCAGCCGATGACGTCTACCGTGTCAGACCTTCAGAGCATGTGCCATAAACATCAGCTCCGGGCCACTCACAGTGTCGGAGCCTGCGAAGCGGAAGAAACACCGGGGAAGATGTCAGCTGTCCCAGCGGTGTGCGGGCACCGCTGGTTGGGCTTCGTTCTAAGGTAAGTATTTCATAATGAGCTAATATGCGATGCATATTAGCTCATTATGCCTTTGTCTTACAGGTTTTTTTTCTCAAGGTTACAACCTCTTTAAGCTGCTTTTCTCCTGCCAGGAGAAAAGGCGTTTAGAGGATCTGAGTAAATGCTCAGTGCGCATGAAGTCTAAAATGTTATATGCTCATATATACTCATATACTTTTGTGGCAGTGGGACCCTGTGCTACCTGGCAGATTGCTGGTTTATACCAGATTTTGGAGAGACAGGAACGCTGATTGCACAGCTGTGTGCTAGACTATTTAGTTATGACCTGACTATGGCTCAGGGCCCCACCCAACAGACAGGAGGTCTGTGCATGGGAGTCATGTGGACTCCCATTCCTCTGCAGGAGTCAGAGGATGCATGGGGCAGCCAGAGCATGCATGTCTGCATTAGGCAGATGTAGTCTGTGAGGCTACTACATGTCAGCACCGAGTTGCTGAGCATCGGTCTGTGGGAGACAGACCAAGGCCTGAAGCAGAAGGCCTAAGCAGGAGAGCTGCACTTACCAGCCAGGAGGGCTGACTACTGTTCATTAGCCAGGAGGGTTGACTATCGTTTGTTTCACCGATCAGCATAGAAGCTCACAGTGAGTAAGCCAGCAGGTTGAAGTGTCTGTTTATTCAATGATGGTGGAACCCCTGCGAGGGAAGATTACTGTTTACTTTACATGCCCTTAAAACACAGTCTTGTGTCACACGTTTCCTGGAAATCACATGCACCATCTGAGTCTAATCACCCCGCTCCTCGCATGCTGGAAACCGTGAGTGTTAAGATACTGTTTTTCTATTGCTGTGGGAGCAAAAAAGAAAGTGTGCTGCTTGCAAGTCTTAAAGAGACAGTACACTGAATTTTCCTGTGTTAAAAGGAAGTGTAATAAAAAGTGCTGTGCGCCTGACTGCAGAGACGGGGTGGTCAAAACGCAAAAAGGAAGCAATATTTGCTGAGATGAGAGAGAGAGAACCCTGTGGCTGGAGGGGTTATTGCCGACAGAACAAGCCCCAGACTGGTTCAAGATGCATTTGACCACACTGGAGCAAAAGGGAAAAGAAAGCAAGCCGTCACTAAGAAGAAATCCATGCTGCTAACTTCATATGGCCTATGTTACTTTCTGAACATGTTGAAGACTTTTTGGATGAGTTTGTGATGATTGCTCCCTACAGAGGGTGGCCTAGAGGTTGCTGGGTTGAATTGGTGCAGCCTTTTCTGACAGAGGAGTACCAAGTTGTCTACCGCTGGATGGGTCATAACCGAGATGACTACGACTATTACCTAGAAGCAATCCAATCTAGAGAGCACTGGAAAAATTCAGCAGGGAGAATGTGTTCTCCCATAGCAACCGGAGAATGTCTGTTTGCAGAAAGGAGGTGCTACAGCAGAGATGTGGCTCAAATCTTGAGTGAAGATGTTTATGAAAAAGTGTCTACTGTTACCCCTGGCAGCCATGGAGAAAATTTGGTTCAGCCTGCAGGTGGTGACAGAGATCGCAAGAAACCGGTGGTTTCACATTATTGCTGCTTGTATGAAGTGGTCAGCCCAGAGAAGTACAGTATCAAGCATCCTTGCAAGGGGTCTGATCATAGGTGTGGATCTCCTGTTACCCCTGGCTACAGGAGACTTGTTCGGCCTGCATGGGATGTTGGAGAGTCCAAAAAGGCTACAATGTTGCCCCGTGTCCATGTGGGGTCATTAGCCTGTGAGAGCACAGCCAAGAGAGGACCACGCCCTCAATTGAAGTGTTCATCATCGGCCAACTGGAATGCATAGGCGTGCGCAGGGGATGTGCCGAGTGTTCCTAGGCAAACCCTAATCATCTGCCTATATTGATTTTGTCCCAGCCTGTGTCCAGATTTTCCAGCAGCATGAACAGCTGCAGAATCTCTGCCCTTGACATCTAATGTGTCGGGCCCTGAAGCTCCTCCCCCCGCCTCCATCTCCCCCGCAGCAGTCGGCAATGTTTTTCATTGCAAGTATGAAGTTCTCTGCTTGCTCCGCCTCACCATCTGCCTTTGTCCCATGCTCAGTCCCCCCCTCCCCCTGCATACCACGCCAAGAGAACTGTAAAATCCAGTGGCTGCTGCAGAAGGATTGCTACTGCGGGAGGGGGTGAGTGTGTGAGGGGCGGGCGGGTGGAGTGCTGGCCTGTGCTTTTCACCACTCCCTACTTATGTACCCAAATCCTACCCACACAGTTACAGCTGTGGCATTTTTACCTGAAGCAGCAGAGTTTGATTGGTAGAACTGCCTGTCAAACTCACCCATTTAGTTCAATGGATTTGCTCTGCAACTGTGATCCAAATGCTTGGCTCACAGCTGTGGTGCGCTCTCGCTATGTCAAATTGCTATTCAGTAAAAACCATGCACCAGGAGGCAGCGTTAGCTGCTGCTATACAACCATCTGAAAAGCAATCCACCACAGATTACTTTTCAGAGGGTGGTAAGCATTACCGCAAATGTAAAAGAGACCTAATTGCTGACACACATTGTCCATTTCACACTCACCATCACCCAGAAAATTGCTTCCCAGACATTTCCCATGTTACCTCACCCCCCCCAACTTATATCAATGACCAATCATTTCCCAACCCACAGATGGCCTATATCATTCATCAACCAACTTCCACCCCCAGCATACACACATACAACAGGCCTCTCCATACCTTCTGCTGACAGGCATCACTCCCAACTTCGTCCTACCCCCCCAATTGACAGACATTATTCCATAGTCACTTTTCATCCCCACCTCCCCAGCATTTCTCCCTGGCAACTCCACAGGCACTGCCACTGAAAATCATCCTTCCCCAAGTGACTCACCTCCAACCACAGACATTCCCCACACTGTCAAAACTGTTATACCTTCCACACTACTCTCCTGAACATACTGCCCGCTGTCATACACTCTTCCTCTCCTGTGTTCACGTGTGTTTGAACTTTGGGGTGCACATCAGTGGCAGCTCGTCCATTAGGGTCACAGGGGCACTGCCCCCTTAATCCATGTGCTCGGCCCCCTGATCGGACGCATTCCAATGTCTTTTGTTTTTTTTTTCAAGCACATGATTAGAGCCTGAGGCTCTAATTGACTTAAAAAAAAGGGTGGGCTTGGGGTGCAGAGCACTGCGCCCCCAGCCCACCCTGTTGTGTGACAATAGGGAATTAATATTCACTATTGTCTTCCTTATTCTCCTCCCAGCCAATCAGGAAGCCAGTCCTGACCGTCTCCAACTTTCCTGCGGGGGGTGGGGGTGCCAATGGTTTGCTGCCCCTTCCCAAAATATTGAGGAGCAGCTGCCACTGGGGCACACCCTAATGTAATAGGCTGCGCACACCTGTGCTGGAATGGTAAGACTGTTCCGTTTTCATGTCTGAAAAAAACTGACTATGTTACTGTGCACAAGGGAGTGGCAGTGACCCCAAATGGGAGATCCCCTGTTTGTGCAAAAAAGGACTTGACTTGCTGCAGTGCTCTGTTCAGTGGAGAGGTGAGTGTGAGGCTTCATGCACACATGACGATAAAAAACGCCCTAAAAATGTCAGTAGCTTATCAGTGATTTTTTCAGCTTTTATTAGCGTTATATTACTGCTGTTTTTGCATGTTTTTTTCGCGTTTTTAAAGGGCCAGTGGGTTTTTTGGGGGTTTTTTTTCCTCAATTGATCTAAAATGTCCAAAAATGTTAGGGGCCGGTGTTGAGCCACGTTTTTGAGCATTTTTACAGCTGAAAAATGTCTCTCAGAACCCACTGGTCTTGGGTTTTTTTGCAGCTCAAAAACGTCATGGCCAACAACAGTTGATAACAGCCTGTGTGTGCATGAACACATAGGATAACATGATGGAGGGTTAATTGACTGTAGAAAAAAACATCTGCAGCTGAAAACAGCTTCTGTAAAACAGTCAAAAAACATCCTGTGTGCATGAAGCCTTAAGTTAAATCTGATAAGTTGCTGCTTAATGAGTTCAAAATTGCTGCTGTGGAACAAGGTTCTGAATGGAATGAGGTAGGGGTGACTGCTAAGCTCCCCTAGCAGCGGTAGTTAAGGCCACAGAGGTGTCCCACGAATCCTCCAGGGAGCTCTGTATGTTGGAGCCAGAGGTTGCCCAGAACAACTGTGATGCTGCCCTAAAGGATAAGAGGATACTTGAACCTGTTCATGAGAATAAGTCAAGTGCTAAAAATAAAATGTGTAATAAGGGGCTAATGCGACCTTCTGAAACAGCAGAGTCATATAAAGTTAATGAAGCATTGTCAGTGCACAGTGGTGAAAGTGGGGTACTGCATCCAGACAAGTAAGGGGTGACCTCTGAAAAATGCGTGCCATTGTCCCTAGCAACCGTGACAGGTGCAACAGAGGTGTCCCTGGAGACCACACAGGAGCTCATGGTGTCTGAGCTTGGGGTTTCCTTAGACAACTGTATCGCTGCCCCGAATGACAAGTGTGTTTCACATGAGGGGAAAAATAATGTACTAACGCAGCCTATACAATGCAGGAATGTGGATTATGATGATGTTGAAAAGTGTATTACTAACAACGTTGATGTTTGATGTCTCCCATGGTAACCACAGGCAGTGCTGCAGAGTTGTCCCTGGAAATCTCAAGAGGACTCCCTGTGTTGGAGCCGGCGGTGGTCCAGGACAGCTCTGATACTGCTCAGGTGGAACAAAATGGGAAAACAGCTTAATGAAGCATGAATTATCACAATCTGATGTAGTTGACAGTGACTGGTGCAGGATGTCTGCTGCCAAACCACTCTGTCCATCTGCGTCTCCTTGGGCAGACGGAACAGTGCTATGGAGTGCTGGTGACTGGAGCACAGGCAGGATAGACTGGGAGGGGTGGCACAGGGAAGTACTCGCAATATTTAATGAAGTAACTATGCCCCACAAGGCTATGTTGTGTAATAGTGAGGTGGACACTATTTCTGCTATGATCAAGGGAGAGGCTGCAGAGTCAGTAGTCACAGGTGCATTGACTGTTGCAGAAATCAACCCCCTCCAGTCGGAAGGATCAGATAAGGGCGCATACATGGCAGAGGTCTTGTCCACAGCAAAATAAATGAGTATTGTTGAGTGTCAGAATGACAGTGTAATGGATTAGGACTTGGAAAGGCTTAGTGTTGCTGATAATGAAAGGATGAGTATGACACATGTGTTTTGCAGTGCTCAAGGGGAGCTGCAAGTTGTGTCAGTTACCTCTGAGGTGGAGGTCTCCTTAATCACCCGCCGACCGCCTCGCGTACTTTTACTGCTGCAGAGTGGGGCTGTAGCGTTAATCGCCATCCATAAACGGCTCATGCGCGGCTAGCGGGTGGGAGCGCCCCGCCGGCAGCGCGCTCTCATGGCCGTCGCACTCTGCAGCAGTGTGGCTGCGGGTCCAGTGGACTCGATGTACGCCGGCTACTCACGATTGTCTGGCAGAGAAGAAAAACGCTCTGTCAGGTGGCATGTAAGAGATCTACTGATCCCTGTCACTGGGATCAGTTAGATCTCTCATGCGCCTGGCAACCCAGTCCCCTCACAGTTAGAACACGTCTAAGGAACACAGTTGACTACTAGATCGCCCCCTGCAGGTTAACCCCTTCACTGCCAATGGCATTTACACAGTAATCAGCGCATATTTAAATCTCTCATCCCTGTATAAATGTCATTGGTCCCAAAAAAGCGTTATAAATGTCCGACTTGTCCGCTGCAATATCACAGTCCCAATAAAAATCATAGATCGCCGCCATTACTAGTAAAAAAAAATAAAAATAGTAAAAACGCCATAAATTAGTTCTTATGGTTTGTAAACGTGGCAACTTTTGTGCAAACCAATCAATAAACGGCAATCACATTTTTTTTTTTACTACAAATATGAGGAAGTATATATATTGGCCAAAACTGATGAATACATTTGTTTTTTTATATATATATATATATTTTTTTTTTTGGATATGTATTATAGCAAAAAGTAAAAAAAATGTGTTCTTTTTTTCAAAATTGTCGCTCTTTTTTTGTTAATAGCGGTGATCAGAAGTGATGCAGAGGGGATCAAATACCACCAAAAGAAAGTTCTATTTGAGGGAAAAAAGGGCGTCAATTTTGTTTGGGTACAACGTTGCAATTGTCAGTTAAAGCGACGCAGTGCTGAATCGCAAAAAGTGCTCTGCGTCCTAATGTGGGAAATCCTTCCGGTCCTTAAGTGGTTAAGTGTGTCAGCCTCTCGAGCCTTAGCAAATGAGCCCCTCCATGTCACTAATGTAGGAAGAGTCCCTAAAGTTCTATGTCTAGATGTGAGGTGTTTAGAAATAACAGAGATGTTGGAATTGGTGAAAACCTTTTCGCTGTACACCTGTGTGTATCCACCACAGATGGGCGACCTGCAGCTGGTACAGGCAATGTTAAGCAATGTTGATAAAAATTGGTAGTATTTACTGCAATGTTGGTTACTTTTGTGGAAAGTGGTCTCACGGTTCTCTGCGAGAGTGATCCAGCAGCAGTTGTGTGTGAAAGGCGCTCAGGGGAACTGCTAGAGGAATCAGAAATGACAGTCATGGTGGAAGTCTCTCTGTATGTCAGTGTGATGAGGTGCATGGGATTGTACACCCCATTAACACCCATCATACCATAAGAACATACCTAAAATATAAAATAAACACACAACAAGGATTGTGGAAAAGTTTAGGCCGCGGCCCCTTTATAAATTTTAACTAAATTTGGGTTATTTCCCCGGCGCCGGATTTGAAAAGGTGTTAGGAACAACACACAAATAAAATATAAAATCCATACAAGAATACCATACTACCCACAATTACCCCACATGTTAGGGTACGTGGAGTAGTGTGACTGTATGTCTCTCTGAAGGTGGTACTGACAGTAAAGACTAAGGAGATCGTCAAGGGGACTCGCGGAAAGTGTGTGTTGACGACGACCTAGTGAGAGCGTCTCTTGGCACTCTGGTGAAAGGTGTTTTCATTGGTTGTAACGTCATTTATGATGGTTAAAAATAGTTGTAACGAATTGT
>BLSH010360798.1:56203-76272 GCA_018402905.1 Glandirana rugosa | reverse complement strand
GGATGCGGTGTGCCCTGTCGATGCACAGCTCAATGTCGCCAGGGGTAGGTATTATGGCTTTCATCATGCGCTGAATGAAGTTTGTCAGCTCATTCGGTGGGACAGATTCCGGAATGCCCCTGAATTTTATATTATTCCGCCTCGAGCGGTCCTCGAGGTCGGAGAGCTTATTTAATAGTCGTTGGATCTCATTTTCCTGATCAGTGTATGCGTCCACTAGATCATTGTGAGCTACATATAAATCAGCCATCTTGTTTTCCAAATGTAAGATTCTGTCTTCATGTGATTGCACTGCCTCTTGTAATGGGGTAAACATGTTAGAAAAATCCTGGAATAGGGAGCTCCTTAATGATAGGAGCATATTTTTCATGGTGGATTCAGAGATCGCTTGCTCTGATGCAGGAAAGGCTTCTATAGTGGGGCCTAATAGCGAGGCCTGCAGTGCGGCCTGCGGTACATTTAACAGTGGGCCTGGGCCTGGATTATTCTCCTCCCTCCTCTGCTTAGTTTTGGCCGGGCTGCGTGATGTGGGAGAGGCTGGAGGGGAGAATGCAGCTTCATCTCCCTCTGGTGTGCTGAAGCCAGCCAAAGTGTCTGCTGTGTGGGAGGTGTGGCGGGTATCAGGGCTCGGGAACAATCCGGCTACAGCGGCCGCGCCATCTTGCTTACCTCCCCGCCGCTCCGCCGGGTAGAAGTCCGTCAGGCGTTGCGGCTGTTTGGCGGCTTTCCTACGCTTACTCATCTTCCCCCTGAAGCTCGGGACTCTCCGGTCGCTTTCGCTGCTCTGATCAGGGTCCCCCGTTCTCTGTATGTGCCGCGAAGAGCGAGGTTGGAGCAGGAGCTCAGGATTATGCGGCCATCACAGACGCCGGCCGGACACGCCCTCGAGCACTACACTTTTAAAAGCACTAAGGACACTTTATTATAATTATTAGCATATTATATTTTTTTTTGGTATATGTTTATACTTTCAGCACTTTATGGACTATGATATGGACTTTTGTGATCACTTATTAGTGATGCACTGATATTTTCTCACAATAGCAGGGTTGGCGCTGTTTTTCTGTTGTTTATCTAGACAGCATCACAGCATCATTGTCAGTCTGGGGGAAGGGGAGTATTCAGCCTCGTACACACGGTTCCACAGTCGTATGACCGAACGGACCAAATCGCATGTTGGATCATGTAACTTGCGTACTGACATGCACTACACGATCGTAGGACCAAGCCGACTGTAGTGACATGTTATGAACGGATAAAGAGAAAGTTCAGGTGCATGTAATTAGCGTCCGGCCGTTCCTGACTTCTGAGCATGCGTGTTTTGCACAGTACAACTTATTGGACTTACTTCTCTGTACACACAATACAATGGTCATACGACCGCTTGTTGGTACTACCAAAGTTTTATAGTTTGCGCATACAACTTCTGTTGTACGACCGTCGTATATAGGCTGTTCTAATCGCGCGTACTAACGGTCGGATGATCATACGACGAGCGGTCATACGACCATTTGCATACGTCCGTCGAACCATGTGTATGAGGCTTTAGATGTACTAGCAGATTTGAATTAACTAACAAATTGAAGCTGAACACAACAGGCCTGTAGAAGGAGCAGTAAGCTCCTAGTGTGTAGCCTGCCTGCAAGCTGGCCAGGGATGGTTACAGGATGCCATTTAGCGTCATCAGCTCTGCCAACACAGCCCACAGGACACCATCGCTATCAGCACACAGTGATAGTGGCTTCTTGTTTATGATGAACGTGATCCTTCTTTGCATACTGTGAGGTTTTTATTACCGTTGCTACGTTACTTTTACTACATTGCTTTGCATACTGAGCTTAGATGGCGCTTCCCTTCTTGTTTGTTTTCACTAGAGGGCTGGCTTACTCTAGAGACTGCTAACTCTTCTTTTATTTGGATTTCTAGATTTGAGACTGTAGTTCCTTTACTGCATGGACTTTATATTCCCCCTTCTTGCACCATTACTATCTACACTAGAGTCACATTTAGATAACCCCCTGCCTTGCTCAAGAAGTTTCAATGGAGTCCACGATGCTGCTAGGATTTTTCATTGTCTTCTGCTAAGAACGTTTTTAGCCTAGGTTCATACTAATGTGATGCTTGAAATGTGATCCGTGCGCACTTCCCACACAGCATTCCAGTATCACTGCCTTTGCGATTCATTGCGGGTGTCAATACAAAATTAGCAACACCCCAAATGCAGGTCAAAAAGGCAGTGGGTTTTTTTGCACCGGATCGCATGGTACAAAACGACAGAGGATTTAACAAAAGGTGCATGCATGTCTTTGGTGCGATGCAAAATGAATGGGCTCAATTCGCACCACATTGAATCTCATGTGAATTGCATAGGAAGGAAAGAGGCAAGGGGATTCTTGTAGCCTGCTTGCTTCCATATATGAATGGTTCAGTTTTACAATTTGATTACTGGATTATGAAATATGAATATGATGCCCCATTCCCCACACAGTTTGGGAACCACAGACCTCATTAGTATCACAATCTCCATTTGCTATATTTTGGCTCAGGACATGTTGAAAGGATTTATTTTGGCCTCCCCACCTTTGTGGCCTTGCAAGACCACCTTGGTTTTCCTTTAGCAAAATGTCAAAGTTTTGATGTCACCCAGAAGCCAAATAGCACCAAACACTTAAGCTTAGTATACACGGGCCAAATGTCCGGCAGCACTGGCCAGTTCAATATAAACCATTCATCCTGTGTGTACTGCAGCCGGTCAGACAGAAGCGGGCTTCTGTTGATGGGGCATGAGCGAAAAAGGTCTGCCGACCAAATTCCTGATAAGCTAGAGTGTTGTGGCGGGAGGGCCATCCCCCTGTCAGAACACAATAGAACAGGGAAGATCACTATACCATGTTTGTATGGTTATTACAGAGATTCCTGCGGAGCTATCAGTCTTTTTTCACTCCGCCCTGCTGGGTTGAACAAAAAAAAACTATTTGTGTGTATTAGGCTTTAGGCTTAGTGTAGGAAGCAAAGTCACCTATAAATATATTTTGTGATCCAGAAGCATTGCTACCAACTGAACAGTGGGGAAAAGTTACCCTAGACATCCGTAAGCACTTTCAAATGATCAATTCGTCCCACCATTATAACCACTATGATTTACTTTGGGTGCAATTTACTAAATGCAGAGTGGTGCATTGGCAAGAAGGAACATACAGCCAGCTAATGGAACCATTGGAACCTATTACTGATGGAATTATTCCTTGTACAGCCTAAAACAATCAATGCAAAGGTAGTTAAAGGGGTTGTAAACCTTCAAGTTTTTTCACCTTAAAGCGGAGTTCCACTTGCTATTTAGTTTATTAAAAGTCACCAGTTACAATAAGTGTAGCTTCTGACTTTTAATAAGCAGTAACTTACCTGTCTCACAGTTCAGCGATGGCTGTGCCCAAAGCCTCGCTTGTCTCCCTCTCCTCCCCGCGGCACAGTCATTGCAGGTGTGGGCACTGGCCGTGGCTTCACGGTTGGGCACGCACTGCGCATGCGCGAGTCGCGCTGCGCGTTCCTAGTGGCCAGACAATATTCTGGGACCTGTGACGTGTCTCAGAAGATCGCCAGGAGGGAGGGGCCGCCTAGGGGGAGAGGAGGAGTCGCCTAGGCGGATCAGAAATGGAAGGAAGAAGAGGGACAGGAAATCCCTCTGAAAACCGGGTACACACTCCCCCCCCCAAAAAAAAATGACATGCCAAATGTGGCATGTAAGGGGGCGAGGAGTGCTTAAAGCGGAAGTTCCATTTTTGAGTGGAACTCTGCTTTAATGCATTGTATGCATTAAGGTGAGTGAGTGCAGAGCGGCGCTCTGAAATCAGGTATATAGCTCCATTTTTTTTATAAAACACAACACACAGGGCAGATTACATTATTAAACATAGATGGATGGTGTGACTTGTGAACTGTAATTTTAGCAGCAGGAGGGGAGGGGGTGGGCACAGACACAGAGCTGACAGGCGGGGAGGGAGGGGGAGAGAGGACAGAGGAGGAGAGGAGACACAGCGGATGATGGAGGCATGTAAACTGACCACGGTATCAGGGCTCAGCAGCCATGATATACCGCGGTCAGTTTACAAAGGGGAGGGCAGAACCAGGCAGGATCAGCCAGGTATTTTAAATGTTACAGGGGGGCAAATTACACACCACAAGCAGCACTATGCTGTTTAAAATGCTTTAAAGGAACAGGATCCATTTTTTTTTTTTTTAGGGTAACAAACGCTTTAATCCTTGATATATTCACGGACAGGACAAATTGCAAAATGGTTTTAGCTGACTGTTTTCTAACTGGTATAATATAATGTTATAGCAAAGTTCTTTATGACTATGATTTTATGGCTTACCCTTGCCCTTTCGTTTTTGCCTTCTAGTTTCTGGAGCTACTTTACATTTACCCTTTTAAGTAAACCTGTGTGTCCTCAGTTTTAAGCATGTTTCAGAAAGACAAATCAATTCGATTTTTTCATATATTAACAGAAGAGCATCTTCAGCTTTAAACATGCTACATTTTTTACTGTGAACTTCCTGGGACTGAGCCTGTGAAACTCCTCTCAAGTCATTTTATGAGATGCACTCTGATGTCTCATAAAAGCTCACTTAGTCATAATTTACACGAATGAACCAATAAAACAAATGTTAGCAGTTCTGCAAAGAAGGAATTGTTTACAGAATTTAGGAATAACTAGTTGCTAAATGTCTCTGATTTCAAATTACACACAAATATATAGTCTTAACTTCATACCAGGAAAACAAAACAAAAGTAAATTTATATTGGCATTAATGTATTCAGCAGACCTTGGCAAGTGGCCAAGAAAATGCCAACTTGTGTATTGGCTGGCAAGCTTAAAGCAGAACTATGGTCAAAATGAAGAAATCAATATGTTATGCACCTATACAGTCTGTTAAACATGTCACTGATTGTTTTGCAAAAAGCAGTAAGGATGTTGAGATATCTACCTTGTCCCCTGCTCTCATGTGCACTTCCTTTAACAGAACACCTGTTGTCCCCATTTGCGTCTATCTCTCTCTGCAGAAATGTCCTGACATCACTGGGGGGAGGGCCTTTGCCTGCCCACTGTTCTAGCTCCTAGCCAGGCTTCTGTTCTGCTAGTTTACAAATTACCAGAGAAAAGCAGGTAGGGAGAAGCACACCAATTAATAGACAGATCTGTGTGCAAATTAACCTGTATTGTTTTACATAGTACACACCCAGATATTGATTGGCAGATGGGTATGTGTTATGTAAAATAGACTGAGCATGATAAAAGGCTGGAGGACTGGGGGGATAGACAAGATACTTCACTGAAAGGAAATGACATCTGAGCTCTGCTCTGCTGAACTCCTCCCATCATCTCTAGCAGTGTATAGCAAAGAAGTAATGAATGGGGGGATTACAGACCAAAATTGCAGCTACATAGTAGGAAAATAATAATTTCAGTTATTATGTTTATTACCACGTGTCAGGTATTTATATGAGGATTTACTAAAATATGTATGTTGCCTTTAGTTGTACTTGGTTTAGTTGTACATTTAGTTGTACCTTTGGTTGTAAAGGGTGAAGGTCTTTTACCTTCATGCATTGTATTAATTAAGCCTAGTACACACAGGCCAAATGCAAGACAACATAGGCTGGTTCAATGGAAAGCCTGCAGTTGACTGGAGTGTTCTGGCAGAACACAATAGCTCAGCGGGGGAGATCACTGTACTAATGTCGTATAGTTAAGACAGTGGCTCCGACCTGAGTAGTCAGTGAGTGTGTACCAGGGACGTGCAGTCAGCGCAGTCTGTCAGAAGCTACATACAGAGTGTCCAGTTCAGTGGCGGCTGGTGCCTACTATTTTGGGGGGGCGGTACACCAACACCCCCCCAGACACGGATTGGGGCAATCAGCAAGCCCCTCCTCCCACGGGAGACAGGGATGGTTGTGGCAATTAGCCCCCCCGCCGTGGGAGACACACATGGTGGCATTCAGGACCCCCCCAGAGATGGGCGGCGGCAATTAGCCCCCACTCCCCCATGGGAGAAAGGATAGTGGCGGTCACCAGAGAGGCTGGTTTACCTTATGGAACCAGACATGGAGGCAGGGAGGAGGAAGAGCTGGGACCAGAGAACCCAGAAGACATTCTCCTTGGCCAAATAGAAACAGGAAGTGTGTACTGAGACATGATTGGCCAGGAAGTCATAAGACTCCCTGGCCAATAGGGGCTTCCTGATTGGCCGGGAGGAGGATTAGTGTGGCGATAACCAATATTCATTTGTTATCGTCACACAACTGGGTGGGCTTCGGGCGCCCGGAGCCCACCCTTTTTGAGGCCTATTAGAGCCTCTGGCGGTACCCATGTGCCCCTTATGGAGCGGTCACCACTGGGGCAGTTTAAATACAAGCTGGCACACTCTGTTTGCAGTAGGCTGAAAGGATGAGCTCACAGTGCCTCTCACTTCTTGTCAGAGGTACTGAGCTCAATGGATAGCTTGGAGCCTTGGACCAATGGTAAAGTACCATTGGCCCAAGCTGTCCAATAAAAATCTTGCAGTGGAGGCTGTCCTCTCACTGCAGTGTCATAGAGGGGGGCATGTGTCTAAAAGACAAACAATCTCTTCCAGTCCAGCCCTCTTGACTACAAGGAAAAAACGGGTTTATACGATTTACCCATTATCCCATGTTTTTCTCACACAGTTAAGAGGGAGAATGAGAATATGCTGCTGCTGAAAAGGTACTGTTTTAATCAAGCTAAATCATATATCATTATGCTATATAATATAACATAATAATTTATTATTTATCTATTTATTGTGAAATTACTGGTTTGAAGTTATAACTTCAAACTTCAGTAATTTGTCCATTAAGCCAAACAATATATAATAATTATTTGTATATTACTTACTTATGGTAATTAACCACTTGCCACCCAGGCCGATTCTGACACTTCTCTCCCACATGGAAAAAGCATAATGTTTTTGCTAGAAAATTACACAGAACCCCCAAACAATATATATATTGTTTTAGCAGACACCCTAGGGTTGCAACTTTTTATGTTACACAGTGTTTGCCAAGCAATTTTTCAAACATGTTTTATTTGGAAAGAAACTGTTTCATGAATAAACCCCCCCCCCCCTAAAGCTAGCCTGACTTTTTTTTGTATAATGTGAAAGATGATGTTACACAGAGTAAATAGATACCTAACATGTCACACTTTAAAATTGCACACACTTTTGGAATGGTGCCAAACTTCACTACTTAAAAATCTCCATAGGCAACTCTTTACATTTTTTTACACGATACCTGTTTAGAGTTACAGAGGAGGTCAAGTGCTAGAAATACTGTTCTCGCTCTAACGTTCGTGGCGTATGTAACCTGTGTGTATCTGGCTCTGATACTAGCCAGTGCCTCACCAGCCACTGACCTCACCGCACGTCCGCACGTCCCTGGTGTGTACTAAGCTTTAAGGTAAAAAACCTTCAGTGTGCAGGTTTCCCCGCAACCCCCCCAGTACTTACTTGAGCCCGATCTCCATCTAGCAATGTGCACATGAGCAGAGGCAGCCCCAGGTCTCTCACTACTCATTGGTTGAGACACAGAAGTGGGATCCACAGCCAGCGAGGAGGGAGCAGGGGGGCCGGACTGAGCCACTTTGTGTGTGTCCCATTGGCACACAGAGTTGGCTTGAGAGCGAGCAAGCACGAGTGCCCCCAGAGCAAGCAGCTTGCTCTGGGAGCCTTCGGTAATGGAGAGGGGCCAGAAGCACCAGTGGGGGGCCCGAGAAGAGGAGGATTGGGGATGCTCTGTGCAAAACCTTTGCACAGAGCAGGTAAGTATGATGTGTTTATTATTTTAAAGGAAAAAAATTAACCTTTAGAAATAAATCTATATTTAAATTTTTACCTGACCAAGGATTTGTAATTAAAGGTCACGTTATATTTTACACAATTCTGCCACAATAAACAGCCAAACAGGGGGCATGCTTATTTTCTGGTTCAACAATGCAGCTTCTCTGTCAGCTCTCCACCTACAGTACATCCTGCTTATTCTTTAGTAAATCAACATCATCACCTCTGTCCATTGAGCAGGGAGCTGATCCAGGAAATACTAACACTTAGGCTGGGCTCCCACTTGTCCGACAAACAGACCGACATTGTGAGCACAAGTCGCATGACGTCACCAAATCAATGTTTCCCTATGAGAGCCATCTTAACTGGTCCGACACAAGTCGATCCGACTTTGAAAAAAGATTCCTGTACTACTTTGGTCCGACTTTGGTCCTACTTCAGCCCACTGATTATCATTGAAGTAGGATCAAAGCCGGATCCTTGTTCTAACCATCCGACATGGCGATTACAGCAGCAGTAAAAGGAATTTATCTGACACTGGGGTTGTTTTGATTGGTCAAAGGACAAGTCACTATCTCAATGTCAGAGAAAAATCTTATCTTGTTCATTCAAGTCGGATGGACCAAAGTAGAACCGATGTTGCAGGGCAAAGCAGGATCAAAAGTCTGACCGTTTTTGTGTCGGATAGTGTGAACCCAGCCCAAACCAGGAAGTAGTAGAGTGATCTACCAAACTGCCTGAGATGTATCACAAGAACGTCTGGACAAAATTGCAGATCCATTAGTAATTAAAACGGTAAACCCAGCCTATGTCTAGATCAGCCTTTTTCAACTGGGGTGCCATTTGGGTTCTTCAGGGATGCCTTGGAAAAATGCTTAAAAATTACTCCAAATTGCCCAAAAACTGTGTACCAGCCAGCAGGTGTATCACGATTGCTCTTTATTACATAAAGCCATGGGTTTTCATTGTGCAAATGACAACCTTGGCAGGCCAGCATCCTAACAACTCCTGATGTCATTGATAGATAAGGAGAAAACGGGCACATGCACAACATACTTGTTTGACCTCGCCCAGCTCTGTCAGCACTGGATCACGTTACCTGTGCAGGGGTCAGGAAATGAGGAATACTATTCAGTACTAGTTATTACCAGTGTGCAAAAGTGTATTTGCTTTGAAAGAATAAATCGCCTCTAATGTTGGGTGTCATACGTGTGTAGATGCTGCTGCAATATGTACAACTATTTAGTTGAGTTTTATACATTTTAGAATGGGGTGCCGCTACATAATTTTAAAGGGTTCCTTGACTGGAAAAAGCTGAGAAACACTGGTCTAGACAGTGAAGGAGCAACAGCAGACCGATAAGCTTTTCCTTCTGCTCTTTTCACTTGCCAGCACGTTCCCTGCCAGCAGAACCTAAATAGGCTCCTGGTCTGCTATTCAGGGGGTTACAGAACATGGATACCATATCAGATACAGATTTTTTTTACTATATGCATTCAAAAGTACATTTCATGATTTTAAGAAATGCATAACTGAATTAACTGGTGTATTGTTGTTTTTCTTCAGCTTTATTTGTAGATTATACAATATCTTTTTATTGTATATTAGCATGAAAGCAACCTCCTATTAACAGATGTCTCTTTTGTAGAATGTTGAAATCAGTGAGCTGCAAGTGAGATGATGTGTTATTATTAATTTTTGTCATGGTACTAATTAAAAAAGATCCATTGTGCAGGTTAAGTGTGTTTGTCTCACTTGTAACATTTTATGTTTTATTGTAGCAAATGACAACTACATGAACTGCACCAGCATCATGAAGGAAAGAAACAAAAAACTGGAACTTTTCTTGTTTATCTTTCTCATACTTGTGTTGATTTTCGGTGTGGTATTTAACTCCTTGGCAATCTGGGTTTTCTGCTTTAAGATGAAAAAATGGACAGAGACAAGAATCTATATGATGAACCTCCTTCTTAGTGATTGCTGTCTGCTTTTTACTCTTCCCTTTCGCATCTATATCACCCAACACTCATTGAATCTGGGTGATAAATTCTGCACTGCACTTGTGTCGTTTTATTTCATGAACACATATATAGGCATTGCCACCATCACCTTGATATCTGTGGACAGATATGTGGCCATAAAGTTTCCACTAAGAGCAAGATCTTTTCGTTCTGCCAAGAAGGCAGCCATAGCTTGTGTGATTGTCTGGCTCCTCTTCATTGCCACCCGTCTCTACCTTGACCTACTTGCAACTACCCCATTAAGAAACTCATCTCTCTGCTTCCGAAAAGCCACCACCAAACCGTTAAAGAGAACATTGTACTTTTCTGTTCTGGGCTTTTGCGTTCCAATGCTTATACTAGTTTACTGTTCCACTCAAATTATCCTCACCCTGAAGAGGAAGGAGAAAATTAATGCTCAAGAGGAGAAAGACATTCAGAAAACCATAAACATAGTAACCACAAATATGGCAACTTTCTTGCTTTGTTTCTTGCCTCTCGGAATTGGAAATATAGTGCGATTTATTATGGAATCCATGCAACTGAAATGCTCAGTGTTAAAATCTGTTAGTGACTTTGCCCTGTTTGCTCAGGGCCTGAGCGATCTCAACTGCTGCTTGGACAGTGTCTGCTATTATTTTGTGGCCAAAGAATTCTGGGAAAAAGTATCTTTATTTCCAAAGTCTAAAAAACATCTGATGCAGGACCAGACACAGGAGTCCAGCATCTAGAACAGAAATTATATATTATGTTCTGTGTTGAAATCACAGATTGGTACTATCTTTGTTAAAAAAAGATATTTTCTTCATGGGACCAAGGATGATGTCATAAATTGTAGCAAAGTTTGGTTACAACATTCCTTAAATTTTTATTTTGGAATCATTTTGATCCAGAATGACATATCTGTGTTATATAGGTGCAGTCACTGTCTCTGTGTAAGGATACCAAGCCCAAGTATCTTACTAGTGTGAACAGATAGGTGAAAACTACACAGAGGAGGCCAGACTCATAACTGAATGCAATAATATTATTTATTATACAACACAATGGGGGGATTTTCTAAAACTGGTGCACACAGAAGTGGGTGTAGCTGTGCATAGGAACCAATCAGATTCTAAGTTCAGCTTGTATAATTAAGCTTTGGCAATAAAACATAGAAGCTGATTGGTTACTATGCACAGCTGCACCAGATTCTGTATGCACCAGTTTTAGTGAATTTGCCTTAAAGTGTATGTTGTGTAAGCTGTATACCATCTGTTGAACCATACGTGCAATGAACCAGTTCCCCTTAAAATCCATACGAGACCGAAGAGCCTGGTATGGTCTTGGAGGGGGAACCACATGCCGTTTTTTTTAAATTTGCCATGGGGTTCCCCTTCTAGATCTTCAGAGCACAAGTCACATGCCAAAGTCGGATCAGTTAAGACGATGATCCGACTTTGATCTGACTTCAATGATATTCAATGGGCTGAAGTAGCATCAAACGGCTCTCATAAAGAAACATTGATTTTTACATGTCATGCGACATGTGCTCTCAATGTTGGAGCATTTGTCATACCAGTGTGAACCCAGCCTTACCTAAAACAATACAAAAGGTGAACAGATGGTAATGGGAGAAATCAGTGAGGCAGGTAAAGCAGGGTCAGGCAGGAATATAGGGTGACAGAAAGCATCAGGACAGAAACTGGGTAAAAATGGTTATATAAGCAGAAGCAGGTACAGAAAGTCACACATCCAGAATATTTTGTCTTTGGAGTAAGAGGTGAGGGTAAATTATCCAATGGGATCCAATCTGGTGAACTATCTAATATAAAAATTCCCCTAACTTTTCAGGAGAATTACTCTCATTTCGTGTTGAGTCTCCAGAAGGAGTGAAGGGAAATCTCTCCAGACAAAAAAATATAGGTGTTTAACCATTTCCTACTCAAAAAAAGTTTGGGCTATACATAAGAACTTACATTAAAGCGTTCCACTTGTTTTTTGATTTATTAAAAGTCAGCAGCTACAAAAAGTGTAGCTGCTGACTTTTAATAAACAGTAACTTACCTGTCTCCCGGTCCAGCGATGGCTGCGCCAAAGCCTCGTTCGTCTCGCCCTCCTCCCCGCGGCGCTGTCATTGCAAGTGTGGGCACCGGCCGTGGCTTCACGGCCGGGCACACACTGCGCATGCGTGAGTCATGCTGCCCGTTCCTAGTTGCCAGGCAATCTTCTGGGACCTGTGACGTGTCCCAGAAGATTGCCAGGAGGGAGGGGCCGCCTAGGTGGAGAGGAGGAGTCACCTAGGCGGCCCAGAAGCGGAAGATGGAAGAGGGACAGGGAGTCCCTCTGAAAACCAGGCACACCCCCCCCCCAAAAAAATGACATGCCAGATGTGGCATGTAAGGGGGCGAGGAGTGCTTAAAGCGGAAGTTACATTTTTGGGTGGAACTCCGCTTTAACCTTCCATCATGCATGATTTTGGGTAGTGTTCACATTATCCCTGTTGCAGCAGTGATCATATGATCAACGCTGCAACATAGTTAACTTTAACGTTGGAGGGATTTTAAAGCTTTAGATTCCTATATGGCACAAGTACCATTTAACATTTTCCACAGTGAAAATGTTCATTTTCATGATTATATAAATAACATCCTTTTAAGACTTTGAGCTCTGCTACAGTAGTGATTTCCTAGGTTATTGCATTAGAATGAACTGACACTGCTTACCTACAGTGATGTGTTTTCCACCAAGCCAGGGTACAGTAATTGCAAAATGAGCCATCATTGAAAGGGTTGTAGAGTTGCAAGATTGCTGACAACGACCCTGTCGTCTGCATAACAAAGAACAATTTCAACCTGACCATGCATTACAATCTTATTTTGCAATCTCCTGTAATACACTAAGAGCTTTGTGATGAAAGGTCTCTCCTGAATGAAGAGGAAGAGGCACTTTACAATCAGACCATATCCTGTAGTTTTTCTTGCCTGTGCCACATTTTACCTAGTATGGCACTTATCTAACACAGTCGCTTCCTGCGAACTTCCTGACCTCAAATACTGCACACATCAATTATAGGAGGCAATGATGTTGATTACTAAAGGAGTAGAGTATGCTCACTTAGTAAAGTTAATGTTCACCTTGCAAAATTCATGTTCATGTAGCCAATGAGGTAAAGCTATTTTTATCTTAACCTTCAAATTATGTGCAAGCAAAAATCCAGTTTTTTAAAACGTTATTTTCATTGCACATGATTGGGTATTCAATACAAATATAGTTTAACATTTGTATTAAGCTAAGTGAACATTCACTTTTATAAGGGGACAGTCTTATTGCTTCATCTCTAATGCATAAAGTGGGACAGTTGATAGACCAGCAACTCTCTGACTTTAGATAACCTCTGAGCCTTGGATTGCCTCAACAATGGCAGTGACATTAAGCTTTTCTCCTTCGGCCCCTTTCACACAAGGGGACTGATTAGGTCCACCTGTCAGTTTTTCAGGCGGACCTGATTGGATCCTCCATTCTCCTCTATGGAGTGGCGGGTGTAAACAGTCAGAGTCTGTTTACACCCACTGACATCCGATCCTCTAAAAACAGATGGATAGGAATCCATTCTCCTTTAGGCTAGCAGATCGGATGGCAGTCGGATGTAGCCGGGCAAGCGGTCCATTTACATCCGACTGCCCATAGTGGGCTGTGCCTCGCTCCCTTTTGCATAAGTTGAACGGCAATGGACTAGCCAACCGCTTGCCCAGCAGGGATCAGTGGACAGGATACCCCCTGAGCAAGTGGACTCCTAGTGGAGCCCACCCCATATGGAAAGGGCTTAAGTGCAAATCGATAGGTCAACATAAAGGATATCTAAACCCAGCAACAAAAATGTAATATATTGCAGCTAACCAATCTCTAGATGTGATGGCTGCATTTGTTTTCTGTTTTCTCGCTAACAACGTTTTTAGCAAGTACAGAAAATCTAAGGCTGCGTTCATATCGGAGCATTCCTGAATGAGCAAAAAAGCACGCATTTCCACATAGTGCTGTGAACAAGGCGGTGTACGCCGAAATGCGTCAGTTTTGCTGTAACTTTTGCATGAAGATGTTGGAATAAAATTCTTTATTTACTGCATCCTGGGAGTGCCGGCTCTTCACTAGTATATTGCATTTTTACATACGTTCTCAGAACACATGAAAAATGCATGTCATGCTTACGTTGCCATTCATTGTTAATGGTACCCTAAACACAGCAAGCAAATGTGCATTTTCATGTGTGGCAAATGCAAGACACTTAGGGGTGGATTTACTAAGGCAAAAAGACTGTGCAGTTGCACTCTACAAGTGCAATTGCTCCAGAGCTTAGTAAATGAGCAGAAGCTCTGCTGACTTCCACCATCCAATCATGTGAAAGCAAAAATGTTTTTTTCTTATTTTCCTTGCTCGTGATTGGGTATTCTTTGCAAAATTAAGCTTTACATCTTTTACTAGGCTCTGGAGCAACTGCACTTTGCAAAGTGCACAGTCTTTTTGCCTTTATTAAATCAACCCCATAATACCCAAAAAGGTGCATGAGCTTCTTTGGTGGTCAACCCATTCCAATGAATGTGCTACCCATGTAGTGTGAAAACACGCAAAAAAAGCGCTTGAAAAAACACTCATTCACAAGCTGTACCAAAAGTGCATTGTCTGTGTAATTTCCTGTGCATTGAACTGAAATCACAAACAATGTTACCTTCCGTCCAAGCTAGCTTTTGTAAACTACAAATTTTCACCTTCCCTCAATGTAATTGAGATGAAGAGAGGAAAACATGTTTGTAGTCCAAATAATAGGGGCAGACATAGCGCCCCACCCAAAACTACAGTGGAATGAGTAAGTGTAGCTACCCTTTTGCAAGAAGTGTAATATGGGCATAATTACCAGGCTAAAATGAAGTTAAATATGTCTGGAAAAATGAAAACGAGTGCAACCAGTAACCAGTGCAACTCAAAGCAGGTCAAAGGCAGCCACTAAAATATGTCATGTATACCGCTCAATTAATGTCAATGAGATTTTGCTGACGTACATTGTTCCAAACAACACCTATCGATATGAGCCATACATTTTAGAACGGGATGGACAGAAATCCAAATCCTTTGGCAAGTAAAACAGCTCTCATGTTTATATGTAATCTGTATATTTAGCGGAGTTCATTAGTAGTGGAAAAATGGGAGAATCCCACTCTGTGGCTGAAGTAAATATTGGTCATGTTGAACATTCTTAAGCACCGTACACATGGGCTGAATGTCAGCGAAATCTGCCGGTTCAATAAAAACCGGCCAACATTCGGCCCATGTGTATGGCAGCTGGCCCGACAGAAGCTGGCCATTTGGCCGGCTTCTGTTGGATGAGCATGCTCAGCGTTTTCAGCCAATGACTGAGAGTGCTGACCGGAGTGTTCTGGCAGGGGGGCCGTCCTCCTATCAGAACACAATAGAACAGCAGGGGAGATTGCTGTACTAACATCGGGTTGTTAATACAGCGGCTCCGACTGGAGCTGTCAGTTTCTTTTTGTTCAATCCACTGGGTAGAACTGAACGGAAAAAAAAATATTAGTGTGTCTCAGGCTTAAGTGTAGGGCTTGTGTTTCAGAATGCATGTATGCCATCAGGTGGTATTGTCTTCTGGGGTGCACATTTTTAAAGGCACAACACAAGTTTACAATACAGTTCTCATTTAGGAGTTCCCATGCATCTCAAGGTAGCACCTAAATCATTTATAATTATTTAAAGAAGAGTTATAGTTGACTCATTCTTTCAATTATATAATACATGCAATAAAGAAATCATCTTTATGTAGATTGTATCGATGCTATAAAAATCTTGTTTCTATGTATAGTGTATTGTTTATATGGAAAGGCTTTAATATTTGCCTATCACATGTGAAGGGTCTGCTCCTTGTACTGCTGCACAAAGGTTCTGCCAAGCTTATCCTTTTACTCACTGCAAGTTTGCCAAACAGACATTCTGACTGGAAACAATAGACTCTCTGCAGTCTCTAATACTATGAAATATCCACAATGCTTATGGTAGCCAGCAGCTTTGTGACCTTTGTATGTGTGTTGGGTCATGTGATGGAGCTTGGAATATTTTCATGATCATAAAGAAAAAAATGTATTGCAAACATTTTTGCAGATCCCTATGAACTGTGAATATTAATATCAGTTTTTTTTTTTAGCTGTTTGGTGCCTGCAAAAAAAAAAAAAAGTATAGTAACTTATGTATTGAGAGAACTGACTATCTACTTCATTGAGCAGGACTGCAGAAAATCAGTGTATGTGTACAAGTGACAGGTGGTCTGTAAGACTAAGTTACAAATGCCATGTGCTATTGTACATATCTATGTATGTGCTGTTTACAAAGGGTACAACATTTCATTAGGTATTTAAGGATAAATAAAGACATCTGATTTTTTTGTAAGAATGAAATACTTATTGTTAATTTACTTTAATTAGAAGTGCAACCACACATGAAAATGTAAAAGTTGTGTGAAAGTGAAGTTAGTTAAAGCAGAAGTATAATGACACTGGAAGAGTAAGTTGAAAGTTCTGTAGAAGGTAAGCAGGGTTTCACAAATACATATATATCGACATCCAGCCACAGTCCTCTCCTATATATTCACATATAGTCACAGCTGACTGAGTCACCTCTGGTTTACCAAAATAACAGTAAGCCTTCTTTCACATGAACGGCAGTGCCTGATGCCCCTCTTTTTTAGAAGGGGGATTTGGCGTTGAAATACTGCATCGTAACTCTGAGCCAAGAGTTTGCAAAAAAAAAAGTATAGTAACTTATGTATTGATGAGTAGGGATGGGGTTCATGTTCGAATCGAGCGTATGGGGCGTTCGCGGCAACTTTGCGCGCCCCGTGATGTTTTAAAATGTTGGTGGAATGCCGCCCGCTGATTGGCCAAAGCATGCACATGACCTGCATGCTTTGGCCAATCAGCGGGCGGCCTGCTGTGAAAGCTTTGATTGGCTAAAGGCATCCTGCCTTTAGCCAATGACTGCACAGCAGTCTCAATCCACGCCCCACACTATATTATTATTATTATATTATTATACAGGATTTATACAGCGCCAACAATTTACGCAGCGCTTTACAACTTGAGGATAGACAGTACAAATACAATACACTTAAATACAGTAGGAATTAGAGGGCCCTGCTCGTTAGAGCTTACAATCTAAAAGGGAAGGTCAAGAGATACAAGAGGTAATAACTGTGGGGGATGTGCTAATAGAGAAGATAAATGTACAGTTGTTAGGTGGGAGCCAGATAGGCTTCTCTGAAGAGATTTTCAGGGATCGTCTGAAGGTGGACAAAGTAGGAGAAAGTCGGACAGATTGGGGTAGAGCATTCCAGAGGATGGGAGAGGCTCTGGAGAAGTCCTGGAGGCGAGCATGGGATGAGGTGACAAGGGAGCTAGAGAGCAGGAGGTCTTGGGAGGAGCGAAGAGAACAATTTGGTTGGTATTTTGAGACCAGGTTAGTGATGTAGCTGGGGGCCAGGTTGTGAATTGATTTATAAGTTATTGTTAGGATCTTGAATTTAATACGTTGGTTGAGTGGCAGCCAATGTAGGGATTGACATAGGGGTGTAGCAGATGCCGAGTGGTTTTTAAGGTGGATGAGCCTGGCGGCAGCGTTCATAATGGACTAAAGTGGGGATAGACTATTTAGAGGTAAGCCAGTGAGGAGGGAGTTGCAGTAGTCGAGGCGAGAAATGACCAGGGAGTGGATTAGTAGCTTTGTGGCGTCATCGGTTAAGAAGGGGCGTATCTTGGAGATGTTGCGGAGGTTGAGGCGGCAAATTTTGGATAGCGATTGTATGTGGGGCTGAAAGGTTAATTGGGAGTCTAGGATTACACCTAGGACCTTGGCATGGGGGGACGGGTTTATAGTTGAGCCATTGATTTTGACAGAGAAATCTAGGGAAGTGGCATGTGGGGGAGGAAATATCATAAGCTCAGTTTTGGATAGGTTGAGTTTGAGGAAGTGATGTGACATCCAGGCTGATATGTCTATCAGTAAGTTTGTGATGTATGAGGAGACCGATGGAGAGATCTGGGGGATTGAGAGGTAGATTTGTCTATCATCAGCATACAGATGATACTGAAAGCCATGGGAGGCAATCAGCTGACCCAGGGAGGAGGTGTAGATTGAGAAAAGGAGAGGTCCAAGAACAGAACCTTGGGGGACACTGACAGAGAAGGGAAGATGAGAGGAGGAAGCAGAGTTTTAGGTGACACTGAAGGAGCGGTGGGATAGGTAGGATGAGAACCAGCTTAGAGTAGAGTCACGGGGACCAAAGGCATGGAGTTTTTTGAGGAGGAGGGGGTGGTCCACTGTGTCAAAGGCAGCAGAAAGGTCCAGGAGTAGTAATACAGAATAGTGTCCGTTGGTTTTAGAAGTTATTAGGTCATTAGTGAGTTTAAGGAGAGCAGTTTCTGTAGAATGCTGAGGTTCGAAATCCAGACTGAAGGGGATCAAGAAGTTTGTTCATGGTCAGATGGTCACTCAGTCAGTTGTAGACCAGTCTTTCGAGGAGTTTGGAGGCGAAGGGGAGTAAGGAGATGGGGCGTAGGTTGTTTATATTGGTGGGGTCCAGTGAGGGTTTTTTAAGGATAGGTGTGACTAGGGCATGTTTTAGAGAGTTTGGGAAAATGCTAGAGGAGAGGGAAAGGTTGAAAATGTGAGTATGAGAATGTAGAATTGAGTCGGAGGGTGAGCGTAGCATTTGCGAGGGAGCAGGATCCAAGAGGCAGGTGGTTAGATGGGTGTTCAATAAAAGTTTAGCAACTTCGCTAATACTGGCAGGGTTGAATATGGAAAGTAGTGATTGTATCTGCGGACATGGGGTGTTGAGTGGGGGTGGTTTGTGCGCATTGGAGATTTCCTCATGAATGTTAGCAATCTTAGTTTTGAAGTGATTGGCAATCTCCTGGGCAGTGAGAGAATTAGAGGGTGGAGGTAGCGGAGGACGGAGAAGAGTGTTAAAGGTCGAGAAGAGTTGACGGAGACTGGATGACAATGTGTTAATAAGTGTGATAAAGTAGGTCTGTTTGGCAGTGTGGAGGCAGGAATAGTATTTTAGGAGGGCAGATTTGTAATGTTTAAAGTCTTCTTGGAGCTTAGTCTTACGCCACAGACGCTCAAGAGCACGGCTATGTTTTCTAAGATTTCTGGTGTTGTCCGTTTGCCAGGGTTGTAGGGGCCGGGGCCTGAGTCTGCGTGTAGTAAGGGGGGCGAGCTTGTCTAGGGAGGATGACAGGGAGTTGTTGTAGACAAGTATGGCTAGGTTGGGGCAGGACAAGGGTGAGATTGTGTCATAGAGGTGGACATTAGCAGAGTAGAGAAGAGAAGGGTTGAGGTGGCGAAGGTTTCTACGAGTAACTGTTAGGTGGTTGGAGGGAGAGGAGGTGGAAGACAGTGAAAGAGTGAAACTAATAAGGTGGTGATCAGAGAGTGGGAGAGGATTGTTGGAAAGGTTGCACGGAGTGCACAGATAGGAGAAGACAAGGTCTAGGGTGTTGCCGTTGGAGTGGGTAGGAGTCTGTATCCATTGCTTCAGGTCAAAAGATGAGGTTAGACTGAGAAGTTTAGAGGTAAGAGTAGTGATAGCGTTAACAGGGATGTTGAAGTCACCAAGAATGATTGTGGGGATTTCAGAAGAGAGAAAGTGGGGTAGCCAGGCAGAGAAGTCATCTAGGAAAGTTGATGCAGGCCCAGGGGGCCGGTAGATGACGGCGACTCTTAGGGGAATAGGAGAAAATAAACGGATGCAATGTGCTTCAAAAGAGGAGAGTGTCAGAGAGGGAGGAGGGTGGAGTACCTGATAGGTGCTGTGTGGTGCAAGAAGGATTCCCACTCCACCTCCCTTCCGTCCACTTGGTCTAGGGGAGTGTGTCCAGAGAAGGCCACCATGGGAGAGGGAAGCATGAGCTGTATTGTCAGATCCATGAAGCCAAGTTTCAGTAATGGCAAGGAGGTTGAAGGAATTAGTGATAAAGAGGTCGTGGAGGGCAGTGAGTTTGTTGCAGACAGAGCGGGCATTCCAGAGGCCACAGGAGAAGGGGAGGCTGGTATTAGGAATAGAGTTGAGCGACCACCTGGACGTTCGGGTTCTGCTGGTCCGTCCGAACTTCGGGACAAAGTCCGGGTCCGGGTCCGGACGGAACCCGAACGATCGCACGGACAACGAAC
>BLSH010360798.1:18118-48835 GCA_018402905.1 Glandirana rugosa | reverse complement strand
TCTCTGCCCTTTACCGATCCAGCCACGGGCCCATCCATCTGGCCCATCAAGACTCACTCTCATTTCATCAGTCCATAAAACCTTAGAAAAATCAGTCTTGAGATATTTCTTTGCCCAGTCTTGACGTTTCAGCATGTGTGTCTTGTTCAGTGGTGGTCGTTTTTCAGCCTTTCTTACCTTGGCCATGTCTCTGAGTATTGCACACCTTGTGCTTTTGGGCACTCCAGTGATGTTGCAGCTCTGAAATATGGCAAAACTGGTGGCAAGTGGCATCTTGGCAGCTGTACGCTTGACTTTTCTCAGTTCACGGGCAGTTATTTTGCGCCTTGGTTTTTCCACACGCTTCTTGCGACCCTGTTGGCTATTTTGAATGAAACGCTTGATTGTTCGATGATCACGCTTCAGAAGCTTGGCAATTTTAAGAGTGCTGCATCCCTCTGCAAGATATCTCACTATTTTTGACTTTTCGGAGACTGTCAAGTCCTTCTTTTGACCCATTTTGCCAAAGGAAAGGAAGTTGCCTAATAATTATGCACACCTGATATAGGGTGTTGATGTCATTAAACCACACCCCTTCTCATTACTGAGATGCACATCACCTAATATGCTTAATTGGTAGTAGGCTTTCAAGCCTATACAGCTTGGAGTAAGACAACATGCATAAAGAGGATGATGTGGTCAAAATACTAATTTGCCTAATAATTCTGCACACAGTGTATATATACATATACAGTCTACTATATATATATATATATATACACACACGCGCACAGTGTATTATATATGAGTGTACACTGTACATAAGGCATATAGTACACTTGACTTGGTGTATTAAAATATATGCAGCCTGATATATATATATATATATACACACACCGCGTATGGAGTGTCCACTATATATCTGTCCATACGGTATATAGTACACTTGACATGGTGTATTAAAATATATACAGTTTTTAACCCTTTAACCCCCAGAGCCCTTCTTACATTTGTTGTTTACAAGTTAAAATCATTTTTTTTATAGAAAATTACTTAGAACCCCCAAACATTATATAGTTTTTTAAAACACCCTAGAGAATAAAATGGCAAACATTGCAGTACTTTTTGTCACACAGTATTTGCGCAGCGGTCTTTCAAGCGCTTTTTATTTTGGAAAAAAAAATCACTTTTTTGAGTTAAAAAATAAGACAATGGCAAAGTTAGCCCAATTTTTTGTAGATTGTGAAAGAGGATGTTACGCCAAGTATATAGATACCATACATGACAAGGTTGAAAATTGCACACACTCGCGGAATGGTGAAAAACTCCAGTACTTAAAAATCTCCATAGGTGACGCTTTAAAATTTTTTAGCGGTTACCAGGTTAGAGGTTTAGAGGAGGTCTTTTGCTAGAATTACTGCTCATACTCTGGCGATCGCGGCGATACCTCACATGTGTGGTTTTAACACCGTTTTCATATGCGGGCACGACTTACTTATGCATTTTATTTGCTGCACGAGCTTGCAAGGACGGTGGCACTTTAAATTTTTTTTTTTATTTATTTTGTTATATTTTTCCTCTTAACACTGTTCCTTTAAAAAAAATAAAAATCTGATCACTTTTATTGCTATCACAAGGAATGTAAACATCCCTTGTGATAGTAATATATGGTGAATTGTACACCTTATGGAAGGATGGGGGGGTCTAAAAGACCCCCATCCCTCCTTTAGACTTCACAGTATTCAGATCACCAAAATTCTGAATGCTGTAATTTTTTTAACACCGGCGCCATTAGCCGCCCAGTAAACCGGAAGTGACGTTGTAGCGCTGCTTCCAGGAATGTACGAAGGAGTCCCGATGGAAGCCGATTCCGGCTTCCACAGGGACTCCGCACAGCGGCCAGAAGCGTCAGATCAGAGCTCCGGTCTCCCGGTGGGATGGGAGACCGGAGAAGAGCGGAGGATGGTGGCGGGAGGGGGGATGTCCCCTCCCACTGCCTGGGATAATGACCGAGCAGCTCCCGAGCCGGATTGGCTGTTATCAACGGATAGCCGGCCTCCTGCTCTAAAATATGGTACCAGGGTATAGCCTGTAGCTGCATACTATAACCCGATACTTCCACTTAAAGCAGCCACCGTTTATAAACAGCGATTCACATTAAGTGGTTACACTAATCTACAACAACAGGGCCCGTTCCTGCGCCCAACAAAAGTAACTGCAAAGGGTTACAGTGTTCTGGCTCCGACAACAGCCAAGGCCCAAGTTTTCACCACCTGTTGGACTGGAACATGTCATCACAATTTTTAACCATTTAACGCGAATCGTCGTTTATAAACGGAGGCAGCTTTAAGTGGATGTATCGGGGTATAGCCTGCAGCTACAGGCTATACCCCGGTATCGTTTTTTAGAGCGGGCGGCCGGCTATCCGGTAATAATGGGCGATCCGGCTCGGAAGCTGCTAGGTCCTTATCCCAGGGAGCGGGAGGGGCCACCCCCCTCCCGCCACCGCTCTTCTCCGGTCTCCCGTCCAACCACGAGACCAGAGCTCTGATCCGACACTTCTGGCCACTGTGTGAAGTCCCTGTGGAAGCCGGAATCGGCTTCAATCGGGACTCCTTTGTACATTTCCGGAAGAAAAGTCAGAACGTCACTTCTGGTTCACTCGGCAGGAAACGGCGCCGGTGTTAAAAAAATTACAGCATTCAGAATCGCTGTTTTTGGCGATCTGAATACTGTGAGGTGCAAAGGAGGGATCCTTCCATAAAGTGTACCTGTCACCATATATTACTATCACAAGGGATGTTTACATTCCTTGTGATAGCAATAAAAGTGATCAGATTTTTTTTTTTTTTTAAAGGAACAGTGTTAAGAGGAAAAATATAATAAAATAAATTAAAACATTTTTTTTAAAGTGCCACCATAACCGGGAGCTCGCGCAGCAAAGAAAATGCATATGTAAGTCACGCCCGCATATGAAAACGGTGTTCAAACCACACATGTGAGGTATCACCGCAATCGCCAGAGTGTGAGCAGTAATTCTAGCAAAAGACCTACTCTGCACCTCTAACCTGGTAATTGTAAAAAAATTTTAAAGCATCGCCTATGGAGATTTTTAAGTACCGGAGTTTGTCGCCATTCCGAAAGTGTGCGCAATTTTCAACCCTAACATGTATGGTATCTATTTACTCGGCGTAACATCCTCTTTCACAATATACAAAAAATTGAGCTAACTTTACTGTTGTCTTATTTTTTAACTCAAAAAAGTGATTTTTTTCCAAAAAAATTGCGCTTGAAAGACCGTCTTCTGGCAACGCCAACACATAAGGCCCAATTTTTCGCCACCTGTTTGACTGGGGGATTTTATCACAATTTTTTAACTTATTTACAACAGCAGGGCCCCGCTCCAAAATAAACAAAAAAATGACATGTGGTTCCCCCCAAAATCAACACCAGACCCTTCAGGTCTGGTATGGAATTTAAGGGGAACCTCGTGCCAAAATTTTTTAAAAAATGATGTGCGGTTCCCCCCAAAATTCAAACCAGGCCCTTCAGGTCTGGTATGGAATTTAAGGGGAACCCCGTGCCAAAATTAAAAAAAAAAATGACGTGCGGTCCTCCCCAAAATTCAAACCAGGCCCTTCACGTCTGGTATTGAATTTAAGGGGAACCCCGTGCCAATTTTTTTAAAAGAATGAAGTGTGGTTCCCCCCAAAATCCAAACCAGGCCTTTAAGGCATGGTATGGATTTTAAGGGGAACCCCCGCCAAATTTAAAAAAAAATGGTGTGGGGTCCCCCCAAAATCCCAACCAGACCCTTATCCGAGCACGCAGCCCTGGCATGGCAGGAGGGGGTGGGGACGAGCGAGCGCCCCCCCCTCCAAACCATACCAGGCCACATGCCCTCAACATGGGGAGGATGCTTTGAGGTCCCCCCCAAAGCACCTTGTCCCCATGTTGATGGGGAGAAGGGCCTCATCGCCACAACCCTGGCCGGTGGTTGTGGGGGTCTGCGGGCAGGGGGCTTATCAGAATCTGGAAGCCCCCTTTAATAAGGGGGCCCCCAGATCTCGACCCCCCATGTGAATAGGTTTGGGGTACTTTGTACCCCTACCCATTCACCCAAAAAGGACTGTAGTGTAAAAAAAAACAATAAGCGTTTTTGACAAGACCTTTATTTTGTATTATAGCTCTTTCTTCTTTCTTCCTCCATCTTCTCCTGGCCCGCTCCTTCTTCTGGTCTTCTTTTTCTTTTAGTCTTCTTGCTTCCTCTCTTCATCTTCAATCTTCATCTTGATCTTCTTTCTTCTTTACTGGTGAAGTCCGGCCCCTGCGCGCCTTGCCGAATGGGCGGTCTTCACGATGACAGTACTTTTATAAGAAGGGACGGGGCCAGCCAGTGACGTTACTGAGTGAACCCGCCATCCCGCCGTCATGTGATGTCAGAGGGGGCGGGTCACCCATTTGCGTTAAGTTTGGCCCAGCCCCTTCTTATAAAAGAACTGTCATTGTGAAGACCGCCCATTCGGCAAGACGCGCAGGGGCAGACTGCACCAGTGGAGAGCGTGGGGTGGAGAAAGAAGATCAAAATGAAGATGAAGATTAAAGACGAAGAGAGGAAGCAAGAAGACCAAAAGAAGAAGAACCAGAAGAAGGACCGGGCCAGGAGAAGATGGAGGAAGAAAGAAGAAAAGAGCTATAATACAAAATAAAGGACTTGTCAAAAACTGTGTACCCCAAACCTGTTCACATGGGAGGGGTCGGGATCTTGGGCCCCCTTATTAAAGTGGGCTTCCAGATTCCAATAAGCCCCCCTGCCCGCAGACCCCCTCAAGCACCGTCCAGGCCACTGAAGAGGCTCTTGTCCCCATCAACATGGGGACAAGGTGCTTTGAGGTGGGGGGGGGGGCAGAACCCCCCTCCCTCAAAGCACCCATACTCCCCCTGTTAAGGGCATGTAGCCTGGTACGGTTCAGGAGGGGGGTCCCCCCCATTCTAACCGGCCAGGGCTGCGTGCTTCGATAAGGGTCTGGTTTGGATTTTAGGGGGACCCCACGTAAATTTTTTTAAAATATAGGATCTGAAGTGCCTGGTTTGGACTGTGGGCAGGGGGGGCGCACGCACTTTTTTCCAGCGCGTTTTTGTACATTGCCGGGAATCGGCAATACATTACAGCCGCGATTTTAAATGACAATTTTTCCTATGGAAATGTCATGTTTTACACCTCATAGAGATGCACACTTTTACACACAGACTAAGGACATCCCCCAGGCACAATATTTAAATATTAAAACACAAGGGCTGCGCTAACAGTATGACGAAAATTAGTCCACATATAGCATATACAGTGGATCATAATAGAGTTCAGCAATTAAAGATATGTCATCCTCCTCATATTCTCCTGGATAACATACACCCGAGTGTCGCACACAGCAACCGTGATCCACCACCAGTGAGGTAATGAGCTTACCAGACTCCAGATAAGGAAGCGCATGATGACATTAAACATATGATCCTTCTCCTGATAGTCTTCTTGACCGACCATCACACAGAGTGGATATGGCTACAGGCACCGTTCCTCCCTTGCTGGCGTGGAGCGATCTCCAAACGTCTCAATTTATGTCAGGAAAAGAAAAGGAGCCACATAGCCAAGTACCGTTTGATAGTTTTAATAGTATAAAAATAGAACAACTCACATGAATATAGAAGAAAACAGCAGATTTGTGCAAATAAAAGCCGGCATACATTTTCAAAAGGTGAAGTCAGCGCCCCTCCCGACGTACGTTTCGTCCTACACAGGCGTCGTCACGGGGATAGGGCGCACACGCTGACTGTCACCACTTAAATAGATTCCCCTCACTCCATCCGAAGTGAGGGCAAAAGACGCGATCCGCCATCTTGACTCAGGCGGAAGTGGGAAGTGCTATGTCTTCCGTCCATCTCTCATTAAAAAAGATAGTAAAACTTTATTAATTGCTAACATAGAACTTCCCGATTCAAAGTAAAATAAAAATAAAAATAAAATAGAACTCAATTGAGCACCATTATTTTAATAAGCATAAAATATTAAAAAGAAATCAAGAGGAAGGAAACAAATTTTTTTTTTTTAGA
The DNA here is from genome assembly GCA_018402905.1 of Glandirana rugosa. Taxonomy (NCBI): domain Eukaryota; kingdom Metazoa; phylum Chordata; class Amphibia; order Anura; family Ranidae; genus Glandirana; species Glandirana rugosa. The sequence goes on along the minus strand of BLSH010360798.1, from coordinate 42,748 downwards.
ATATGATTGTGGCTGCATATCTTGATGGGAGAACAGTTCAAAGAGCTCAGGGAAACCCCACATACACCCCATTTGCTCCTTGGGACCCATTCAAGGGGTTCTTAGTGGTAATTTGGGTAATATATATTGGCTTAATCTTTAGTTACAGCTATGCAGTATATGTGAGGTACACTCTGGAAGGATTGAGCCTAGAATCTATAACTTTTGGGGAGGAGATTAGTACGGGAGGCTCTCTTTCGGTGTCATCTCTGAAATTCTCTTATTGTGGTTTTATAAGATTGGTGAACATCCCCATCTGTGAACTGCAACCGACATAAGGGGATAAAAGTGATTACTTTTTAAATTCGGCATTCAATATAGTGATGGCCTAACTGAATCTATGGCATTTTTTCAATCTAATATGCTTTGGAGTTAACCTAAAAGGGTAACATTAATGTACATTTTTTCCTTCCTCTTGATTTCTTTCTAATATTCTATGCTTATTAAAATAATGGTGCTCGATTGAGTTCTATTTTATTTTTATTTTACTTTGAATCGGGAAGTTCTATGTTAGCAATTAATAAAGTTTTACTATCTTTTTTAATGAGAGATGGACGGAAGACATAGTAATTCCCACTTCCGCCTGAGTCAAGATGGCGGATCGCGTCTTTTGCCCTCACTTCGGATGGAGGGAGGGGAATCTATCTAAGTGGTGACGGTCAGCGTGTGCGCACTATCCCCATTACGACGCCTGTGTAGGACGAAACGTACGTCGGGAGGGCGCGCTGACGTCACCTTTTGAAAATTTATGCCGCCTTTTATTTGCACAAATCTGCTGTTTTCTTCTATATTCATGTGAGTTGTTCTATTTTTATACTATTAAAACTATCAAACGGTACTTGGCTATGTGGCTCCTTTTCTCTTCCTGACATAAATTGAGATGTTTGGAGATCGCTCCACGCCAGCAAGGGAGGAACGGTGCCTGTAGCCATATCCACTCTGTGTGATGGTCGGTCAAGTAAACTATCAGGAGAAGGATCATATGTTTAATGTCATCATGCGCTTCCTTATCTAGAGTCTGGTAAGCTCATTACCTCACTGGTGGTGGATCACGGTTGCTGTGTGCGACACTCGGGTGTATGTTATCCAGGAGAATATGAGGAGGATGACATATCTTTAATTGCTGATCTCTATTATGATCCACTGTATATGCTATATGTGGACTAATTTTCGTCATACTGTTAGCGCAGCCCTTTTGTTTTAATATTTGGACTATACTGTGGATTGGGTATTTGGCTGCTGCTCACTGGAGATAGCGCAGTGTTGTTTTTATACAATATTTAAATGAATTTTTCATTTTTTTTTCACTTTAAGCATTATTAAAATCACTGCTCACGATCAATTTAAAAACTTTTTTTCATTGATACATGTCCCCTAGGGCAGGACCCGGGTCCCCATATACTTTTTAGGGCAATAACATTGCATATAAGCCTTTAAAATTAGCACTTTTGATTTTTCATGTTTGCGTCCCTTAGACTTTAATGGTGTTTGGATGTTTGCCCTGAACTTTTTGTCTGTTCGCATGTTCTGGTGCAAACCGAACCGGGGGGTGTTCGGCTTATCCCTATTGATGAGAACTGACGATCTACTTCATTGAGCAGGACTGCAGAAAATCAGTGAATGTGTACAAGTGACAGGTGGTCTGTAAGACTAAGTTACAAATGTCATGTGCTATTTTACATATCTATGTATGTGCTGTTTACAAAGGGTAACAACATTTCATTAGGTATTTAAAGCGGTAGTAAACTCAGCTCAAGATTAGGAATTAATTATATATTTAGAGTCTGCTTTACACATCGAAAATACCAAACATACATGTGGTAGGTAAAAGCTGTCTTATATGCCAAAAAAGAGGATTTATAATCCGGTCCCGGATAGTATAAGGGGGGGCCATTTTAACGGCTCCCTTCCGCATTTTACTCTGCATGTACTTCCGCCCTCATTCTGCACAGGCCGATAATCTCGTGCATGCGCATTATGTACGCTAGCCAAGCCTCTCTTTCATTTCATATTACTATGGCAACCCCTATACAGCAAATAGGAGAGGGTAATGTTCATTGCCTACTCTCGAGGTGACAAATATCATGTTAGGTCGGAGCTGACGCCACATGACACAGCCCTGGCATAGACCCTGAATATTTCCAGCAACCTTAGCTTGCCGGAAAATTAGAGAATAACGGCGCATGCGCAGGTGACGTCACGCAGTAAAATATACGATATTTGACCAAAACGAAGCAGGTAAGGAGACCGCAAAAAAGGGGAATATAAACTTCATACAAGGAGTGATCAGAGCGTGGAAAATGTGGTGCAGGGGTTTACTACTGCTTTAAGGAAAAATAAGAACATCTGATTTTTTTGTAAGGATGAAATACTTATTGTTAAGTTACTGTTAAGTTAAAAATTAGTTATTGTTACGAAGTGCAACCACACAGGAAAGGGTAAACATGAAGTTAGTTAAAGCAGAAGTACAATGATGCAAGAAGAATAAGTTGAAAGTTCTGTAGAAAGTAAGCAGGGTTTCACAAATACATATATATACCTGTATATCGACATCCAGCCACAGCTCATCCACCCACCTCAGGTTTACCAAATATCCACCCACCAAACTCATCCACACACCTCAGGTTTACCAAATATCCACCCACCCAGTTCATCCACATACCTCAGATTAACCAAATCACACAAACAGCAGTCCTCTCTTGTATATATTCACATATAGCCACAGTTGACGGAATCACCTCTGGTTTACCAAAATAACAAGTAAGGCCTCTTTCACATGAATGACAGTGCCTGATGCCCCTCTTTTTAGAATAGTGATTTGGCCCTAAAATACTGCACTGTTACTCTAAGCCAAGGGTTTGCAATATGATCCCATTGACTTCAATAGGCGAGTCTGGCAGGTGCTGCCTTTCAAAATTCGTATGTCAAGTTAAACTGGCCAAGAAGGAAAGCATCACGACTGCGACATGTGTATGAAGACATTTGGCTGCTATGTTAGGTTTTAGGTGGGCAGTCAGAGGGTAGGAAAATGTGGAACAACCACCCATTTTTACTGCCTCCTTGCTGCCCATATAAAAGTGGCCTAACAGAATTCCAACAGCCGCAGCCAGCATAGCATATCTCCAGATTATTTAAAACAAAAGAAAACAAAAATGCCAGCTCCAGCATGGCCGATGCATTTCATTGGTTAACTTCAGAGACACTGTGCTGGTTGTTTAGCCAGCACAGTGTCTAGAGAGGCCCAAAACCTGCCTCTCTCTGCACCTGTGGACATGTTTCAGGTCCTGGTGCATTGTTTGAATTTATGTAGGGTTGACTGCTTCAATTCAATCAGTAAACCGGAATCAGTAATATGGGGCATTGACAGATGATTATATAGCACTTTTGAGTCAGACTGGATACACCACTTTTCATTTTTACCTTTGCAGCTTTGTAGCTTCCGGTATTACAAAAAAAAAATGTACTAGAGGTACACTTCAAAGTCCTACTGTAGCTTAACAAACACATTAATTCCTAGATAAAGTTAATATTAAATAAACAGCCTTTATTGCAATACTCTCTTTTAGAAAGTTCTGGGTGAGTGATGGTGAACCCAAAGTGTCATCAGGTTAACCTGGACTCACTGGAGAACACTGCCAAGAATGGCACTATGTTTTTAGGATGTGCTGCTTGCTTTCTAAAGCATCCAGGAAGATAACCGATGATATCATGGGGACCAGACCGAAGACACCTGGGGGGTCTTCTAAGTGAACTGGGGTCAGTAAATAAGAAAGAAATAATTGAGGGATCTGTAGCTGGTTCATTGATTGATTGCTTTGGCACCACATGCAGTATCTCACAAAAGTTAGTACACCCCTCACATTTTTGTAAATATTTTATTATATTGTTTCATGTGACAACACTGAAGAAATGACACGTTGCTACAATGTAAAGTAGTGAGTGTACAGCTTGTATAACAGTGTAAATTTGCTGTCCCCTCAAAATAACTCAACACACAGCCATTGATGTCTAAATCACTGGCAAAAAAGTGAATACATCCCTAAGTGAAAATGTCCAAATTGGGCCCAAATAGTCATTTTCCCTCCCTGGTGTCATGTGACTCGTTAGTGTTACAAGGTCTCAGGTGTGAATGGGGAGCAGGTGTGCTAAAATCTCACTCTCTCATACTGGTCACTGGAAGTTCAACATGGCACCTCATGGCAAAGAACTCTCTGAGGATCTGAAAAAAAAGAATTGTTGCTCTACATAAAGATGGCCTAGACCATAAGAAGATTGGCAAGACACCGAAACTAAGCTGCAGCACGGTGGCCAAGACCATACAGCGGTTTAACAGGACAGGTTTCACTCAGAACAGGCCTCGCCATGGTCGACCAAAGAAGTTGAGTGCACGTGTTCAGTGTTATATCCAGAGGTTGTCTTTGGGAAATAGACATATGAGTGCTGCCTACATTGCTGCAGAGGTTGAAGGGGTGGGGGTCAGCCTGTCAGTGCTCAGACCATACACTGCACACTGCATCACATTGGTCTGCATAGCTATCATCCCAGAAGGAAGCCTCTTCTAAAGATGATGCATAAGAAAGCCCATCAAACAGTTTGCTGAAGACAAGCAAAAAAGGACATGGATTATTGGAACCATGTCCTGTGGTCTGTTGAGACCAAGATAAACATATTTGGTTCAGATGGTGTCAAGCGTGTGTGCCGGAAACCAAGTATGGAGTACAAAGACAAGTGTGTCTTGCCTACTGTCAAGCATGGTGGTGGGAGTGTCATGGTCTGGGGCTGCATGAGTGCTGCCGGCACTAGGGAACTACAGTTCATTGAAGGAACCATGAATACCAACATGCACTGTGACATACCGAAGCAGAGCATGATCCCCTCCCTATGGAGACTGGGCCGCAGGGCAGTATTCCAAAATAATAAAGACCCCAAACACACCTCCAAGATGACAACTGCCTTGCTAAAGAAGCTGAGGGTTAAGGTAATGGACTGACCAAGCATCTCTCCAGACTTAAACCCTATTGAGCATCTGTGGGGCATCTTCAAACGTGTGGTGGAGGAGCGCAAGGTCTCTAACATCCACCAGCTCCGTGATGTCGTCATGGAGGAGTGAAAGAGGACTCTAGTGGCAACCTGTGAAGCTCTGGTGAACTCCATGCCCAAGAGGGTTAAGGCAGTGCTGGAAAATAATGGTGGCCACACAAAATATTGACACTTTGGCCCAATTTGGACATTTTCACTTAGGGGTGTACTCACTTTTGTTGCCAGCGGTTTAGACATTAATGGCTGTGTGTTGAGTTATTTTGAGGGGACAGCAAATTTACACTGTTATACAAGCTGTACACTCACTACTTTACATTGTAGCAAAGTGTCATTTATTCAGTGTTGTCACATGAAAAGATATAATAAAATATTTACAAAAATGTGAGGGGTGTACTCACTTTTGTGAGATACTGTAAGTAATTATGCTCTTGAGAAAGGATCAGAGATGGGGATAAGGAAAGACAAAGATCCTTGTCAACTCTTCCTCTGTATTAGAGACTGCTGTACTACAACAGACTCCGTAACATCTCACTCAAAATAAATCGGTGAAAGTCTTCTTTAAGAGAAAACTTTGTGGTGTTTAGAGATTTTTATGATTGAAGCCAACAGACAACATCTGTTTACAGCTATCTACAGTATATAAACCATAATAAAAAAATAGATTTCAGAACATATTATTTAAATTCCTTAACCTCATCATAAGCCATTTTCAGCCTATCTAGATAACATTTTTGTCCTATTAAATTCCTTGCTATTTCAAAGGAATATATTTGCCGTCTTTTATTTATCTGTTGCAGAATTTCCTATATATCCTGACTTGCTAACAAGCCATAAGCAATCCTTGGAACTGCAAAAAATTCTAATCTGTGCACATAAAATATATTTTTAAACTGCACACTGCTATCTGGCTGTAGAAAATATATATCATAGCAATTACTTTTGCAAATATTTATGTAAAAGTTGAAGGAACTCACATAAAATACCTAAGATAAAGTTCTGAAGAAGATATTACGATATTCAGCACGCTTCCTGTCAGCGATAATGTTGAGTGAGAAACTCTCTCAAAGGTAAGTTTTTACTCTCAGAAAACATTGACAGAGGACAGTAAACTGAACTGGTAAATGTCTGATTCTGCTTGGAAGACTACAGAACCGCATGAGCTATCAAACCCAGAAGTGCCAAGTCCTACCCCTTCATCAAGGTCCTTGGAAAGTCCACATCAACCAAGGTAGTTTAGGAAGGCAAAAAAATGTTATACTTTGTTATAAACACTAGAAAAAGCATGTACATTCCAGAAAGGCAAGTCTGAGAAAATACCAAAGAAAAAAAGCATATTAGCAGTAGGGATGGGCGAATGGTTAGGAACATTGGCTGTTCGCCCATTCGACGAACACCAGAATTATCGGGCATTTGACCATTTGTTCAGCCTGCCAAATGACCACAATACACCACTGCACAGTGCATTGGAATCCCTGATTGGCTGAAGCAATGAAAGCCTTGCCCAATCAGGGCACAGAGCACTGTCAGAGCCATGATTGGACACTGTCATGATGACTCTATCGAATCATGGCTCATTGCTTTTAGTCCCGCCCCACACTATAAAAGTATTCTTTCAATATTGGCCATTTGTAGTATGATATCAGCGTGGAGAGAGATAGAACAGGGCTCTGTTCAGTGCTACAAGACAGTTAGTGTGCTATACTGTGCTATTGTGATTCCATTGTCAGTGTAGAATATCAATTTAGTGTGAATCTAGTGATAGTTCAGTCAGTGTGAGTGTAGTGACCACCATTCATCTTTACATTAGTGTGAATCTAGTGATAGTTCAGTCAGTGTGAGTGTAGTGACCAGCGTTCATCTTTACATTAGTGTGAATCTAGTGATAGTTCAGTCAGTGTGAGTGTAGTGACCATCATTCATCTTTACATTAGTGTGAATCTAGTGATAGTTCAGTCAGTGTGGGTGTAGTGACCACCATTCATCTTTACATTAGTGTGAATCTAGTGATAGTTCAGTCAGTGTGAGTGTAGTGACCATCATTCATCTTTACATTAGTGTGAATCTAGTGATAGTTCAGTCAGTGTGAGTGTAGTGACCACCATTCATCTTTACATTAGTGTGAATCTAGTGATAGTTCAGTCAGTGTGAGTGTAATGACCATTCATCTTTTTTTTTAAATCAAAACTTGTGCAATAAATTGTAGAAATGTATACACAATAACCAACATTATAGACTTTAAGTACAAAATAGGTGAGTAAGTACATCAGGCCCGGACTGGGACAAAAAATAGGCCTGGGCATTTCAGGCTGGGCAACCCAATCGCGCGGGGGGGCGGTAAGGCAAGCATTCGCATAGGTAGTCGGTGACAGGATATTCTGAGAAACATCCAAGTCCAGCTAAGAGACATCCCTGTATAGCAAAGGAGAGGCATCCCCATATAGCAAGGAACAAACATCCCCAGTTCAGCAAAGAGACATCCCCATATAGCAAAGGACAGACATCCCCAGTCCAGCAAAGAGACATCCCCAGTCCCGCAAAGGGATAGCCTCAGACCAGCAAAGAGACAGCCCCAGACCAGCAAGGAGACAGCCTCAGACCAGTAAAGAGACAGCCCCAGACCAGCAAAGACACAGCCCCAGTCCAGCAAAGAGACAACGTCAGACCTGCAAAGAGACAGCCGCAGACATGCAAAGAGTCAGCGCCAGGCCAGCAAAGAGACAGCCCCAGTCCAGCAAAGAGTCAGCGTCAGACCTGAAGAGACAGCCCCAGGCCAACAAAGAGACCGCTTCAGACCTGTAAAGAGACAGCCCCAGACCAGCAAAGAGACTGCCTCAGTCCAGCAAAGAAACAGCCCCAGACCAGCAAAGAGACCACCACAGACAAGGAACGAGACAGCCCTAGACCAGCTAAGAGACAGCCTTAGGCATGCAAAGAGACAGTCTCAGTCTGGCAAAGAGACAGACCCAGACCAGCAAAGAGACAGCCCCAGACAAGCAAAGAGACAGCCCCAGACCAGCAAAGAGACAGCCCCAGTCCAGCAAAGAGTAGATTCAGGCATGCAAACAGACAGCACCAGGCCAGCAAAGAGACAGCCTCAGACCAGCAAAGAGACAGCCTCAGTCTGTCAAAGAAAAACCCCAAACCAGCAATGAGACATTCCCAGTCCAGCAAAGAGACAGCCCCAGTCCAGCAAAGAGACAGCCCCAGACTAGCAAAGAGATAGCCCCAGACCAGCAAAGAGACAGCCTCAGACCTGCAAAGAGACAGCCTCAAATCAGCAAAGAGTCCCAGTCTAGCAAAGAGACAGCCTCAGACCAGCAGATACAGCCCCAGTCCAGCAAAGAGACAACCCCAGTCCAGCAAAAAGACAGCCTCGGACCTGCAAAGAGGCAGCCTCAGACCTGCAATGAGACAGCCTCAGACCAGCAAAGAAACAGAACCCAGTCCAGCAAAGAGCCTCAGACCTGCAAAGAGACAGGCTCAGACCTGCAAAGAGACAGCCCCAGACCAGCAAAGAGACAGCCCCAGACCAGCAAAGAGACAGCCTCAGACATGCAAAGAGATAGCCCAAGGCCAGCAAAGAGACAGCCTCAGACCTGCAAAGAGACAGCCCCAGACCAGCAAAGAGACAGCATCAGTCCAGCAAAGAGACAGCCCCAGACCAGCAAAGAGACAACCCCAGTCCAACAAAGAGACAGCCCAAGACCAGCAAAGAGACAGCCTCAGACAAGCAAAGAGACAGCCACAGACCAGCGAACAGACAGCCCCAGTCCAGCAAAGAGATAACCTCAGACCAGCAAAGAGACAGCCCCCTGAGACAGCCCCATTACCAGCAAAGAGACAGCCTCAGGCCTGCAAATAGACAGCCCCAGGCAAGCAAAGAGACAGCACCCAGTCAAGCAAAGAGCCCCAGTCCAGCAAAGAGATAGCCTCAGACCAGCAAAGAGACAGTCCCATTACCAGGAAAGAGACAGAACCCATTCCAGCAAAGAGCCTCAGACCTGCAAAGAGACAGCCTCAGACCTTCAAAGAGACAGCCCCAGACCAGCAAAGAGACAGCCTCAGACAAGCAAAGAGACAGCCTCAGACAAGCAAAGAGACAGCCTCAGACCAGCAAAGAGACAGCCTCAGACCAGCAAAGAGACAGCCTCAGTCCAGCAAAGAGACAGAACCCAGTCCAGCAAAGAGCCTCAGACCTGCAACGAGACAGCCTCAGACCTTCAAAGAGACAGCCCCAGACCAGCAAAGAGACAGCCTCAGACAAGCAAAGAGACAGCCTCAGACATGCAAAGAGACAGCCTCAGACCAGCAAAGAGACAGCCTCAGACCAGCAAAGAGACAGCCTCAGTCCAGCAAAGAGACAGCCCCAGACCAGCAAAGAGAAAGCCCCAGTCCAGCAAAGAGACAGCCCCAGTCCAGCAAAGAGATAACCTCAGACCAGCAAAGAGACAGCCCCCTGAGACAGCCCCATTACCAGCAAAGAGACAGCCTCAGGCCTGCAAATAGACAGCCCCAGGCAAGCAAAGAGACAGCACCCAGTCAAGCAAAGAGCCCCAGTCCAGCAAAGAGATAGCCTCAGACCAGCAAAGAGACAGTCCCATTACCAGGAAAGAGACAGAACCCAGTCCAGCAAAGAGCCTCAGACCTGCAAAGAGACAGCCTCAGACCTTCAAAGAGATAGCCCCAGACCAGCAAAGAGACAGCCTCAGACAAGCAAAGAGACAGCCTCAAACATGCAAAGAGACAGCCCCAGGCCAGCAAAGAAACAGCCCTAGTCCAGGAAAGAGACAGCCCCAGTCCAGCAAAGAGACAGTTCCATTTCCAGCAAAGAGATAGCCCCATTACCAGCAAAGAGCCTCAGACCTGCAAAGAGACAACCCCAGGCCAGCAAAGAGACAGCACCCAGTCCAGCAAAGAGCCTCAGACCTGCAAAGAGACAGCCTCAGACCTTAAAAGAGACAGCCCCAGACCAGCAAAGAGACAGCCTCAGTCCAGCAAAGAGACAGCCCCAGACCAGCAAAGAGACAACCCCAGTCCAGCAAAGAGACAACCCCAGACCAGCAAAGAGACAGCCTCAGACCTGTAAAGAGACAGCCTCAGACCAGCAAAGAGACAGCCCCAGTCTCACAAAGAGACAACCCCAGTCCAACAAAGAGACAGCCTCAGACCTGCAAAGAGGCAGCCTCAATCCTGCAAAGAGAGAGTCCCATTACCAGCAAAGAGACAGAACCCAGTCCTGCAAAGAGCCTCAGACCTGCAAAGAGACAGCCTCAGATCTTCAAAGAGACAGCCCCAGACCAGCAAAGAGACAGCCTCAGACAAGCAAAGAGACAGCCTCAGACATGCAAAGAGACAGCCCCAGGCCAGCAAAGAGACATCCTAAGACCAGCAAAGAGACAGCCTCAGTCCAGCAAAGAGACAGCCCCAGACCAGCAAAGAGAAAGCCCCAGTCCGGCAAAGAGACAGCCCCAGACCAGCAAAGAGATAGCCCCAGACCAGCAAAGAGACAGTCTCAGAGCTGCAAAGAGACAGCCTCAGTCCAGCAAAGAAACAGCCCCAGACCAGCAAAGAGACAGCCCCAGACAAGCAAAGAGACAGCCCCAGACAAGCAAAGAGACAGCCCCAGACCAGCAAAGAGACAGCCCCAGACCAGCAAAGAGACAACCTCAGACCTGCAAAGAGACAGCCTCAGAACAGCAAAGAGACAGCCCCAGTCCAGCAAAGAGACAACCCCAGTCCAGCTAAGAGACAACCTCAGACCTGCAAAGAGGCAGCCTCAGACCTGCAATTAGACAGTCCCATTACCAGCGAAGAGACAGAACCCAGTCCAGCAAAGAGCCTCAGACCTGCAAAGAGACAGCCCCAGACCAGCAAAGAGACAGCCCCAGACCAGCAAAGAGAGAGCCTCAGACCTGCAAAGAGATAGCCTCAGTCCAGCAAAGAGACAGCCCCAGACCAGCAAAGAGACAGCCACAGACAAGGAAAGAGACAGCCCCAGACAAGCAAACAGACAGTCTCAGTCCAGCAAAGAGCCACAGACCAGCAAAGAGACAGCCACAGACAAGGGAAGAGACAGCCCCAGACCAGCAAAGAGACAACCCCAGACCAGCAAAGAGACAGCCCCAGGCCAGCAAAGAGACAGCCTCAGACCTGTAAAGAGACAGCCTCAGACCAGCAAAGAGACAGCCCCAGTTCAACAAAGAGACAACCCCAGTCCAGCAAAGAGACAGCCTCAGACCTGCAAAAAAGCAGCCTCAGACCTGCAAAGAGACAGTCCCATTACCAGCAAAGAGACAGAACCCAGTCCAGCAAAGAACCTCAGACCTGCAAAGAGACAGCCCCAGACCAGCAAAGAGACAGCCTCAGACAAGCAAAGAGACAGCCTCAGACATGCAAAGAGACAGCCCCAGGCCAGCAAAGAGACATCCTCAGACCAGCAAAGAGGCAGCCTCAGTCCAGCAAAGAGACAGCCCCAGACCAGCAAAGAGAAAGCCCCAGTCCAGCAAAGAGACAGCCCCAGACCAGCAAAGAGATAGCCCCAGACCAGCAAAGAGACAGCCTCAGAACTGCAAAGAGACAGCCTCAGTCCAGCAAAGAGACAGCCCCAGACCAGCAAAGAGACAGCCCCAGACAAGCAAAGAGACAGCCCCAGACCAGCAAACAGACAGTCTCAGACCAGCAAAGAGACAGCCCCTGTCCATCAAAGAGCCCCAGTCCAGCAAAGAGATAGCCTCAGACCAGCAATGAGACAGCCCCATTACCAGCAAAGAGCCTCAGACCTGCAAAGAGTCAGCCCTAGGCCAGCAAAGAGACAGCACCCAGTCCAGCAAAGAGCCTCAGACCTGCAAAGAGACAGCCTCAGGCCTGAAAAGAGACAGCCCCAGGCCAGCAAAGAAACAGCCCTAGTCCAGGAAAGAGACAGCCCCAGTCCAGCAAAGAGACAGTCCAATTTCCAGCAAAGAGATAGCCCCATTACCAGCAAAGAGCCTCAGACCTGCAAAGAGACAGCCCCAGGCCAGCAAAGAGACAGCACCCAGTCCAGCAAAGAGCCCCAGACCTGCAAAGAGACAGCCCCAGACCAGCAAAGAGACAGCCCCAGTCCAGCAAAGAGACAGCCCCAGTCCAGCAAAGAGACAGCCCCAGTCCAGCAAAGAGACAGCCTCAGACCAGCAAAGAGACAGCCCCATTTCAACAAAGAGACAACCCCAGTCCAGCAAAGAGACAGCCCCAGACCAGCAAAGAGACAGCCACAGACAAGGAAAGAGACAGCCCCAGACAAGCAAAGAGTCAGTCTCAGACCAGCAATGAGACAGCCCCATTACCAGCAAAGAGACAGCCCCAGTCCAGCAAAGAGCCTCAGTCCAGCAAAGAGACAGCCTCAGACTTGCAAAGAGACAACCCTAATCCAGCAAATAGACAGCCCTATTACCAGCAAAGAGACAGCCTCAGGCCTGCAAAGAGACAGCCTCAGACCTGCAAAGAGACAGACCCATTACCAGCAAAGAGACAGCACCCAGTCCAGCAAAGAGCCTCAGACCTGCAAAGAGACAGCCTCAGACCTGCAAAGAGACAGCCCCATTACCAGCAAAGTGACAGCACCCAGTCCAGCAAAGAGCCTCAGACCTGCAAAGAGACAGCCTCAGACCTGCAAAGAGACAGTCCCATTACCAGCAAAGAGACAGCACCCAGTCCAGCAAAGAGCCTCAGACCTGCAAAGCGACAGCCTCAGACCTGCAAAGAGACAGCCTCAGACTTGCAAAGAGACAACCTCAGTCCAGCAAAGAGACAGCCCCAGACCAGCAAAGAGACAGCCCAAGACAAGCAAAGAGACAGCCCCAGACTAACAAAGAGACAGCCTCAGACCAGCAAAGAGACAGCCGCAGTCCAGCAAAGAGACAGCCCCAGTTCAGCAAAGAGACGCTATAGGACCGCCATAGGACCGTTGGCGGTGACAGACAGTGCTGCCCTGGCTGCCCTCTACACCCCTTAAGCAACACCACAGTAGGAGAGGGATGGGGAACGTCAGGCAGGTCCATCTCTGAATGGGAATTAGCTGTCAAAGTGGGGTTAGGTAAAAAAATCAATTGATTTTTTAGGGTTCAGGAGAATGGGGGGATGTCAAAAAACTAAAGGCACCACCTCCCTATAAATTTTTAGACTATAGGTTTAAGAAGAAGATAAGTGGGATTTAAGGGTGCCAGCAAAAATGTATAACTTTTATCATTAAAAAAATCATATGTATTGAGACAATGAATAAAAGCACATATTACAAAAGATTGATCATCTGTGAATCATATAACATTTTTTGTAGGCGTGCGCTCTACATGTTTCACCATTTCGGGTTCTTCAGGAGCCTCTGACACCATATGTTTGCTATCCACTAGAATGAATAAGAATGAACATCATAAGTAACAATGTTTGAGCATAATTGCACATTCTATACTCCCCAAGTATTGTGCTTTATACATTCAAGGGGGACACTTTTTAGTCACAATTAAATAAATACATGCGAATATCTGACATTGGCCACTTCACCCCCTCCAAGCATCTCCAAGTTCTATAGGCAAAGTGTATTGTAGCCGCATAGAGCCATATTATTGTTAGAAAATCATCTCCAAGTTCTATAGACAAAGTGTATTCTAGCCGCATAGAGCCATATTATTGTTAGAAAATCATCTCCAAGTTGTATTGGAGATGATTTTCTAACAATAATATGGCTCTATGCGGCTACAATACACTTTGCCTATAGAACTTGGAGATGATTTTCTAACAATAATATGGCTCTATGCGGCTACAATACACTTTGCCTACAGAACTTGTAGATGATTTTCTAACAATACTATGGCTTCTATGCGGCTAGAATACACTTTGCCTATAGAACTTGGAAATGATTTTAGAACAATAATCTTTCCCTTAAAGCAACAGCTGGAACCTTTCCCTGTACAACTTGGAGATGATTTTAGAACAATAATCTTTCCCTTAAAGCAACAGACTCTACCTAGTCCAGTCAGATCGTTCTGTGCAGCAGGATGAGGTCTGTAATCTGTCCCTCAAAGCACCAGTACTAGTATATCTCTCTAGTCCACAATTATATTGTTCAGTAATGCACAGGATGAGATGTTCTATAATATCTGCAATCTGTCCCTCACAGAGCCAGCAGCATCCTCTCCCTAAACTATCCTGAGAACATATGACATGCAGCACGGTGACTCCAGCCCCATATAGAGGCTGGATCACATGGTGCACTGGCCAATCACAGCCATGCCATTAGTAGGCATGGCTGTGATGGCTTCTAGGGAAAACCAGTGAAACACTTGTTGATTGGCTGCCCTTGGCAGCTATTCAACACGTGTAATAAAATACCATAATCCCGGACCCCGAACCCGGACTTTTTTTGAAAAGTCCGGGTTCGGGTCCGGGTCCCGGACACCCCAAAGTTCGGTACGGACCCGAACTTTACAGTCCGAGTTCGCTCAACTCTAATTGTAATATGTATTATTGTTTCTGTGAGGGTATAAGATTAATTATTGTGTACACAAAAATAACCAGTAATTTTGGAAAGACATCTATAGGACCTTGACTTCGTCTGTCTACCGGTTTCCTTTGGTGGGGATTGGTATATTTGATTTGTGTGTTTGGTTCTGCAGCTCCTGCAATGGCGAGCTACCAGGGTGTGGCCTTTATTGGCCTGATGGAAGAAATTCATCAGGCACAAGGCACCTCCTTAGGGGGAATAACTTTAGATTGTTTTTTTCCTGTGGTTTCAAAGGCTGTTGGAAAAGAAATCCAGGATTTACTGGAATAAAAAATACTTTTTGAAATATGCGGGAGAAATATGGCCTCTGCATACAAATTTTCCAGAATGTTAAAAAGATTGGGCCTGTGTTAGGAGAAATCCTGCTTCTTTTGGACTTATTAGCGCTATTTGCGCATTCGCGCCCATGCGCATTCACGCACGCGTCCGTGCCAGACGCCTCTATTTCAACGGGCACACCTTGCAGCAAGTGCTGTCTGATCTACAGCGTTACCTGTACTAACCTGCAAACCAGTTAACCTGTTCTGAACCTCTTACCAACCCAGCTTGTCTACGACCCTCCTGCTGTCTGCCTGCACATGATCCCGGCTTGCCTACTATCCTCTGATACCTTTACTGCCCGCCTGTTGATGACCCTGCTTGGACCCTACCATCCACCTGCCTGCTCCTCTTGTACCGAACCTGCTTCCACCTGACTCCACTCCAGGCTCCAGTGCCTGTTACCATCCAGACCTCAGTGGCTTCCAGCTCTGCAGCGTCCCAGCTCAACTGGGTCGCTCCTATCTAACTACACCTTCCACCTCCAGCGATACCATGGTCCACCTGCTGGTGAACATCATTGGAATGTCACACACTCATACCTCACCGTGCTCTTGTGGCCGCTGTCTCAACCCCAGTGGTTCCTCGAACCGGGGTCATAAGAGAGGCCATCCCCTGCCGTCAGGCTCCCTACCTGGTACGTAACAGTATCAGACAGCCATGACTGAGCCTGCAAGGGGGGCTTCTGTGCCACACAATGTCAGCCAGCGCCTTGCGGACCTCACGCAAGCCATTAAGTCTCTGCAAGGGGAACATGCTCTTCTCGAGCAGCAAGTCCTAGTCTTCCTACCTGCTCCTGAACCCCAGGTGCCAATCCCCGAGAGGTTCTGTGGAGACCGGACCAAGTACCGAGCCTTCTACAACGCATGTCAGCTTTACTTTGCACTCCAAACTCAGACCTTCAGATTAGAAGCTACCAAGGTGGGGTTTGTCACATCCCTGCTCAGGGCCCAGCCCCAGGCCTGGGCCCACTACCTACTGGAGCTCAGAGACACCCAGCTGGATACCCTGTCCGCCTTCTTCCAGGCAATGTCCCAGCTCTATGATGACCCCCAGCGTTCTGCTAAAGCCGAATCTGCTCTCCATGCACTCCAGCAGGGTGGCAGGGCTGTCGAGGAGTACGTCACAGACTTTAGGCACTGGAGTGCCGATACCAGCTGGAATGAGACCGTCTTACGACATCAGTTCGGTCTAGGCCTGTCGGAAGGTCTAAAGGACGAACTAGTCTGGGTGGGGGTCCCGAGTGCTTTGGAGGATCTTATCCAGCGGTCTATCCAGATCGACTGCCACCTGCGGGAACGCCAGCAGGAGAAGCCAGTCCAATTTCGGCCCACTTCCCAGCTTCCGATGCCCCTGGAAGAGCGCTCCCGCCGGCTCCAAGCCAACATGTGCCTCTACTGTGGGGAAGCTGGTCATTATGTAAACGAGTGCCCAACCAAACACAGGAAGGGACTCTTGGGCTCCTCCATGGAGCAGACATCCCTGCAGGTTGGACCGACCCATCTTGTTGTTCCCATCTCCATTCAGCTACCTGGAAGAGTTGTCTCTGTCACGGCCCATTGTGGACTCAGGGGCGTGTAGCTGCTTTATTGACCTGGACTTTGCAGCCGACACGGAATCCCCCTCCAAGTCAAGAAACAGAGACTGTCCGTGCTCCTGGCCGATGGGTCCCTTCTCAAATCTGGACTGGTGACCCAGGAGACGCCTCCTCTGCTGGCCACCACCCTCGCTGATCACGGTGAGTTCCTCTGACTGGACGCAATTGCCTCAATACTGTTCCCGGTCATTTTAGGCCTGCCCTGGCTCCAAGCCCATGACCTCTGGATCAGCTGGACCTCCGGACTACTCCAGTTCCAGTCCGTCTACTGCCGGAAACACTACCTGCCTCCACCTGTCCGGCCTTTCCCAACTTTAATGTGCTTGGACTCTGACCAGGGGCCCAGTCAGATGGTGCCCGAAGCTTACCACGAATATTTAGATGTGTTCAGTAAGCAAGGAGCAGACACACTCCCCCAGCACCGCTCCTATGACTGTCCAATTGAGTTTCTTCCCGGAGCGGAAATCCCTTTCGGACGGATCTTCCCATTGTCCGAAAAGGAACTAGGGGCCCTGAAAGAGTACATAGATGAAAATTTGCAAAAAGGATTCATCCACCCTTCCACGTCCCCAACCGGTGCAGGGATCTTCTTTGTGGAGAAGGATCGCTCGCTCAGACCCTGTATTGATTACCAGAACCTAAATAAGATCATGATGAAGAACCGCTATCCCCTTCCCTTGGTGCCAGAACTGTTCCAGAGACTGTGTTCTGCCACCATCTTCACCAAGCTGGACTTAAGGGGAGCTTACAATCTGATCCGCATAAGGGAAGGGAATGAATGGAAGACAGCATTCTTCATCCGGTTCGGCCATTTTGAGTATTTAGTTATGCCCTTCGGGTTGTGCAACGCCCCGGCTAACTTTCAGTTCTTCATTAACAACATCCTTAGGGACCTCCTGGATGTCTTCGTGATTGCTTACCTTGATGAGATCCTCATCTTTTCACCATCACTTGAGGTTCATCGGAAGCATGTCAAAGTAGTTCTCCATCGTCTCCACCAGCATAAGCTCAATGCTAAATCTGAGAAATGCGAATTTGAGCGCCAGAGTATCCAGTTCCTGGGACTGACCATCTCCCCGAATGGTATCGAAATGGATCCCCAAAAGGTTTCCACAATTCTGTCCTGGCCTGCACCAACTGATAAGAAGGGGGTCCAGCGGTTAGTTAGTTTCTCCAACTTTTACCGCAAGTTTATGTGGAACTTCTCGGGCATAATCTCCCCCATCACTCAGCTTAGCAAACAGGGGGTCTGGATCTCCTGGTCCCTGGAAGCTCAAGCCGCCTTTGAGACGCTGAAGGGACTTTTCACATCTGCCCCAGTCCTGTGTCATCCAGACCCCACTCTCCCCTACATCCTGGAAGTGGATGCCTCAGAGAACGCTGTTGAGGCAGTCCTTTCCCAACGTTGGGGTTTCAAGAGCTCTGTCCATCCAGTGGCCTTTTTCTCGAGGAAGTTGGCCTCAGCAGAGAGAAACTACGATGTAGGTGATCGGGAACTCGTGGCCATAAAGGCCGCCCTAGAGGAATGGAGATACCTGCTGGAAGGTGCAGCACACCCAATACTGATATACACGGATCATAAGAACCTTGAGTATCTCAAATCAGCCAAACGCCTCAGACTCCGTCAGGCCCGGTGGGCATTGTTTTTCTTGAGGTTCACCTTCCACATCACCTACCACCCAGGATCAAAGAACACTAAACCTTATGGGCTATCGCGCCTGTATGAGGATGCTAAGGAACCAACTGCACCTGATTCCATCCTGCCTGCCAGGAACTTTCTGTTACTCCTTACAGATCTCCTATCTCCTAAGGGTATCCAACCCCATCAAGAGCACTCTGCAGGCCAGGGATGGCCTTCTGTGGAAAAGAAACCAAATTTTTGTTCCAGAAGAGATTCGAATTACTGTGCTTGGTCTCTGTCATGACTACCCCTTAGCGGGTCATTTTGGAGTCCTCAAGACCATAGAGTTGGTGCAGCGCACTTTCTGGTGGCCCGACTTAGAAAAGGACTGCAAGGGTTACGTCAGGTCCTGTCCTGTCTGCACCCGAAACAAGGTCCCCTGGAGGAAGGCTTGGGGTTTACTCCGACCGTTACTAGTACCAGAGAGGCCATGGGCCAGAATTTCCATGGACTTTATAGTGGAACTTCCCCATCCAAAGGTTATACAGCCATCTCTGTGGTGGTTGACCGACTGACAAAGATGGCCCATTTTGTGCCCCTAAAGGGTACACCCTCTGCCTCGGAAACCGCCAGGGTGTTTATTAAGGAGATTGTCCAGCTCCATGGTGTGCCTATTGATGTTGTGTCTGACCGGGGGGTGCAATTTACCTCAAAGTTCTGGAGAGCACTGTGCGACATTCTCAACATCAGACTTTCATTATCATCCGCTTACCATCCCCAGTCCAACGGACAAACGGAGCAGACAAACCAAACCCTGGAACAGTAACTTTGCTGTTTCTCCTCATTTGTCCAGGATGACTGGGTGTCCCTCCTACCAATGGCAGAATTTGCCTATAACAACGCCTGCCATTCAACCACCAAACAAATGCCTTTCTTCGCAACCCTGGGCTTCCACCCTACCTTCCTGTCTGACGTAGTCCCCGAATCCTCCGTACCTGCCGCTATAAACACTGTGGACTTTTTCAACCGCAACAACAAGCTGCTGCAGGACACTATGAGCAAGGCTCTGCAGGACAGTAAAAGAGCATTTGACAAGAGGAGGAAAGGGGAGCTGAGTTTGCAACCAGGAGACTGGTTATGGCTGGCTACAACCAATCTAATGCTGGCATGCCCATCAAGGAAGCTGGGCCCTAAATACGTGGGACCATTCCCAGTAAAGAGGAAAATCAATGAGGTCTTTTATGAACTTTCGCTACCTGCAAGCTTAAAGGTCCACCCAGTGTTCCATGTCTCCGTATTAAAGCCAACAGTGCCAGACTCCTTCCCCAATCGCCAGACAAAACCACCTGAACCTGTAATGGTTGATGGGGAAGGGGAGTTCGAGGTGGAAGCTATATTGGACTGCAGGAAAAGGAGGGGTCAAACACAGTACCTAATTAAGTGGAAAGGCTTTGGACCAGAGGAAACCTCTTGGGAGCCTGAACAAAATCTACACGCCTCAGACCTGATAAGAGAGTTCCTTCAAAACCATCCATTTAAGAGGAGACAATTTGGCATCCGGAGTTTGCCCCTTGGGGGGGGGGCAATGTTAGGAGAAATCCTGCTTCTGTTGGACTTACTAGCGCTATTTACACGTTCGCGTGAGCCCGCGCGCGTGCACGAGCAAGCGCCGGAAACGGCACCAGACGGCTCTATTTCAACGGGACACACCTTGCAGCAAGTGCTGTCAGACCTACAGCGTTACCTGTACTAACCTGCAAACCTGTTAACCTGTTCTGAACCTGTTACCGACCTGGCTTGTCTACGACCCTCCTTCTGTCTGCCTGTACACGATCCCAGCTTGTGTATGACCTCGCTCCTGCCTGATCCTCTAATACCTTTGCTGCTCGCCTGTTGACGACCCTGATTGGACCTGACCATCCACCTGCCTGCTCCTCTTGTACCGCACTGCCAGCCTGTTGCCGAAAATGCTTCCACCTGACTCCGCTCCAGTGCCTGTTGCCATCCAGACCTCAGTGGCTTCCAGCTCTGCAGCATCCCAGCTCAACTGGGTCACTCCTATTTAACTACACCTTCCACCCACAGGTCATCTCCACCTCCAGCGATCCCATGGTCCACCTGCTGGTGAACATCATTGGACTGTCACAGGCACTCATACCTCACCGTGCTCTTGTGGCCACTGTCTCAACTCCAGCGGTCCCTCGAACCAGGGTCTAGGAGAGGCCTTCCCCTGCTGTCAGGCTCCCTACCTGGTATGTAACAGCCTGACTTAAAAGCAGAGTGGGAAAATAATTTGCAAAATAGCTCCTTTAAAATGATGGACATCCTTTGTCAGCAATATACCATCGAAATTGAAACAGTGGACAAGAAAATTGAACAACTGTATATGGAGAATGCCAACTTGTTGTCAGACTCAGGCTTTGAAAAGCGGGAAAATGACCTAAAAGTGCATATAGAATTATTTGTGGGCGAGGTTTTAAGGAGTAAAGAAAAAAGTTTGCTAAATATAAACTTGCCTATGATTCTAATGAGGCCTATAGATGGTCCTCAAATGGTGAGAAGAGGCAACGCTTTTTGAAAAATGTTGCACAGTCAAACATGCCATGTAATAATGTAACTGATTCTGATGGCTCTTTATCTTCTTTTTCCTCAGCTCGCACCAATGCACATTATTATATGCCCAGAGGAAGGGGATCACAAAAGCGTAAGGGTGATGGTGATGGTTTTCAAACTTCTAAATCTAAACGCACTCCTTCTATACGAGCACGGAACACCTCACGTTCCACTAAATCTAACTTGGGTTCTTCCCAATCCTCACACACCAGCTCTGCCGAATCGGCAACTGTCTCTTCTCCTTTATCACAAACTTCCTCCTCATCCAAGGTAAGCTCAGTTAACACGAGTGGCAACACTGGGGAAGTACGCAATGAAGAGTGATGACCCGGGTTGAGGCTTCAAAATTGGAGCACTAAGATGGCCACTGGGATCATGTGACCAATGACTACTGGGTTATCTTGGGTATATATGACCGGAGTGTGCGTCAAGATGGCACCGCCTCCGATGACGTCTAAGTGACAAAACGTGCCAGGCGGAGGTTAGCCAACGTCACACACACTTCCGGTCGCAACCTCGGTGGAACGCAAGGAAGTTCCGGCCGCCCACGCCTGACTTCTCTTACTACCAGTAAGTGTATGCTATTTTTCAGCCGATGGTAGATTGTCTGCACCTTACTACTGCTGTTTATCTTTTACACGTACGAACGTCCCTATGGAACCTTGATTGGGTGAGTGGGGGAACCTGCTGACCACATACCGGAGGGACCACACCGTGAGGGGTTCTATATCCCCAGGACTGCTTGTATAATTTCAATAGGACTGGGTTATTTGGTGAGTGGGGCGTTTGTTGGAGGGGAGCACTCATACCAGTTTTTGGCTCCATCTCCTCACTACCCTGCACCATATTGATTGTCGTCTATTGCTGCTGTATTATTGATCCTTATTTTCTGCACTTTTTCAGATAGATATATATAACATGCTGGACTTGTTATCAATTTTCTCTTGCACTTTGCACTTTATATTTGTATTGATATAATAGATATACACATTTTACTGCATATTTATTGGGGATGGTTATGCACCGTTCCTTTTAGTTTATTTTTATTCTTACTCACAACTTGTGACACATTTATTTACCACACTAGGATTGCTATGCTATAATAATTTATATATTGATGATTTTATTAGTGCACTTTGAGCGCCTTATGTACCATATACATTGATAATTTCATGATTTAATAATTTTTTCAGTGCACTTTGAGCACCTACACATCTTCGCCAATCAGATTTGGACTTACACAATTGACTTGAGAGGTCCTTTTCCGGCAGCGCCAAGCCCACTGATTATAATACATACAAGCCCAAAATGAATCCACAAAACTTGATGTCATAAATCTATCATCCTATAATTTAACTAAGGATCAGATAGAGGTTCTATCCCTGGGTTTAACTTTTTGTCCCACTTAAAAATTAGTTTAAATTAATAAAAGACATCCACTTATTTGCACGAAAGGTGATGTTTACAGTTATTTATGATAAAGAACAAAAGTCATCCATAAAAAATCCCCCCAATGAGATCTGGGATAACCTCTCAATTGAGGTATTGAAATCTTTGCAGGAGCTAATGGATCTAAGGGAGGAGGGCAATCTCCCAGAGGAGTTAGCCGTGGAGTTGGAGGAGAATATTCCCTTTGCCTCGTCAACTGACTCCTCGGAGACGGTGGCCTCGTTCCAAAAACGATCCTATAGAACTAAATCTAGGGTGTTCCCTCAACTGAAGGCTAATCCTAATATTTGGGCCTTTACGCAGCAAGTAGTAAAAGAAATTCAAGACAAGGGTGGAAATATTGTTGTAATGGACCATACAAAATATGAGGACATGGTCCTACATTTGCTTCAAAACATGGATTGGTCTAGAAAGATTCCTCAAATATACTTAGAAAGAATGACAAAAAAATACAAAGAATTGATTACTTTGGCCTTTATAGAGGGAACCATAGACAAAAAAACCTTTGACTATCTGGATGTTAAGACACCCAAATCGCCTACCCTATATGCTCTACCAAAGGTGCATAAGAGCCTCATCCAACCTCCAGGTAGGCAATGGCTGTTTGACAGAGCTTGCTAGACAGCTAGTCGATGACTACCTAAGGCCCCATGTGCGGGCCTTTTCATTGTTTATTCAGGATACTAGTGACCTAATCAGGGCCCTTGATGGTATAACTATGCCCGAGTGAGCCTGGTTGGTCACCATAGATGAGGAGGCCCTCTACAACCAGATTTCCCATGATCGGGGGGTTGGAGTTGTGGAGGGCTTCTTATCTGAAAGAGGCACCACAGCCTATAAATATAACAAATTTGTTACTGGGTTGTTGAAGTTCATTCTAAACAACAATGTGTTTTTGTTCAACTGCTTCCTCCAGGTGCAGGGAGTAGCGATGGGGACTCGGTGTGCCCCATCATATGCAAACCTGTACCTGGGGGGGGGGGTGGGAGCGGGACCTGATGGCCAGGGAGGACATGCAGAGGTATTTGGAAAAAGTGGCCCTTTGGAAAAGATTTATTGATGATATTTTTGTGATTTGGACCGGGAATCTTGAGGAACTGGCTTCCTTTCTAGCCAGCCTGGAGAATAACACCTTCAACCTTAAGTTCACCAGTACCTCTGATCAGCAGTCTGTAAGTTTCTTTGATATCAGGGTTTTCATGGATGATGATGGTAAATTAGGATCTACCCTTTATAGGAAACCGCCATCAGGTAATACGATTCTCAATGCCAAGAGCTCACATCCTGGGCTCTTGGTTTCTAGCATTTCTTACAGCCAATACTTACGCCTAAAGCATAACTGCTCAAGGCAAGAGGATTTTGAACTTGAGGCAAAAGCTTTGCAGACACACCTCTTGGAGAGAGGCTATAGCTGATCTCTCTTGAAAAGAGCTTACCAGAGAGCGAATGGCCAACACAAACAAGCATTATTACACAAAAATAAAAATAAAAAGGAAAGCTCAAATGTCAGGTTAATCACAAAGTATTTAGGTCAGTATCAACAAGTGAGGGAAATCCTACAAAAACATTGGTATCTGATGATGGGTGATGACATTGTCGGCAGATACCTAAGAGAATATCCTGAAATAACGTTTAGATGATCTAGGTCTTTAAAAGATCATTTGGTCCGCAGTCATTACAACCCCAAAAAAAACAAAGAAAAACTTCACAGCAGGTGGGCACAGCTCCTTGTGACAACTGCAACTTCTGCCAATACATCTGGAAAACCAAACAAATAAAACTGCCTAATGGTCAGGTATACAGACCAAATTTTTTTGCCACCTGTCAATCCAGAGGTGTGGTTTACTATATGGAGTGTCAGTGTGGTATTTTATGTGGGAAAGACCAAAAGGCCTTTTTTCCACAAAATGAGGGACCATGTTAAACTAGTCAATGCAAGAAAAATTGAAAGTCCAATTAGCTGTCATATGGGGCTGTGCCACCAGTTCAATGCCTCTCTTATGAGATTTTTTGCACTGGAGTACATCCCCACTAATGACAGGGGACATTTATGAAAATAACCCCAACCTTATCAAAAGGGGTCTTTTTTAGAGTATTCTCTCCGTAACTTGACCACCGTGTCGGGGTATACTGTCGATTAACCTGAAAGTTAAAAAGAACGTAACTGATCAAATTGTACCAGGGAGTAAAACACCTTTTTTCCGGAAAACCAGAAAGGGTGTATTTTATGGTGTGACTGTGAGGTATATCATTTGGTGTGGAGACCTAACTGTCCACCGTTTTTTTAAACCAGACATATGGACTGGTAATCCGTCAAAATAAACAAACCAAAAGGTCTACATAACCGTCTTCAACGTCAACAGTGTTCCTCGACACGGGTGGACGACACTTCAAAAAGAAACAAAAAAAACCCCAACA
>BLSH010360760.1:114601-133302 GCA_018402905.1 Glandirana rugosa | reverse complement strand
GAGTTTATTCTGCAATCTCCAACTCTAAGCAGCAGTATTTGAAATCTCAAATTCCTCCAACAATCTGATCGTTGAGCACGATCGTAGCGATCGTTGTTTTATGCAGAGTTTGATCTGCAACTCAAAGCAGCGGTATGTGAAATCTCAAATTTCTGCTATCTGTCCTCAGAGCAACAGCACAGCAGTAGTAATCTATCTCAGGATGCAGGATCAGATGTTGTTAAAATGTCTCTAATCTCTCCCTGATGCCGTCAGCTGCCTCTCCCTACAGCTAACCCAAGAGCATGTGACTGCAGCATCAAGTGACTCCAGCTTATAAAGAGGCTGGGTCACATGATGCACTGGCCAATCACAGCCATGCCATTAGTAGGCATGGCTGTGATGGCTTCTAAGGGCAAACCAGTGAAACGCTTGTTGATTGGCTGCCCTGCAGCTTCTCAACACGTGGAGTAAAATACCAGAACCCCGGACCGAACCCGAACTTTTTTTGAAATGTCCGTGTTCGGGTCCGGGTCCCGGACACCCAAAAGTTCGGTACGGACCCGAACGTTACAGTCGCTCAACACTACTGATGAGTCAATCTTGGAGTCGCTTGTAATATTGTAGTCTCCGCAGAGGATTAAGCCGCCTTCCTTGTGCTTGTTGACTTCCTTGAGTAACCTTTTTAGAAATCTCATTTGGTGTGAATTTGGTGCATATAGGTTAACTATAGTAAGTATTTTGTTGTTGAAGGAGCCAACAAGTATTAAGTATCTGCCAGCTTGATCCACAACAACCTCCTTCATCTGAAAGGAGACTGTGTCTCTGATGGCAATGAGAACCCCAGCGTGCTTTTTTGAGCCGAGGCTTGGTATATATGCGGAAAGTTGCTGTGTGTGCATTTGGGCGGATTGCTGTCCAGGAAATGTGTTTCTTGGATGCACAGCACATCAGCATGCAATTTCAAAGCTACTGCCCACATGGACGTTCTCTTGACGGGGTGGTTCAGCCCATTTACGTTGAGAGAGAGTACTTTAAGAGCCATGGGGAAGTGTGAGGGTGGTAAGCGGTGTGTTGGGTTTCCACTGGTGATTGCTTACCTTTCCACTCCTGGGCCAGAGTGAGGGTCCGGACAGTATGTCCCAGGGTAGGGAGATGAGGTTCCAGCCGGTCCACTTTAGGCAATGTTTATCAGAGATCATTGGCGAGCATAGAAAGAGAGGAAAAACAGGTGAGATTAAACAATTTGTGCAACAGGCACGTAAAAATGTAGGATCCATCACGGTCCTGTAGGCAGGTTTCTGCACAACAATCCAAGGGGGGGTGTATACCGGTTTGAGTAAACACAGCACTGAACTTTGAGCCTGAGCATGTTAGAGTTCATGCCCGGGAGGGCTGGGTATGGTGCTTTTTATTTGTTTTTTTGCGCGACACCGTTTGCCATTCCTCCTGGAGGTGTGGTGTAGTGGATGGATGTGTGTCGCTGTCTGATGTCCCTGGTAATATATTCCAAGTGCGCAGTAGATCAAGCCCTTCTTCTAAGGATGAGATTGTGATGGTCCCACCATCCTTGGTGATGGTTAACTTGGATGGGTAGCCCCATCTATATATGATACTGTGGTTCCTTAGAGCTTTTGTAATGGAAACCAACGCTTTGCGTTTTTGTATCGTGTACTGCAAAAGATCTGCGTAGAGTTGTATGTTTGAATATTGCTCGTCTGGACACGCATTTTTACGGAAAGCTAGTAGAAATTTTTCTTTGACATGGTAAAAATGTACTCGCATAAGTACATCTCTTGGTATGTTGTCTGGTAAGGGGTTTGGGTAGGCGGTGAATCCTATCGATAAGGAGTTCTGATTGTGATATTTTAGGAAGGTATTGGTGCATCAGATCTTTGGCATAATGCGCCAGCTGATTTGGTTGAATAGACTCTGGGAGGCCCCTGATCTTGACGTTGTTTCTGCGCGACCTGTCCTCTAGGTCAGCGACCTTTGCCCTCAGCCAGGCCACTTCGTCAGATTGCTCATTATGGGAATCTACCAATGAATTGTATGAGGCCGCATATTCCCCCATTTTTTTTTCAACGTGATCTACCCTGCCACCCAGTTCTTGAATTTCTCCCTTGAAGCTTCGCATGCACTCCATCATATCAGAATGCAGTGAGCCTCAGAGTGAGACCAACATGTCTTTAAGTGTTGTGTCTGAAACAGGTTGGTTGGACGTGGGGAAGTTGTTGATGGTGTCCGATAGTTCTCTGGTGTCGTCTAGTGAGACTTTGGTCAGGACTTGACTTGTTTAGGGTGACATCGTCTGAGAGCCTGGGTTTAGACTTCACTGGACTACGCAATGTCGGGGTGGATACTGCCGGGGAGTGGCGATCCTTGTCCCCCTGGGATACTGGACTTGGAGACCCCGAGGTTGAGGAGGATGAAGCTGGGGAGGAATTGTTCTTGCCTTCATTTAGAGGGCTTTTGTTAGATATAGTAAAAAAGTCATTCAGTTTTTTTTGGTTGGGAGGAGTCTTTCCTTTTGCGAGTCATTTTAGCGTATGACGTGCAGATGTAATTATATGCGAGTCTATTGGATGGTAGTAGCTATCCGGGCAGTTGATTATTCAGTGCTGTGTCAGTTATGATATCACATAGACATGGGTGTAAGTCTTGTGGCTCCTTGTGTGCTGCGGTAGTTGATGTAGCTTTCTATGTTATGTTTTTAAAGTAATTCATAATTTAATGTTGAGTAATAATGAAGTGGGTGCAGAATGGGAGCACCAAGATGGCCGCTGTTCCGGTGACTAATTCAGCTCAGGCTCTGCTTTTTTTCACTATTATGGGTAATCTTGTGGGTAACTAGGGGGTATAGACACTGTTCCAGTATGTCTTTTTAGTTGGTGCTCCCTCACTTTTGTGTTTTTCTGCTCTGTCAATCCGAAAGAGTAGGCCGCAAGATGGCCGCTGTTGCGAACGGGTAGGCCGCAATTGAAGCCGAGGGCTAAATTTCGGGCCGGCTGCCGATCGCGGCGGATCTCCACCGTTTAAAACTTTTTTTTTGCCCCCAGATAATAGATGGGCCTGTTGTGAGTCCCCCTAGGTAAGGGAGATCTGCGGATGGAGGATGGTTCAGGTGCAGCTGATAAAGAAGTTCCGGCCGTTAACTCCCTAAATTTCTTGAAAAGCTGCATACAGTCTCATCCACAGTGTGCTAGGGTGTGCTGAGGGTTTAGGCTGTACCTTAGATGGTTCTCCGTTGTTTTAAGGTGAAGGATGGCTTTGGATTAGTATCCACGGGTCTGGAGCTCCTTTCCAGAGCTGCTTTCTCTCCACGCGTCAGGTCACGCCCCGGTTCGATCAACTCTAGTCTCCACCCTCATTCCTCCTGGTGAACCTCAAACAAGCATCATTTGAGATGTGGCAGACTATGCCCTCAGTCACAAATTTATTAGCATTGCCAAATGGAGACAATAATATGATTAACATTAGCAGCATATGGTCGTCACTTTTGTTTCATTCTTTTTCAATACCGGTCAGAGCTGACTTATTCTGTGTCAGTAACTGGATCTAGACCGACACAGTTAACATAAGAGGCATTTGATCTGACACCTCCATGCAGGGCCACCAGATACAAACACTAGCCTGAACAATCCATGACATGGTTGGCCATAACCTTGCCTGTTGCTTCCATGGCACAACTCACCATCTCCTGAGAGGAGGGGTTATAATTAGAGTTGAGCGAACTTCTAGAAGTCCGGGTTCTGCTGGTTCGGCCGAACTTCGGGACAAAGTCCGGGTTCGGGTCCGGACAGAACCCAAACTTTGTCCTGGACCCCGAATCCCATTGAAATCAATGGGGACACGGACTTTTAGGCACAAAAATGGCTGTAAAATAGTCCTGGAAAGTCCTAGAGGACCTTCCTGGACTTTTTTACAGAAATTTTCAGAACTTTCATTAAAATTACCAGAACCCCGGACCCGAACCCGGACTTTTTTTGAAAAGTCCAGGTTCGGGTCCGGGTCCCGGACACCCCAAAGTTCGGTACGGACCCAAACTTTACAGTCCGGGTTCGCTCAACTCTAGTTATAATATCTGATGGACCCTTCTGCTTTACCTTGCTTTTTCATATATTTGAGGTTAAAATGTCTAAGCTGATGAAACAGCCTTAATTACCCTTGGATAACCCTCTCAAGCTAATTCTATGCAGGGTAATTTTTTTTACCTGTTACTATTTCTATTTAGAAGGATTGTGTGTTAAGCCACCATGTTGATCTGATTAGAATTGTTTTTTCTCCCCTTTTTCTTTCCCAGGGTTCCTTTTTCTTTTTAACTGGAATAAGTGATCTGCCCTCCTAAGAGAACTCAAAAAAGGTAAGCCACATTTTGTGTTTCTCCAGGAAATACACTTCAAGACTCACCATGTGCCCAGACTCACCGATTACTTTTTCACTTGTGCATTACACCAATAATGACTCCAAATCAAGGGGGGTTTCCATCCATATTGGTAGGGAGGCCCCCTTTGATGTCAAGGAGCAACTGATAGACCCAGAGGGCAGGTATGTGTTTATAAACGGAATATATGAGGGCAAACCTCTGACACTCGCAAATGTGTGTTTCCCAAATAAATCACACGCCACGTTCAGTCAAAAGGTAACTCAAACTTTAAAAGGTTTTGCCTCTGGCTGCTTGATACTGGAGGGAGATTTTAATGTGCTTCTGAATCCACTAACCGACACCTCAACGGGAAAAAAATGTGTATAGCATGAAGAGCTCTCAAAAAAAAATCAAGTCCCTTTTACAATCCCTCCACTTAATGGACGCATGGCACTTACTGCATCCTGAGTTGAGGGAGTTTACCTTCTATTCCCCTCCGCACGATAGGTACTCATGAATAGATTACCTCTTCATAACACAGAGACCTACCGGGCCTAACAAAAGCACACATAGGTATCCAAACAATATCAGATCACTCACTAATCTCACTAATGATCAACCCAACTGATACCACACCAAGAGCGCCTATGTGGAGACTTAATGCCTCCTTACTGACAGACCCCTCCCTCCTACCAAAAATGACGTCAACGCTTACTGAATTTTTTTGCAAAATGAAACGCTGGACACAGATCCCATGGCGATCTGGGAATCCCACAAATGTTCTCTGAGAGGAGAGCTGATTAAACTAGAAGCCCAACGTAAGAGGGTATGGGAGTCAGAAATAACAAGACTAACAAAACATATCAACAAGCTTGAGACCCTACATAAACAATCATTGACCACAAAGTCTGCTAAAGAACCATTAGAAACGAAGAAGGCACTACAACAAATTTTTGACTATAAGGCAAAGCGACTTCTGTTCTTCAGGAAAAAACTATACTACGAGTCGGGTGACAAGACAGGTAGACTTTTAGGAAGAACCTTGAAAGAAACCACCTCAAACGAGAATATAAAAGGCATTAGAAGGCTGAATAGCATACTTGATGTGCCATTGCAAATCACTTTCACAGCTTCTATACCAAGCTGTATAATCTACCACCTCAACATAGACCCCCCGTATGTAGGGAGACCGGGCTAAGGTTATACAGGACTACTTAACAAACAGTGGAATACCCGTACTTAAAGACATAGACACATGCATTCTGCAAGACCAATATCTGAACTAGAGATTGTAAGAGCAGTGAAAGATATGAAAGCAAGGAAAAGCCCAGGCCCAGATGGCTTCACTGCCATCTACTATAAGACATTCACAAACATCTTAACAAGACCACTGGCCAAAGCCTTGAACCTAGGAAAGTAACGCCAGACTTTCTGTCAGCTTACATCACGGTCAATCCAAAGGCCAACAAAGATCCAGAGTAATGCTCCAATTACCGACCAATCTCCTTACTTAACCTCATTGTAAAACTTTTCGCAAAGATCCTGGCCATAAGATTACGACCCCTCTTACACAATGTGATAGGGCAGGAACAGGTAGGCTTTATGCCCGGACGAGAAGCAAAGGATAATGTCATCAAATCTCTTCTTCTGATACACGCAGTGCGCACATGGAAGATCAGGGGCCTTCTCCTGTCTATGGACGCGGAGAAGGCCTTTGATTGTGTCTCTTGGGACTTCATGATGGCAACCTGCAAACACATTGGGTTGCGCTCCCACATGCTGACATGGATTGCCACCCTATACCAGAACCCATCAGCAAAATTGAAAATCAACGGGTCTCTATCTGACAGGGTGCTTATAACAAACGGCACTAGGCAGGGTTGCCCACTGTGCCCTCTACTTTTCATTTTGACCCTAGAGCCTTTCATCAGAACAGTTAATGCTAACCCAGATATCAAATACCCTGACGGTCTTTCATAATATTGCTACGACAACAAATAGAACCACTCCATTGAGCCCTCTTAGCCCCTTGAAAGACAAGCCAGATTTTATACCTGGCCTAGGGAATCAAATTTTTCAACCTGAACATACGCCCAGGCCACTCTTAGCGGGAGAGTGCTTTCATAAAGAGAAACTAAAAGGTTTTTACTGACCTAAAAACTGAACATAATCTACCCCATATTGCCATTCTGGTCTTATCTACACAGTTTTTTGTGTGACAATAAACATAAAACACACTTTAACAGACCCCTGACACCCCTAGAATCGGTCTGTTGCACTGGTGAGCATCTTGACAGAGCAACCTCAGTTGCTTATGCATGTCTTTAAGCTTCCAAACCTGATGAATTGGATGGACTCAGGAGGAAATGTTTGGAGGCTCTACAAATAAATATCACAGATAGACAATGGAGTCTGGCCTGTACTCTAGCACATAAGTGCTTCATCAGCACCAAACTGCAGGAAACTGCTTACAAACCTCTGACACAATGGTATATCATGCCAGTAAAGCTCCATAAGTGGAACCCGCAGACACCTGACACCTGTTGGCGTGGCCAAAACGAAAAAGGCACATTGATACACATTTGATGGCATTGCCCATTGATAACACCTTTCTGGGACAAAATTACAGAGATAATTGGGCTCATCACTGAAACAAAACTCAATTTATACACAGCATGTTGTCTACTGCACATAAATAACTTCTCACCCAGAAAATACAAAACATCTCTCTCAAAGCACCTCCTGAATGTCACTAAATCTTTGATTCCGATCCACTGGAACTCCTCCAGGGTCCCATCTGTCAAAGATTGGCTAGCCAGGGTGTCTGATGTCTGTGAAATGGAAGAAACCCTGGCTCAAGCCTCTGAACAAGTCGAGAAATTTCATAAGACGTGGCAGCCATGGTATATCTTTAAATATTCTGATAACTACAAGTGGATGATTGAACCTTCTGTGACCTGTTAGTGGCCATTGCTGCTCATACCATAGTCATATTTTTAACAATCTGAATCTTTAAGACTATTAGGACAAGGATACTCCCCCTCTCTTTCTATCTCTTTTCCTATCTAACTTCATATTACACTATCTGTTTACCTCATGCGAAGATGAGACAAATAAGTTGTATTCTATACGATGTTGTTGCATTGCATGCCAGCTCCAGAGCTAAGTCTTCGTATTATGATACTACTGTGACATTGAACTCACAAGTCGAACTACATAACCAATGTGAGGTTTCTTCTACTCTTCAAATAGGCCATTTGACCTCATATCCTAGTTGTTATGATGATTATCAGTAATGAGAATGTATGTTATATTTGCTGATGTCTCATACGTGTACTGAAAAAAAATATTTTTTCTTAGTTTTATGTCAGTAAATTTTGTAAATAAGTAATGTTTCTTCTTCACTGATTTGCGCTGATGAGGCGGCACTGATGGGTAGCACTTATGAGCACTGATTAGGTGGCACTGATATGCGGCACTGATGACCACTGATAGGCGGCATCGATGAGCGCTGATAGGCAGCACTGATAGGCGGCACTGGTGGTCAATGGTAGGTGGCACAGATAGGCAGCACTGATGGGCACTGATGGGCGGCACTGATGGGCACTGATGGCACTGATGGACAGCACTGATGAACAGGCACTGACTAGCATCACTAATGGCCACTGATTGATGTCACTGATGGGCACTGCTTGGTGTCACTGATGGGCACTGATTGGTGTCACTGATGGGCATTGCTGTACTGTAAACAGTGCCCTGATTACATGTACAGGCCGCCCTGGGAGGAGATGCCACTGATCGGCTCTCCTCACCACACACTCTGTCAGTGTAAGGCAAGGAGAGCCAATAAACAGCACTTCCTTGTTTACATGTGACTGGCGGTGATTGGACACATGCCTGCGCGCATGCAAAAGTGGCGGTTCTGGGGTGCCATCATATGACGTTCCAGAACAAGAGTACCACCACACCGCTGTCATTTTACTATACGGCGGGTGGAAAGCTTAAAAAGATGCCCCAAAAAAGCCAGTAAATTGATACACTCAGGGGTGAATGGAGCCTTAGGCCTTAGTAATATTTATCAGTCATTTGCTTAAAAAATGCCCTTCAATACTTTTCTCCTTCATGGCGTACAGGAAACATCCAAACCTGAAAAATGATCAGTTGTAGGAAACAAATTAAGGCAGAGAAGTTTTGCTCTGCATATCTCTGGGGTGGTGACCATACTGAATAGCATCTATAGACAGATGGGCTCTACACATAACATAAAGATGACAGAAATTGAATATGTATATATAAGGAAAACACAAAGCTATTATACATCAAGCTTACCTGATGTGTCCAACCCTGTAAAAAATGTAAAAAATAAAAACATTATATTTTGATCCTCGGCATGCATCTCTTGCAATTAGCAAATCATCATTCCAAATAAAGTGACATTTAGTGACAAATATATTTATAAAGTTCTCGCTTACACTCTGCCAACAATGCATTTCTCACATTCCTCTCAACATGATGCTGTACTATGTGCGGTTAGCATTGCATTCATACAGGATTGAGGTCCATGCTTTAAAAACATATATTTTGTGATTGGTATATTCCATCTATGAAGAATTCATTTTAATGGTTTTGCACAGTGCAGCCCTGATCCTCCTCTTCTAGAGTCCCCCCTTGGCACTCCTGCCTCCTCCCGCATGCTGAGGGCACTCATGTGTGCTCGCTCTCCAGCCAGGTCTGGGGCTTGGCCCTGCTCTCTCCTCCCAGGCTGTAATTGACAACTGCACTAGCCAATAGATCTCATTGCTGCCTCTTTGTCCAGGGAGAAGAGAGAGTCTAGAGAGCTGCTTCTTTTGTGCACATCATTGGATCACGGTTGAGCTTAGGTAAGGTGGGCTGGGGAAGGGAGCTGCATACAGTAGATTTTTTACCTTAATGCAAAAAATGTATTAAAGTGATTGTAAAGTTTTTTGACATGCCATACTTACCTGCTCTGTGCAAGGGTTTTGCACAAATCAGCCTTGATCCTCCTTTTCTGGGGTCCCCCCTGTGGTGTTCCAGGCTCCTCCTCTTCATCGGTTGCCCCCACTAAGAGCCGATTTCCATGGGGGTAACCATACAGGCACGCTTCCGAGTCCTGCTGCTGCATCCATTGACACAGACAGCAGGCCATTGGCGCCCGCTGCTATCAGTCTATCCAATGAAGACCTGAGTCAGCAGCTGGAGCTGTTGGGCTTGTGCCCATCACTGGAATGATCGGGTTCAGGTAAGAAAAAGGGGGGCTCTGGGGGGCAACTTCAGCACAGGCAGTTCTTCAGCTTAATGAATGAAATGTATTAGGCTCCATTTACACGGGACGCTATATCAACCTCCCCTGAACAATTTTGTTTGACAGCTAGAAGCCGGCATCTAAAATGGCTGTCTTGCTGCATTTTGCATGCCGCATTCGCATCTAGGAGCGTTTAAAAAAAAAAAAAAAAAATGAAATGGAAACACCTGTAAACGAAACGGTTCTAGATGCGAGTTACCGCGTTTAGGCACGTTTAGCAGCGTTTACAAGCTGTTTGGCATTTCAAATGCCTCTGAACTGGCGTCTGAACCCATTTTTTTGCGTTCCAAAAAAAGCCTTTAAACTCAGCTTCCTGGAAATGGCCTTAAACGACCCTGTGTACATGCACTGATAAGATAACATAGAGGAAAGTTCAGGGGCAGCTGAAAAAAAAATGCTCAACTGCCTCTAAACTTCCGTTTACCAGCAGCAGAGTAAATGAGGCGTTAAGGTGAAAAACCGAGACTTCACAACCCCTTTAACCTTCCTAGCGGTATTCCCGAGTGTGGCTCGGGGTGGATTTTCAGCACCAAGAGCGGTAACCCCGAGCCACACTCGGACTTGCATCGCTGGATCCAGGCAATGTTACTCACCTTGTCCCCTGGATCCAGCGATGTCCCCCCGCTGTGTCTGTGGGCTGTGTCCGCCGCTCCGATGCCTCTGTGTGCCGGGCTCCGTTCCCTGCGAGCATCGCGTCGCACGGGGACGGAGACCGGCGGGAAATTCAAAAAGTGAAACACACAGCATACATACAGTACACTGTAATCTTATAGATTACATTACTGTATGAAATCATTCCACATCCCCTTTGTCCCTAGTGGTTTGCCCAGTGCCCTGCATGCACTTTTATATAATAAATGTCATTCTTTCTGCCTGGAAACATGACAATGTCCATAGCAACCAAAAAGCGTCCCTTTACGTCAAAAGCGTTTTTTGATCAGCTAGAAAACAGCGATAGTAAATAAGAATCATTTGCAGAATTGAGTGATACTGATTTTTGTGGAAATTTATCATCAGAAACTGAAAGTGACGACAGCGACAATTCTGCAACTGAGCAAATTTCTGCGTTTTTGGTTTGATTACATTATTGAATAAATTGTATTACTATTATATTATTATTTTTGATAATTATTTTTAGTTATTTATTATATTATAATTTATGATTTCATTTTTCAAACTTTTTCATACCCGGGATGTCTACTAGACTCTTGTTTGGACAGATTTAAGTGAGTTATTCCTAAGAATTGCAGGCCTACAATACATAACAGCAAATTTCCATGCAAAAAAATGGTACCGCTTTTGGAACAAAATTCCTGACATAATCATACCGCCAGGGAGGTTAAGGTAAAAAAAAACCTTCTGCATTTAGAACAACTTTAATGTCACATTTTTTTAATATAACTACAATGCATTTTTTTTTAATGGAAGCCTTTTAAAGTATTATCCTATTTTGTGGAAATTTCAGCAAATTAAAAATACCAAATCTTTCTTCTTAACAAATATAACCTTCACTGATACTGGTAAAATCCTCTTTATAGAGAATTGTATGATACTTGATTATAGAGAAAGGCCAATAACACCCTTCATCACCTTGCCAAAGATTGTTTGTGAAGTTCCTGACAGTTCTGCCTAATGAGATAGTGGGTCCAAAGAAATAGAAAAAAAAAACTGTGATGCAATCTGAGTAAATTAAAAAAAAAATAAAAACAAACTGGAGCACTTAGCAGCCCTACCCAGGGGCATCTTTATAATTGATTGGACCCTGGGCAAATATTTTCTTGGGCCCCCCAATGCAATTTCACTCTCCACCTGCTCTGAGACATTAAGAGACAGTAAATAGCAACTAGACTCAAAATCAGTTTACTGAATCAGATCAGCAGTGATTTCGATTGGTTGCCAGAGGTTACAGCATATCATTACTGCTTACTGACTGGTTGCTAGAGGTTACAGCACACATTACGGCTCACTGATTCGTTGCTAGAGGTTACAGCACATGCTTTCTGCTTGTTTGGTTGCTAGAGATCATCAATACTGCACACTGATTGGTTGCAAGAGGTTACTGCACATCATTACTGCCCACAGATTGGTTGCTAGAGGTTACAGCACATCATCTCCTCACTGCCTGCACAGCATGGACTGGAATGTGTGGCCCTTTAGCAGATACACAGCAGTGCCATCAATTATTAATGACCCTCACACATCTGCTGACATGTGCTGTGGACTTTCAACCATGCCTTTGTCTCCCCAGTGGGCAGCATTCAGTATAAGTGATGGTGAGTATGACCTCAGGGGGGCATGATATACATATGAATGCCACCTTTGTTTACATATCAATGCAGC
Source organism: Glandirana rugosa (assembly GCA_018402905.1). Classification (NCBI taxonomy): domain Eukaryota; kingdom Metazoa; phylum Chordata; class Amphibia; order Anura; family Ranidae; genus Glandirana; species Glandirana rugosa. The sequence continues at coordinate 121,294 of BLSH010360760.1, read as the reverse complement.
TAGCCGCCACTATTTAGATATGAATGTTGCCGCTATTTATAGAGTCGATGTTCGGGTTTTTGTGGAAAAGTTCGAGTTCGGGTTCGGGTTCGGATTCGGTCCGAACTTGACCCCGGTCCCCAAACCCCATTGAAATTGATGGGGACCCGAACTTTTGGGCACAAAAATGGTTGTAAAAAAGTCCTGGAAAGTGCTAGAGGGCTGCAAAAGGAAGAAAAGTGGGGGTATGAGTAGGACAAGTGCCCTACAAAGAAATGGGGATAGGGAAATAATAATAATCTGTCCCTTACAGCACCAGCAGCATCCTCTCCCTACACCTGAGAGCATGTGACTGCAGCACTTCGTGACTCCAGCTCAAACAGAGGCTGGGTCACATGATGCACTGGCCAATCACAGCCATGCCATTAGTAGGCATGGCTGTAATGGCTTCTAAGGGCAAACCAGTGAAACGCTTGTTGATTGGCTGCCCTGCAGCTATTCAACAAGCGGGAAAAAAATACCAGAACCCAGAACCCGAACCCGAACTTTTTTTCAAAAGTTCGGGTTCGGGTCCCAAACACCGCAAAGTTCGGTACGAATCCAAACTTTACAGTTCGGGTTCGCTCAACTCTAGCTATTTACATATCAATGCCGGTTATTTACATGTAAATATAGGGTCTGCAGGTGAGGCACCAGGATAGTTGGCAAGTATGAGGCAGCTGCTTTGGGCCCCACAACAATGACAGGGCCCAGGGCAGCTGCCCCTTTTGCCCTGCCTTAAAGACGGCCCTGACCCTACCTTAACGTAGTAAAAAAGTATTCTTATGGGTTTGGGGGAAGAGGGCAGCTTTGGAAGTCTCAGAGAGCAGCAGTAAAGAATACATCTGCAAGCAGTGTAGGTGTAAGACATAGGGGGAGATTTACTAAAACTGGAGAGAGCAAAATCTGGTGCAGCTGTGCATGGTAGCCAATCAGCTTTTAATTTAAGCTTGCTGAATTAAGGCTGGGTTCACACTAATCTGACAAATGGACCGACATTGTGAGTACAAGTCACATGACGTCACCAAATCAATGTTTCCCTATGAGAGCCATCTTAACTAGTCCGACACACGTCGGTCCGACTTTGAAAAAAGTTCCTGTACTACTTTGCTCCAACTTTGGTCCTACTTCAGCCCATTGAATATCATTGAAGTCGGATCAAAGTCAGATCCTTGTTCTAACCATCCGACTTGTGACATCCAACTTAGTGATTACAGCAGCAGTAAACGGAATTTATCTCACACTGGTATTGTTTTGATTGGTCAAAGGACAAGTCACTATCTCAAAGTCGGAGCAAAATCTTATCTTGTTCATTCAAGTCGGATGGAAGTAGGACCAAAGTAGGATCGAAGTAGGACCGATGTTGCAGGGCAAAGTAGCATCAAAAGTCTGACCATTTTTGTGTCGGACAGTGTGAACCCAGCCTTAGTTTTGACAATAAAACCTGGAAGCTGATTGGATTCCATGCAGAGCTGCACCAGATTTTGCACTCTACAGTTTTAGTAAATCAACCCCATAGTGTCAGCCTCTTATTCCAAAACTGATGCCAAAGATACTTATATAAAAACAAAATACAAAGACCCACGCTATAATTGGATAAAAATTGATGATTCAAACATAAGCAGCTAGCATCAATTCCTGGCGAGAAATATCAACATTGTAAACATAAATGCAGGGCTTAAGAAAGTCCTATTGTACAACTGGAAGAGACCAGAAGACTAAGAACACAAAAGTCCATTGAGTGAAACACATCCATGCAGGTGCAAAAGGAATCCTTTACCAAGGGGGTCTGAATAGGACTCTCACCCCAGCTGTTGCACCAATTCGCAAGAATATGGTCAAAAGCACTTGTGGTAATGAACCTTGATGTTAACACCAATAGAGGAACAGGAATCCCAGGACTCAAATGATGGCATTGGCAGTGACACTGGAGCAGATCCCCCCAGTATGCAGTATTAGTGGCAAAGAGTATAGCATTTATTAAAATACATCTGGGTACTCACAATGTTGTAAACATTTATAAGCACACAAATGGGCAGCCGTGGATGCCTCTGACCATCACAACCCGACATTCAGCGCAGCGACAGTGCGTGATGCCACAAATTGGTCCAACAGCTGGGGTAAGAGTCCTTTTCAGACCCCACTTGGTGAAGGATCCCTTTTGCACCTACATGGATTTGTTGCACTCTATGGACTTTTGTTTTTTTAGTCTTCTGGTCTCTTCCAGTTGCACAATAGGACTTTCTTAAGCGCTGCATTTATGTTTACAAAGATACTTATATATTACTAGGTGAGTGGGCCTGCAAGGTGACTGGAGCCATGGGATGGATAGATAACAGCAGTGGGCATAGAAGCAAACATAGTGACATTTATTCAAAATATTGTGCCAGATGACAACTGGCAAGTTAATAGAATATAAGAGTGCAGACTGACTGCCAACGGTCAAAAGGAACAGACTGACAAGATGCTTGTGCCTTTAAGAGGATGCATTTCTTTTAGTACAATAATTTAAAAAAAGGAAATAATAGCATTAACCTACATGGCCCTCACTGTAGCCAATTGCTGTAAATGGCTGATTTTCTATCCTCTGTTCTTTCATACCACAAAAATCTCTCCTTACACCACCTTCTCCCTAAACCACAGTGGGTAGAGGGGAACTCTTTCACCTCCCTTTCATACCAGAGGGGATAGCACATTTTGCAGCATCACTGGATTTGTTCAATGGATGTCACATGGATCTCAGAAGACAATTGGGAATCTAAACTACCAAAAAAAAACACAAAATCTGAGATCATATTTGTCCTGAATTTGACATATCCATGACATCTGCTCTGAATTTAACATTATCCAACTATCAGGAATGACTCTAGTCATAGGAGAGGACCTGTCATAGTCATAATTATTCATATACACTGAGACGATAGAACTTACCAGTAAATCCCAATATCTGGACAGAAAGTGATAAATTCCCCCGAGCATTCAGAATCCAGGATCCTGCAGCTGGATTTTTAACCAAATGGGAACTTGGGATATAATAATCAGAGTTGTAATAGCTGTAGTAATATTCATAATATGGATTTTTTTTTAATATAAACGTGTTTCCTATAATATTAAAGGATAAATAAATAAACACGCTTTAAATTCATATACAGTATACTGTACGTTGAAATCAAGTCTAATTAATGCATTTCGTTATCAAACATTTGTAAGTTTAATATTCAAACAATATCATTCATTTCAGGGGGAAGCTGGTGGCGTGCAGACAGATTAAACTTTTCTCTGGTTGAAGAATTTCAGAAAAAAGCTTCTAGAGATTATGAATATAAAACATGTGGAGATCCAATCCCAACAAATTCTACAATTTATTCTACATCTGTATTCATTTCATGTCATCCATAAAATATTACCCCCATAGTAACACCAAGCTGGCAAGATGCCTTACCTGTGACATATTAATAATTAATATATATTAGTAGGGGAAGCCAATAAGTTCTTACCCTCACCATGATCTAGATGGATGTGCTAGGAATCTGACATTTTGCAGGTTTATAGGTGGATATCTTAGTAATGTGCGTGCAATTTTTTTGTTTTTTGTAGGTCGTGGTGGATTATAGTTAGAGCCAAGAGAAATGAAGTAGGTGTCATGCCGGATAAAGTTGAATACCGAGCCAAGATTAGGTTCCTTCATCTTCAAGGGAAATCTGCCCAAATAATCCATGAAGGGATGTCAGCTGTTTATGGACCATGGATTAAAGCTGGGTATATCTATATGATCCTAAGACTAAAGAAATTAGTAAAACATGGAAACATTCTTCATCACCCACCCCCAAAAAGGCTGAGGTGCAACATTCATCTCTTAATCACGGCTCGGTATTCAACTTGATACCTACTAAGATATCCACCTATAAACCTGAAAAATTTCAGATTCCTAGCACATCTAGACCATGGTGAGGGTAAGAACTTTTTGGCCTTACCTCGCAGTAGCAAGGATCTATATAATGTTTGCTGTGTTTCAGAGGGTTTTTTTCTGTTAATGTATTTTAACAGAAATTAACCCACATATCAAAATGATTAAATGGACAGTGATTAGGGCTCCTTATTAATTCCTCACAATTAGCAACCCTTCCTAGACTAGGATATGAAAAAAGGGCAGAGGTTTTGCCAGGGTACTAAAAGATCTAGAGCCTCCCTAAAATGTTTCTTGCCCTCCATGTCTTCCATTTCTTCACACTCTTTCCCCTTTTCCTGCTTTCCTCACTTAAAATTGTTTCCCTTTCTGGGTCCAAGCCAGAAAACCAAGACACTCAACACCAGCACCTACAACATGGATGTAACAGTTCAAGCTTTGTGTGATACTTTAAATTGCATGGTAATATCACAGCCACATTCAATATATGGTAAAGGTGATGGGGACCCAAAATGGAACCAGTGGTCAGCAGAGGCGTCCATTAAATAAAAAGGTGTTTCCAGTGTTCTGTCAGTCTACTTCAGGATGAAGGAATGCATACAAATCCAACCAATTAAAGTTTACTGTACACCTTACCCTGATAAAGTGATCACCAAAGAGCAATGGAACACATTAACACTATGTTTTAACTTGGTCTTATCATCAAATATGAACACTAGCCTTCCTGAAGAATCCATTTGTAAGCATCTTTTTATTTAATGGGTACCTCTGCTGACTACAATTTAGTTATATTTTGGGGCCTCGTTCCCTTTACTATTGTTCACCTGATCTGATTGCAGCCTAGTGCAATGCAGGTATCTTATTGAAAACCCCAATGAGCTTTGAGTGTGACCACCCACACGCTGTACATGGAGACAGTCATATTCCCCACATGTGCTAAATTAGGTTTCTTGACCCTAGGATTGGTGTTCTGCAACACTTTCACTACACTTTCTACTATTCTTTCCATATATGTACAGCTGAATACTACTCTCATGCCTCGTACACACGGTTCGACGATCGTATACAACAGGTTGTACGAACGACTGTTGTATGGTAATCCGACCGTTAGTACGTGCGATTAGAACAGCCGACGTGCGACGGTCGTACAAAAGGAGTTTTATGAGCAAACTAGAAAACTTGGCAGTACCAACAAGCGGTTGTACGACCGTTGTATCGTGTGTACAGAGAAGTTGGTACAACAAAGTTGTATTGTGCAAAACATGCATGCTCAGAAGTCAGGAACGAACGGACACTAATTACATGCACCTGAACTTTCTCTTTATACGTTCATTGCACGTCTCTACGTTCGGCTTGGTTGTACGATCGTTTAGTGCATGTCAGTATGCAAGTTACATTATCCAACATGCGATTTGGTCCGTTCAGTTATACGACTGTCGAACCGTCTGTATGAGGCTTAAGAAGGATCTCCCTTGCAGGTTTTTATCCCTCTTTTTTTCCTTGTCTCTGAAGCACCATGGACACATTTAAGATATCATCATCAATGTTCTTCAACTCAACTTTTGAGTTGTCACATTCAGTATCATTATGTGGGTTGTGATTGTGATCTCAAAACAAATATATGATAGCAATGGGTATTGTGATATTACCATTACCAGACATTATTGTGATGTTATGATGAAAAAAAAAAAAACCCAACTATGGGTACCCAATATGCTGAAAATTCATATCCTTCCTGCCAGGCAAACAGCCAGAGGGAAGTATTTTGGTAAATATTTTATTATATATTTTCATGTGACAACACTGAAGAAATGACACTTTGCTACAATGTAAAGTAGTGAGTGTACAGCTTGTATAACAGTGTAAATTTGCTGTCCCCTCAAAATAACTCAGCACACAGCCATTAATGTCTAAACCGCTGGCAACAAAAGTGAGTACACCCCTAAGTGAAAATGTCCAAATTGGGACCAATTAGCCATTTTCCCTCACTAAGTGTCATGTGACTCATTAGTGTTACAAGGTCTCGGGTGTGAATGGGGAGCAGGTGTGTTAAATTTGTTGTTATCGCTCTCACTCTCTCATACTGGTCACTGGAAGTTCAAATAACTCTCTGAGGATCTGAGAAAAAAAACAATTGTTGCTCTACATAAAGATGACCTAGGCTATGAGAAGATTGCCAAGACACTGAAACTGAGCTGCAGCATGGTGGCCAAGATCATACAACAGTTTTTTTTTTTTTTAATTCCTTTATTTATCACAAAAGGTAACATGGTACAGGCAACTGCACAAGCAAGAGTTATTTTTGATGCGAAAACAGATCTTGCATTAGCTGGGTTGTTGATAGCTAAGACTGGAACGGTGTTCCAGAGACAGAATCTAAGCATCCTGTCATTCAGAGCTTTTGCCAAAACCCATAGCAAGAGGCACAATTACATTTCTCAGTATTATATAAAAAAAAAGAAAAAATTAGAAAAAGGTAGAAAAAGCACTTATAAAGTAAGGAGTCGTATGTCTGGCTGGTCATTTTAAGGAGAAAGCATCCACGTCTATCCACGTCGAGCTGACATTCTTATAATTAAAAACTAGGTGGACATGAAGCTTGATAAGTCCTACGAATCTAAGACAGAGACCTTGTGGCAAGGTCAGAATCGATAGTTGTTGGGTCGATTACGTTCTAGACAAAAGCGTAGTTTTTATTGAGAACGAACACGTCAACGGACATGGTACAATGGAAAACACTATTTATTTCCTTAATTTTTTTTTTTTTT
>BLSH010360760.1:47633-66823 GCA_018402905.1 Glandirana rugosa | reverse complement strand
TATATATATATATATATATATATACACACTGCATAGCATGACCATCATTTCCAGTTTTTATGCAGTTCAGCCCTTTAATTAACTCTTTAACTCATTAATAAAACAACATCAGATAGTTAATCCAAATAATAAATGATGTATTAAATATATATATTTTTTTACATTTTTTTAAAATTTAAATTGGTTGTCAACCTGTGACAACAACTTTAACCTACAGGTAAGCCTAGAATAAGGCTTACATGTAGGTGCCCTGCATATCTCCCAAACCTGCAGGGTTCAGGAGCTATGCAGTGTTCTGCATGTGCTGACGTCATTTCGGCACATGCGCAGTGTAGAAACGGCCTGTGTGCCATTTCTCCACTGAGACTGTGCCGTGACTGGCGGCTCCAGTGCGCATGTGCGGGAGTGACGTCACACGACTCTGACCAGTCACAGAGCCGTAGTCAGCAGAAGATGGACGCCACCAGCACAGGGGACAGCGCTGGACGTTGCTGGCTTTGTTTGCAGGTACGTGGCACATAATGGGCTACTATGGGATGCATAGTAGCCCATTATGCTTCTAATTTACAGGGGTATGTAGAGAAAGTAAACCCAATCTGGGTTTACTTCCTCTTTAAACCGGGAAAAGGCAGATCCAGAACATAACAATTAACTACATAGAGAATGGTATTGAGCTGCCCATTCCTTTTTATTTTATTATTATGTAGGGGAACAAGAGTGAAAGAGAAAATAGACTTCAAGTGGCAGCTGCAGGCATCACCTGGATATTGTTTTTTTAGAGCCATCGGTCAGCTCTCTTGTAAAAGAAATGCTAGCAGTTAACTAGCTGGATTGCTTTCACAAGCAGCAGGTGGGGACTTCCCCTACCTTCTTCTGTGGCTGTACTAGGATCTCCCATCCCGCCGGAAGTCCCGATCAACCAGACGACGGAAGAGCCCAGCAAAGATCTGATCGGCTTTATTGGGCTCTATGATATAGTAACCCAGAAGCCTTAATGTCACATCACTTTCGGGGTACCCGGTGTAAACAGCCCCATTTTTAAAAATCAAAAGCAATTGATCTCACTGATCTTGGTATGATCAAATTCTTGTAAGTGCAGAGGAGGGATATGGGGTCTTATAGACCTCAAATCTCTCCATAAAGGGTACCTGGCACTGCCTATTGTTGTCACAAGGGATGTTTAAATTCCTTGTGGCAGCAATAAAAGTGCTAAAAAATAAAAGCAACAGTGTAAAAATAAAAAAATACATTAAATAAATAAAAAGTAAAGTGTACCCCCCCCCCCCCATGTTTGCACACAAAGGCAAACTTAAAGGCATTGTTCCCGCATGCATGCAAACAGTGGCAGATCATGCACAGTAATTCTAGCACCAGACCGCCTGTGTAAATCTAAAGTGGTGACCAGTAAAGGATTTTTAAAATTTCACCAAACAAAATTAACTTTGTTTGTCGCATTGCATGGGCGTAACATGTAACAACTCTCTAAACTCTACCCATCACGTACATCTCTGTCAGGTGTCTGTGATAGTGAGCCCATGTAGATCATCAACTCAGGGCTCTCGAGGGCGTGGTGTCTAAGGCCCAGCCTGCTTCTTCAACAGGGCCTCCTTTGGTGGGGATGGACTTGCAGCAAGCTGAAACCAGGTCATGGCCCCCAGGTATGCCCAGCATGTGTAGAGTACAATTGGCAGGAGACAGAAGGAAACCCAGGAAACAAGCCAAGGTCAGGCAGGGTGGCAGGCAAACACAGACAGTACAGGAAGCTGGGGTCGGTATACCGGAAGTCAGACACTGAATGCATGTAGTAGTAGGCAAACAGGAGCTCAGCTCAGAGAATTGGGATGTTGCTCAGGCAGCGTGGGCTGCACTAAGCATGTCTTATATAGGGAAGCAAACGTGAAGCAGACCAGAAAGTGATGGAAGGGAAAGAAAATGTAAACCAACAGAATAGCAGGTGATGCCCAAAGATGAGCACAGAAGCTAAACAACACGTGAATGGAATCACAGGTCTAGGAGGTGGAGTAGTTCTCATTCATTTGCTCTTAGCACATAAGCTCAGTATTACCAGACTTTGAAACTCATCCACTTTACTTAATATTAGTAATAATTTGAACCACCAATGTCATATGGAAAGATTGCTGGTGATCAAAAATGTAATCACCCCAAAGTTTAACAAACTCTGGTCCGTCACTTATATCCCATTTCTGGTATGCAATGACTGGATTTTCTTTGTATGTAGTTGTTCAATGCTTTGTGTTCTTGCTCTACCTTAAAGTGATATTAAAACGGAGTTCCACCCAAAAGTGGAACCTCCGCTTTAACCACTTCAGTCCCGGAAGGATTTCACACTTTAGAACCAGAGCACTTTTTGCGATTTGGCGCTGCGTCGCTTTAACTGACAATTACGTGGTCGTGCGATGTTGTACCCAAATTAAATTTGCATCCTTTTTTTCCCACAAATAGAGCTTTCTTTTGGTGGTATTTGATCGCCTCTGCGTCATTTCTGATCGCCGCTATAAACAAAAGAAGAGCGACAATTTTGCAAAAAATCCAAATTTCTTACTTTTTGCTAAAATACAAATCCAAAAAAAAAACATTTTTTTCAACGGTTTTTGGCCGATTTTATATTCTTCCTCATATTTGTGATAAAAAAAATCACAATCGGCGTTTATTCATTGGTTTGCGCAAAAGCGCCGCATTTACGGACGATGAGAATTAATTTTTGGGGTTTTTATTTATTTATTTTTTTTTTACTAGTAATGGCGGCGATCTGCAATTTTTAGCGGTATTGCGATATTTCAGCGGACATGTCGGACCATTTTGACACTTTTTTGGGACCATTGGCATTTATACAGCGATCAGTGCTATAAAAATGCACTGATTACTGTGTAAATGTCATTGGCAGTGAAGGGGTTAACCTAGGGGGGGCGCTCTAAGGGTTAACTGTGTTCCCTGGGCGTGTTCTAACTGTATGTGAGCTGCCCTAGCAGGGGAAGGGAAATGATCACGGCTTCCATATAGAGGAAGGCTGTGATCACAGCCCTTCCCCCTCTCACAGAACGGAGATCCATGTTTACTTACACGAACCTCCGTTCTTTCACTCCGGGGGGGACATCGTGGGTAGCCGGCAGAGATCTAGTCTAACGCACCCGCTCCCTGGACCCCCCCGGACACAGTGAGCGTGCGAGCGTGCCTCCGGCGGCGTGCGCGCGCTCACAGTGTGCGATCTCGCAGCCACCGTCGTATGACGGCGGTTTGCGATATCGAACCACCTTGTCGCTGTCAACCTGCGGTTGGCGGTCGGCAAGTGGTTAAATAATGTGACCTCCTGACATTTGGCATGTCATTCGTTTTGATAGGTACCCAGCTCCCACTTCCGCCCCTGACACCGTGGCACTAAACGGAAGTTCCCCCCTCCCTCCTTGCAATCTTCTGGGACACCTCACGGGTCCCAGAAGATTGTCCGGCCATTCGCAATGCACAACGCGGCTCGCACAGCTCTGGGTTAAGCCACAGCCAGGCACCCACACTTGCAATGCCAGCACCGTGGAGGGAAGTTGGGGAAGGAGCGAGGTATCGGGTGGCTGTATTGCTGGATCATAGGACAGGTGAGTGGCTGTTTATTAAAATTTAGCAGCTACACTTTTTGTAGCTGCTGACTCTTAAATGGGTGGAACTCTGCTTTAAAGACTTGTTTTTTTTGTTTAAAAATAACAAATGTGTTATATTTACCTCCTATGTGTAATGGTTTTGCGTGGAGCAGCCCGAATCCTCCTCTTCTCAGGTACTCCGCTGGAACTCCTGGCCCCTCCCTCCTGTCAAGTGCCCCTACAGCAAGCAGCTTGCTATGGGGGCACCCAAGCTGTGCTGCTGCTCTGTGTGTTTATTCGAACACGAAGCAGTGGCTCAGCCCTGCCCCCTCTCTCCTCATTGGCTCACTGACTTTGATTGACAGCAGCGAGACAGCCGATACTCTTGTGCAACATTGCTGGATGGAGATAGGGCTCAGGTAAGTATTAAGGGGGCTGCTGCACACAGAAGGTTTTTATCTTAATGCATAGAATGCATCTTCTGACTTTACAACCACTTTAACTAGTTCCTTCTTTCTAGGCCCTCCTTGGGTATTTCTCTCCCCCTCTTTTTTTCTTGTCTTCCTCTTGCCTTCTTCTTCTTTCCTTTCATTTCCTCCACCATTCCACTCTATTCCCCATCTCCCTATGGAGAGGATTATGAAATGTATCTTCTTGGTCTTATGGGCCTGTTTATACTAATAGCGCTTTGTTACTCAACGTTCATTGTGTCCTCATTGGGCGGTTGTCTAATTACTATGTGAATCCCATTGTGCACATGACTGCCTCTCTATGGAATGTGTATTGTACCCTTGTAAACCTGTAATAAAGAAAAATTGATGGTAAACTCAGAAGCAGAGAAAGAAGTTCATGCTGTTTTCCAGTCCTTGGATACGATGTCTAAATTCATTTTCATTTATTTCAGAAATGTAATGCAGTTAACAATCTAAGAACTGGTAGGATGTGTTACATTATATTTTTGGTTATTTGTTAATCATCCTATAAACCTTTAAAGACCGCCCGCCGTCTATTAACTGCAACAGTCTGGCTCGATATCGCGAACAGCCACCACCCGACGGCGGTTCGCGCTCACTGTGCACCGCTCACTGTGTAGCAGGGGGGCCAATCAGTGGTGGGGGTGGACTCAATGTCCGCCGGCCACCCGCGATCGCTCCTCCTCAGTGACAGAATGGGGATCCGTGTACGTAAACACACAGATCTCCATTCTGACAGGGGAGAGGAGAGTGATCTTCTGCTCCCTGTATATGGGAGCCGCAATCTCTCTCCTCCCCCAGTCAGCCCAGCCCCCACACAGAAACACAAAGTAGGGAATACATTTAACCCTTTGATCGCCTTCTAGTGTTAACCCCTTCCCTGCCAGTGATGTTTACACAGTAATCAGGGCATTTTCATAGCACTGATGCTGTATAAATGCCAATGGTCTCAAAAAAGTGTCAAAAGTGTCCGACATGCCCGCCGTCATTGCTAGAAAAAAATTAAAAATAAAATAAAAACCCCATAAATTAATTATCATGGTTCCTAAATGCGGCAACTTTTGAGCAAAACAATCAATATACTCTGATTGCGATTTTTTTTTTTTTTTACCAAAAATATGAGGAAGAATATAAATCGGCCAAAACCGATGAATACATTTGTTTTCTTATATTTTATTTGGATTTGTATTTTAGCAAAAAGTAAGAAATATAGTTTTTTTTTTTTTTTTGCAAAATTGTCACTCTTTGTTTGTTTATAGAGCAAAAAATAAAAACCGCAGAGGTGATCAAATACCACCAAAAGAAAGTTCTGTTCGTGGGGAAAAAAAGGACATCAATTTTATTTGGGAACAACTTCGCAAAACGACGCAATTGTCAGTTAAAGCGACGCAGTGCCGAATCACAAAAAGTTCTCTGGTCAGGAAGGGGGAAATCCTTTCCGGGGCTGAAGTGGTTAACTAGTTCCTTCTTTCTAGGCCCTCCTTGGGTGTTCCTCTCCCCCTCTTTTTTTTTCTTGTCTTCCTCTTCCCTCCTTCTTCTTTCTTTTCTTTATCTCCACCATTCCACTCTATCCCCCATCTCCATATGGAGAAGATGATGAAATGTATCTTCTTGGTCTTATGGGCCTGTTTGTACTAATAGCGCTTTGTTACTCAACGTTCATTGTGTCCTCATTGGGCGGTTGTCTAATTACTATGTGAATCCCATTGTGCACATGACTGCCTCTCTATGGAATGTGTATTGTACCCTTGTAAACCTGTAATAAAGAAAAATTGATGGTAAACTCAGAAGCAGAGAAAGAAGTTCATGCTGTTTTCCAGTCCTTGGATACGATGTCTAAATTCATTTTCATTTATTTCAGAAATGTAATGCAGTTAACAATCTAAGAACTGGTAGGATGTGTTACATTATATTTTTGGTTATTTGTTAATCATCCTATAAACCTTTAAAGACCGCCCGCCGTCTATTAACTGCAACAGTCTGGCTCGATATCGCGAACAGCCACCACCCGACGGCGGTTCGCGCTCACTGTGCACCGCTCACTGTGTAGCAGGGGGGCCAATCAGTGGTGGGGGTGGACTCAATGTCCGCCGGCCACCCGCGATCGCTCCTCCTCAGTGACAGAATGGGGATCCGTGTACGTAAACACACAGATCTCCATTCTGACAGGGGAGAGGAGAGTGATCTTCTGCTCCCTGTATATGGGAGCCGCAATCTCTCTCCTCCCCCAGTCAGCCCAGCCCCCACACAGAAACACAAAGTAGGGAATACATTTAACCCTTTGATCGCCTTCTAGTGTTAACCCCTTCCCTGCCAGTGATGTTTACACAGTAATCAGGGCATTTTCATAGCACTGATGCTGTATAAATGCCAATGGTCTCAAAAAAGTGTCAAAAGTGTCCGACATGCCCGCCGTCATTGCTAGAAAAAAATTAAAAATAAAATAAAAACCCCATAAATTAATTATCATGGTTCCTAAATGCGGCAACTTTTGAGCAAAACAATCAATATACTCTGATTGCGATTTTTTTTTTTTTTTACCAAAAATATGAGGAAGAATATAAATCGGCCAAAACCGATGAATACATTTGTTTTCTTATATTTTATTTGGATTTGTATTTTAGCAAAAAGTAAGAAATATAGTTTTTTTTTTTTTTTTGCAAAATTGTCACTCTTTGTTTGTTTATAGAGCAAAAAATAAAAACCGCAGAGGTGATCAAATACCACCAAAAGAAAGTTCTGTTCGTGGGGAAAAAAAGGACATCAATTTTATTTGGGAACAACTTCGCAAAACGACGCAATTGTCAGTTAAAGCGACGCAGTGCCGAATCACAAAAAGTTCTCTGGTCAGGAAGGGGGAAATCCTTTCCGGGGCTGAAGTGGTTAACTAGTTCCTTCTTTCTAGGCCCTCCTTGGGTGTTCCTCTCCCCCTCTTTTTTTTTCTTGTCTTCCTCTTCCCTCCTTCTTCTTTCTTTTCTTTATCTCCACCATTCCACTCTATCCCCCATCTCCATATGGAGAAGATGATGAAATGTATCTTCTTGGTCTTATGGGCCTGTTTGTACTAATAGCGCTTTGTTACTCAACGTTCATTGTGTCCTCATTGGGCGGTTGTCTAATTACTATGTGAATCCCATTGTGCACATGACTGCCTCTCTATGGAATGTGTATTGTACCCTTGTAAACCTGTAATAAAGAAAAATTGATGGTAAACTCAGGAGCAGAGAAAGAAGTTCATGCTGTTTTCCAGTCCTTGGATACGATGTCTAAATTAATTTTCATTTATTTCAGAAATGTAATGCAGTTAACAATCTAAGAACTGGTAGGATGCGTTACATTATATTTTTGGTTATTTGTTAATTATCCTTTAAAACGTTAATTTACATTGGTCTTGTGCCATATGTTAGTGAAATAAACTAAAGGAAAGCTGTGTTAAAAAAATAAAAAAATAAATAAAAATTAGAAAAAAAAGAAGAAATCAATGGGAAGGATAAGATAATGCACTTTTTCTGTAACTTGGGTTTGGTTACATATTCAGTTGTTGGTACATTTGTGGGAATAGGCATGGATAAAACAATTTTAGATTTTATTTTTTATCTTGTGACATTTTGCGAAGAGTTGATTGTATGTTTGTTTTTCTGCTGTGAAAATTTGGCTAAAAAAAAAAAAAAAAAAAAGAAGTGAGAAATAGTGCCTTTATATCTGTTTTGGATATACTTTACATACAATATATATATATATATATATATATATATATATATATATATATATATATATATATTTAACCACTTCAACACTAGGCCTATTTTTTGGATTTGATGCTTACAGGACAAAACCATTTTTTTTGCTATAAAATTACTTAAACCCCCCAAACATTATATATCTATGTTTTTTTTCTAACACGCTAGAGAATAAAATGGCAGTCGTTGCAAAACTTTATGTTGCAAAGTAAAAAAAAATTTTTGAAAAAGTTCACTTTTTTTGAGTGAAAAAATAAGATAACAGCAAAGTTAGCCCAACTTTTTTCCATATTGTGAAAGATAATGTTATGCCAAGTAAATTGATACCCAACATGTCATGCTTTGAAATTGCACCTGCATGCAGAATGGCGACAAACTTTGCAACCTAAAAATCTCCGTTGGTGATGTTTAAAAATTTCTACAGGTTAGCAGTTTTGAGTGACAGAGAAGCTCTAGTGCTAAAATTATTGCTCTCGCTCTAACGATCACGACAATACCTCACGTGTGGTTTGAACATCGTTTTCATATGCGGGCGCGACTTACGTATGCGTTCGCTTCTGCACGCGAGCTCGCAAGGTCGGGTGCTTTACTTTTTATTTTTTAATTTTACACCCTTCTTTAAAAAAAAAAAATGCATTACTTTTATTCCTATTACAAGAGATGTAAACATTCCTTGTAATAGAAAAAAAGCATGCCAGGAACACTTAAATATGAGATTTGGGGTCAAAAAGACCTCACATCTCATATTTACAGTTAAATGCAATTTTTTTTTTTAAAAAACGACAGTTAAAAAAAAAAATGGGACCTTAAAGACCGTTGGGCGGAAGTGACGTCGCTTCCGCCCTGCAATGTTATGGAGCCGAGTGGGTGGCATCTTCCGCTCACTCGGCTTCCTGTGCAGGGGGGGATGGACCCAACCGTCTCCGCTGCTGCCGACGGTCCGGAAAGTGGCAGAGATGATGGGAAAGTGGCGGGAGGGGGGCACCTCTCCCGCCACCGATAAAAGTGGTCTTGCGGCGAATCCGCCGCTAAGACCACTTTTATCGTACACAGAATCGCCGGCTCTAAAAAACGGTATCTGAATGGTGCCTTTAGCTGAAGGCACCATTCAGATATCACCACTCAACCTCAAGGATGTCATATGATGTCCGGCGGTATTGAAGTGGATATATATACAGGGTGGGCCATTTATATGGATACACCTTAATAAAATGGGAATGGTTGGTGATATTAACTTCCTGTTTGTGGCACATTAGTATATATGAGGGGGGAAACTTTTCAAGATGGGTGGTGACCATGGCGACCATTTTGAAGTCAGCCATTTTGAATCCAACTTTTGTTTTTTCAATAGGAAGAGGGTCATGTGACACATCAAGCTTATTGGGGATTTCACAAGAAAAACAATGGTGTGCTTGGTTTTAACGTAACTTTATTCTTTCATGAGTTATTTACAAGTTTCTCTTTGTTTACAGCCATTGGCATGTCGCTAGAAATTGTGTTGATGTCTGTCCAACCATTCCCATTTTATTAAGGTGTATCCATATAAATGGCCCACCCTGTATATATTATTATTATACAGGATCTATATAGTGCCATCAGTTTGCGCATCGCTTTACAAAGTGTTACATCACAATTTGGTACAGGAGGAATCTAAGGGCCCTGCTCGTTAGAGCTTACAATCTAAGAGGGAGGGTCAATTGATACAAAAGGTAATAGCTGTGGGGGATGAGCTGATGTAGAAAGTAAGACAGTGTATTAGTTAAAAGCAGGATAGGCTTCTTTAAAGAGAAAGGTTTTCAGGGAATCTTCTAAAGATGGATAGATTAGAAGACAGTCAGACAGATTGGGGTAGGGAGTTCCAGAGGATGGGAGAAGCTCTCAAGAAATCCTGGAGGCGAGCATGGGAGGAGGTGACAAGGGAGCTGGAGAGCAGGAGGTCTTGGGAGGACCGAAGAGGGTGGCTTGGTTGGTATTTTGAGACCTGGTTAGAGATGTAGCTGGGGCAGAGTTGTGGATGGCTTTGTAAATTATTGTTAGTACTTTGAATTTTATTTGTTGGGTGAGTGGAAGCCAGTGGAGGGATTGGCAGAGAGGGGTGGAGGACACTGAGCGGTTGGCAAGGTAGATAAGTCTTGCAGCAGCATTCATTATGGACTGAAGGGGGGATAATGTATGTAAAGGTAATCCAATGAGGAGAGAGTTGCAGTAGTGGAGGCGAGAGATAACCAGAGAGTGAATTAGAAGCTTTGTGGTGTCATTGGTTAAAAAGGGGCGCATTCTCAAGATGTTGCGTAGACTGAGGCGGCATGATTTGGACAGGGATTGGATGTGGTCCTGAAAGGACAGTTTAGAGTCTAGGGTTACCCCTCACACCCTGGCATGTGGGGACGCACTAATAGTTGTGCCATTGATCTTAACAGAGAAGTCAGGGGAAGGGGCACGTGGGGGAGGAAATATTATGAGCTCAGTTTTAGATAGATTCAGTTTAATTAACTTTTATTAACTTGCATGAGTGAGTCCTAATCCTGCAGGGACGGGAAAAAGTATTGATGATAACGTTTACTTATACCACTCTGGTTATATGCGTTTTTAAGCGAATGAAGTCCATCAGAAAGGATTATTTGAGGATGCACTTATAATCTTTCCAACACACCGTATAGTGGTGAGGAGGGAAAGGATCCTTCTGGAGGAGAGGTTGAGACAAACAACAACAGATGCATGGGAATATTATGAAAGGCTTTATTTAAAGTTGATGTAAACCCGTTTAACCACTTCAATACCGGGCACTTAGAACACTTCCCGCCCAGACCAATTTTCAGCTTTCAGTGCTGTTGCACTTTGAATGACGATTGCGCGGTCATGCAACGCTGTACCCAAACTAGGTTTTTATCATTTTGTTCCCATAAATAGAGATTTCATTTGGTGGTATTCGATCACCCCTGCAGTTTTTATTTTTTGGGCTACAAATAAAAAAAAAAGAAACGTTTGAAAAAAACAAAAATGTTTTTCTTTGTTTCTGTCACAAAACTTTGTATAAGTACATTTTCTCCATCACTGATGGGCACTGATGTGGCTACACTGATGGGCACTGATGAGGCTACACTATGGGCACTGATGAGGCAGTACAGATTGGCACTGATGCGGAGACACTGATAAGGTTGCACTGATGATGGGGCACATATATGCAGCACTTATGGCACTGATAGGAGGTACTGATAAGCAACACTGATGAGCACTGATATGTGGCACTGATATGCAGCACTGATGGGCACTCATAGGCGGCACTGATAGGTGGTACTGGGCACTGATGGGCACTGATAGGTGGCACTGGTGGGCACTGATAGGCACTGGTAAATGGCACTGGTGCATATAGCACTGTTAGGGATGGCGCTGGCAGGCATCACATATGGGCACAGTGCCATCCCTACAGTGTATTGTATGCCCTTTACCTGGTGGTCTAGTGTGGGCTCCCTGGTGGTCCCTGGGTGGCCTCCTGATCTTCTCCCTGGTTGTCCTGGGTGGCCTCTTTATGGTGTCCATGAGGGGGCTCCCTGGTGGTCCTGGTCAGCTCCCTGGTTGTCCAGTGTGGTGATCCTGAGGGGGGCTGCACTGATAAACATTCAGTGCAGCCCCCCCCCCATCAGGAGAGCAGCTGACATGCTCTCCACTGCTCAGGTCTGCAGACCTGAGCAGAGGAAAAGCCGATAAACGGCTCTTCCTGTCTACACTGTGATCAGCCATGATTGGTCATGGCTGATCACATGGTAAAAAGTTTCCAATGGAAACCTTTTATCTCGATCAGTAATGCGGTGGGTCAAACTGACCCACAAAACCACAGATCGCCGCTATGGGCATCCCCACGGGTGTGCGATCGTGGGTTATCCTGAGGACGTCAATAGACGCCCAGTCAGGATAACAAAGCCACTGCCTGGCCGTCATTTGTCAATAGGCTGGGCGGGAAGTGGTTAACAAAATTTGAGCTGGGCACATCTATCTGTAGTGTTTTTTGTTATCTCTCTTTAAAGAGCTATGTCCTGTAGTTGTCTCCTCCTCCATAGCGCTGTTCTCAGCCTGATACGTTCTCACATGTTCTGGGAGACAGGAGATAGACCTGTGTGTCGTAGGAGGTTTCTATAAATAGATTAGCAGCCAGCTAAACAATTCACAGACACATTCTGCATGTGTGGGAAGGGGGTGTGTGCCTTTCTTCCAATCAGCTTTCTCAAAGCATCTAGCAATCATCTCCTTCTACAGAGGAACAAGGAAGTGAAAAATCTAAGATAATGTGCACTTTCTAAATAGTATATCAAAGTGAAGACAGAAGCATTACATAAGACATATATAGGGAGATTTGTTTCATCTCTGTGTATCATCTGAGGCTGTTCACTTCACTGGGTATATGGAGGGTTTACATCCACTTTAAGATACATGAGGGTGAGGGTACATATATATATATGAACACATTTGGATCTGATGGAGATTTGTTGATGTAAGATCAATATAAACACATGGTATTTATTGATGGTATCAGACATACACTATATATGTTTTTTTTTTTTATTCAAGATTTATCACAGGTGGGAGGAAAACATCACAAAGAAGCTTTGTTTGAGAGGGCACATCCCTTGAGTTGCTTGACCCAATTTGGACTTGGGAAAGTTGCAAATCCTTTGGAAGGACCTTTCTGGACCGGGACTTTAAGTGTACATTTTGTTTGGCAAAACATGTCATGCCAATTTTGTGCCACCATCCTAAATATAAGCAAAGAAAAAGGTACAACTCTTGGCATGATACAGGCCAAGAGGAGAAACCGAATTGTATGGACTTTGTCGGCACTAATGAAACTGATGGTTTAAGTTAAAAGAAAATATAGTTAATTGAATCATTTTCTCATTAAAAAAAGGACACATTGCAACGTGTCAATAATTGGTAGGTACAGTATTTGTGTCAAGAAATACAAAAAATATACAGTTATAAAACAATTTTGAATGGTTCCACATGAATCAGGGGTGATACTACTACCAAACCCGAAATCACGGATGAGTAGGAAAGAGGAGGTCAACGCGTTTCGCACCAATGTGCTTCTTCTGGACCTTAATACTCTTCCACTTTTTTTATACTTGTATAATCCATAGCTGGAAGAGTATTAAGGTCCAGAAGAAGCACATTGGTGTGAAACGCGTCGACCTCCCCTCTGGGTCTCTAATTCAGAGCACCATTTTTCAAAGAGAGTAATGTTAGTGGGATTTTTCCCAAGTTTCCACCAAGAGGATAAAAAATGATGTATTTGTTGGAACCGGAATGTTTCCGTAGGGGGCATATCTAACTTATTTATACAATGTGCCAGTGTGAGAGGGCCAGAGGCGGTCAGAAAATGACCTATTCGGAAAAGACCCTTGTTTGTCCACCACTGGAATGCCCGGATATCTAGGCCTGGGGGGAAGTGGGGATTGTGGAAGAGGTGATTGAGAGGACGGAGACTTGATATTAAGTTAGGGGACCTGAGAACCAAGTCACATAGGGCTAAAGAGTGGGATAAAGTAGGGACAAGGATAGGGGGCCTACGCTTATGAGGAGCTCCCACCAAGTAATCAATGGTGTTCAACGGAACCGCCTGCCTCTCCAGTGATATCCAATCAGGTTTTTCACCTCTGGCATAAATGATGGAAAATTGGGTTAATTGGGCTGGTTGGTAGTATCTGTATAAGTGAGGAAGACCAAGACCACCTTGTTTACGACTCCTGTATAAAACGTTGGCGGAGCATCTATAGCCCTTCCGGCCCCAGATGAATTTCAGAATTTGTGATTGTAATTTAAGCAAGTGAGGTTTTCTAATGGGTATAGGGAGCGCTCTGAAGAAGTAAAGAATCTTGGGGAGCAGTGTCATCTTGACTGAGTTTATCCTCTTTAGCCAGGAGAGACCCTCCTGATCCCATCTGATAAGGTCATCTGAGAGTTTTTTATATAACGGAGGGTAATTGGCCTCATAAAGAAGGTTGATGCTAGCTGCCAGGTTGACCCCTAGGTAAGGTAATTTGTTAGAGTTCCAGGTGAACTTATATAGCTCTCTAAGACGCAAAACTATTGATTCTGGGGTAGAGATATTTAAAGCTGGCGATTTAGACCAATTTATATGTAGCCCAGAAATCTCCCCGAACTCTTGGAGGAGGTGGATCAGTCGAGGGGTAGAGGTGAGAGGAGACGATATAAACAAAAGTAGGTCGTCCGCAAATAACGCACATTTATGCATGCGTGAACCACACTTCACCCCCTTGATGTCTGAGTCATCTCTTATAGTGATAGCGAGGGATTCCATTGAAATCGCAAACACAAGAGGTGACAGAGGACATCCTTGCCTGGTGCCCCTTGAAATATTAAAGGGGTCTGAAAAATAGTTTTGAAGTTTGACCTGGGCACTAGGATTGGAGTAGAGAACTCTGAAGATTTGTAAGAATTTCGGGCCAAAGCCCCATCTATGGAGGATCTCAAAAACATAAGACCAGTCTACCGAATCAAAAGCTTTTTGCAGGTCCACCGATAAAAGATACCCTTCCTGGTGTGGACCCCCATCCCAGCCCGAATTAAGGAGAGAGATGATGTCTACTGCTCTACAGATCTGATCAGGACCCTGTCTACCTGGTATAAAGCCCACCTGGTCCTTGTGAACATAGTTACCTATAAACTTCGACAGTCTGTTGGCTAAAATTTTAGTCAGAATTTTAAGGTCATTATTGATTAAAGATATGGGCCTATAATTGCTAACATCCGAGTGGTCTTTACCGGGTTTAGGGATAACCGATATGAAGGCCCGATTGGCCTCGTTAGCCAGAGTAGGGGGCTAAGATGGGGGCAAAAGTCTTGTAATAACCTGAAGAGAATCCATCAGGGCCAGGAGCAGAGCCCCACCTGAGTTTTTTAATCACCTCCAGAACCTCCTCTACCGAGAAGGGCCGTTCTAGAGAGTCAGAATGTTCCTCCGAGAGAATGGGGAGAGCAATATTATGTAAAAAGGAGTTGGGGGAAGGGGACTTAGCCGTTTTCCCCGACTTGTAGAGATTAACATAAAAGTCTTGAAATAGAGCCATAATTCGTTGTGGGTTTTGGGTCAATTCCCCAGAGGAGTCCTTTATCTTAGGAAAGGAGAACGTCTTAAATCTTGGAGACAGCCTGGCAGCCAGCTTCGGGCCTATATGGTCTCTTTGAAGGTAGAAATTAGCTTTGAACCATTCCATTTGTTTTTCAGCACAAGTAGTCAAGGCTAGGTTTAGCGCTACTCTCCCTGCTTCCAGCTTGGCCTTGGATTGGGGAGTTGGGTTCATCTTGTGGGATTTGGAGAGATTGTGAAAAGCCAGTTCAAGCTTCTCAATATCTACCTTCCTTTCCTTTCTGAGTCTGGTCACTAGTTGGATAATCTTTCCCCTCAAGACCCCCTTATGGGCAGCCCATAATGTTGTTTGAGTGACTTCCCCATTATCATTCAGTAAAAAATATTCCTTAAGTTCTTTTTCTAACAAAGTGCAGTGAACTGGGTTGTTCAGGAGAGTCTCATTAAGACGCCAATAAGGGTTCCTCTTATGATTTAAGTCCGCTTTCACGAGCATTACGACATATGAATGGTCTGATAGGGGGGAGTCCTTAATATATGATTTAGAGATCAGGGGGATAGTATGAGCCGACGTAAATATGTGGTCGATTCTAGCCATACTCTTGTGGGGAGCGGAGTAGTGTGTGTAATCCCTCACCTTAGGATTGAGTTCCCTCCAAATGTCCACAAATCCCACCGAATGAATAAGCTTGGCGAGTTTGAGGCTGTGTTTTGGTGTACGGAGTGTCCCGGCCCCGATTTGTCAAGCATGTGGTCTAAGGCAATGTTTGAGTCGCCACCCATTATCACCGTCCCCTCTAGGTGTGGCGAGATAAGGTTAAACAACCCATGGAGAAATTTTGCTTGGCCTTGGTTAGGGACATAATATGAAATAAATGTATAAACCTTCCCACCCACAGTTCCTTTGAGGAGGATAAACCTGCCCTCCGAGTCTTTGATTTTGTTCAGTGGGAAAAGGCCACATGCTTGGCAAAGATGACACCCACACCCCTAGTCTTATCGGGAGCATTAGATAAGAGATTGACCCCCTTGGTGGGACTTTATAGGCAGCAATATCACACACTGAAGTCAGATATGTTAAAAAGAATATTATATTTATTCTAAAAAAGGGGATGCCCAATTCGGCACACCTTGAGTAGCATATATTGGTATCATGTGATCAAGCAAATACGTTACATGATATATCACAAATATATATACATAGCTTTTATATCAAAACAAGCTTTCCGTTGTCCAACCGGGGAGATGGTGATTGGTATCCCAGTGTCCAACGTTAACGTTTCGGGTCCTTGATAGACCCTTCCTCAGGGAAAATGTTCAACGGAGTCGCTTTTGTTTTGTAGTGAAGTGATTAAATATATTGTTTTTTGATCCGTTTCAACACCCTGCGTCCAATTGTTATCAGACAATGTGTCATATATTGTTAGGTCAACTAAGTTGTTCCTTGTGGGTCTGAAGGAAAGGTACTTATGTTGTTTTCATCTGAGGCTTCGCCTGTCTTGTCTCAGATATTGCATAGTGCGCCCTTATATCTTAGATGAATTAAACGCTTGATCATCTGTTTAAATCAGGTTTTGTTGATAAGGTGGTCGGGGGGATCTACCATCGACCACCTATATACTTGAGGAGGATCCGTCCGTCCCGGGTCTTGTAACCCAATGTCTGTTGTCTTGGCGCTTTTAAGTTCAGTGGGGAAAAGGCCACATGCTTGGCAAAGATGACACCCACACCCCTAGTCTTATCGGGAGCATTTGCCAGAAAAAAGTGGGGGTATTTAGAATGTATATATTTAGGTTTGTACTGTTCCTGGAAGTGGGTTTCTTGAAGAAGAAGTATATCTAGGTGTTGGAAATGAGCAAGATTAAAGTATGTTTTCCTCTTCACTGGGAAATTAAGGCCCTGGATTTTGTGTGCTGCTATTCTCAGGACAGGTTGGGGCTTAGAGGTCTTTATCCTGATTCAGAGGACAAGATTCACACATCACTGGAGGAGGACCCACCTGGGAGCTTACCTGGATCTGCAAGCGGAAGCAAAGGCGTATGCCCTGCCCTGTGGACATAATTTTGACTCCTGATGACTCAGCTGAAACCCTGCTTCCCTGCAACCTAAGAAACGAGACGAAGAGTAGAATAGGTGAGGGAGGAAAATGCAAAGAAG
The DNA here is from genome assembly GCA_018402905.1 of Glandirana rugosa. NCBI lineage: Eukaryota > Metazoa > Chordata > Amphibia > Anura > Ranidae > Glandirana > Glandirana rugosa. The sequence continues at coordinate 49,758 of BLSH010360760.1, read as the reverse complement.
TTAAAGTATAGCAAATGAACTTGGGAGGGGAGTGGCCAGAAACCGCCACAGAACCCCCCCAAAATCCTGGCATTGAGGGTTCTGAAAAACACCCCAACCTCAGGATGAGACAATTACATGTCTGCCGACAAGGCAGAAGTACATCTGTCCCAGGGAATTCCGCCATCCGGTTCCCAAGAATGAATAGAGCGATTGGTCCTCACGGTGTGACTCCCGTGGACCCAGTTAAAAATACAGCTAGCGCCACATCCCAATTGAGACAGAAAATAATTAGGAAATTCCTATTTGGAAGAATGGGGGACTTTAAAGGCACTCTAGGTTCAGAAAAGATCCAAATATGAAACTGAAATCTATAAAAATATACAAAATTTATTGAAATATATTATTAAAAATAAATTGACAATATAAAACCGTACATAGTAGTAACCCCAAGGTAATTCCCCATACTGGTGGCAAGTCCACCGGGGCACCCAGCCCTAAGATTCCAATCCTGAACCCCAAACTGGTACAGTGGCATAGATACTAATAGAGGACAAACGTAATCGCTATCAGTGGTGGCCAATACTAAGGCCAAAACATAATTGAACAGATATATAGAGGTTGTCCAAGGGGGTCAATCCTTATAGAGGGGGGCAGGGCTCCTGGGCGGGACCCCAGTTGATGTCCATCAGTAGGGGGAACCAAGTTGTTGGATTTCGTCTCTACATGTTTTGCGTTCAAGCGACGCTTCCTCAGGAGAAGTTGGGGTATTTACCTAAAAACCTATGACAATGGAAACATAGTGTCATAGAAGATTCAACCTTGCAAAGGCATTACCACAATTCCACTAATAATTGTTTCAATATAATATTATTACATCAACATTTCAGGATCTTAATACAAAACGATACGTCTTAAAGGTATGATACCTACACTTCCAGATAGGGATGGCGAAAAACAGGGAAGATCCTATAGGAGGACGGAACAGAGGGGAACCCCCAAGTTGACACAGCAATGCCACCCACCGAATGATGGCACAGAACATAACCTATTGAATGGAACTGATTAATGTTAATGACTTTAATCTTAAATTTACTTTATCATATCACCATCAAAGTGCAACTTTTTTGGACTTAGAAATCTACATTGACCAGGACTCGTGCCTGGCGACTAATCTTTACCGTAAAAAGACAGCTGGTAATACTCTGCTGCATGCAGACAGTGCCCATCATCAGGCGTTGATACGAAGTATCCCATATGCCCAGTATGTTAGACTCAAGAGGAACTGCACATATCCTGAGGAATTTAAGATACAGGGGGATAAGTTACGTAGTAGACTCCTACAAAGAGGATACAGCAAAAAAATATTACGAAAGGCGTTTAATGGAGCCCAGAGTCAAGATAGACAGACACTACTTTACAAACCTCCTATCCAAAGCAAGACCCCCACCACTAGATTAGTTACGCTATTTTCCTCCCAACATAGAGAATTGCGCATGATTGTGGAAAAGCATTGGCACATTCTATTACAGGACCCCATAGTGTCCAAATATATCAGGGACAAACCAGAAATAGTTTTCCGAAGGGCACCATCAATTAGAAATAAACTGACCTCTAGTCATTATATCTCGACTCAGGAACAGAATGAATTACTGCAAAGGATTTTCAAATGTCACAGCTGTGACACGTCCATGGATACAAGAAGGCACAGTATTTACGTTACCCAATGGCTCTATTCATAAACCCAAGGGGCACATAGACTGTAACACACAGGGGGTCATATATCTTATGACGTGCCTGTGTGAAGCATTCTATGTGGGGAAGACAATTAGACCGTTCAAAAAACGTGTTGATGTAATTATATTATATTGAAACAATTATTAGTGGAATTGTGGTAATGCCTTTGCAAGGTTGAATAGGTGCAATGCGGCTTAGAAAAAAAAAGTCTCTTTCCATAGAATGTTGACATCTTCATATGTCAAACAGGTCATTTGTATGGAGAAAAGAGATAGTTACATAGTTACATAGTTACATAGTTTGTCAGGTTGAAAAAAGACACAAGGCCATCCAGTTCAACCAAAAAAAAAAAAAAACCGTGCAGTATTCTATATACTGGGGGACACACAATGTCAGATACACGGGGAAC
>BLSH010360760.1:9445-27880 GCA_018402905.1 Glandirana rugosa | reverse complement strand
GTTCAGGAGGGCAGTCTTTTCAATATGAAACCAAAATCAAGAACACGGGGACATGACCTCAAACTAACTGGGGGGAAGTTCAGAACTAATCTTAGAAAGTATTATTTTACTAAAAGGGTGGTTGATGATTGGAATAAACTACCAACAGGGGTTGTGAGACAGTCAACAGTAAATGGCTTCAAACATGCTTGGGATAAACATACATCTATAGTCAGACAATGAGGTTAATGGGAAAACAAAAAAAAATAAAAATAAAAATAAAAAATAAAAAGGGGCATCTATCTATCTATCTATTAGGGATAGGAACGTGAGTTCAACTTGAACATCGGGTGTTCGTTTGTTCGGGTTTACCCGAACATTATGGGGCTTTCGTGGCAACTTCGTGCTCCCCATAATGCATTCAAATGGTGGTGGAATGCCGGACTTTGATTGGTCAAAGCATGCACATGACCTGCCTGCATTAGCCAATCAGCAGATGGCCTGCTGTCAGAGCTTTGATTGGCTAAAGGCAGGGTGCCTTTAGCCAACCACTGCACAGCAGCCTCAATCTACGCCCCACACTATATAAAACTGCTTGTACAGCGGCTCTATGTAGTGTGTTGGCGGCGGTGGTCAGAGTTAGACAGAGAGCTTAGGTTCCTGAATACAGGCAGTTTAGCTAGCTAGCTTTAAAATGTGTTTAAAAAAACAAAAAAAGAAAACAAAAGATAGATAGCTAACTAGATAGATAGGGAGAAATCTAAAATCTATCTGTCAGCTAGTGCAGACAGGTTAGTGTAGGGAATTGAGTGTATACTATATATCCGTGCATTTGGCGAGGTACGGTATATAGTACACGTGGTGTCTTAAAATATATACAGTCTAGTATATCCAGATATACACGCAGCATATTGAGTGTACACTATATATCGGTGCATTCGGGGGTATACGGTATATAGTACAGTGTAGGGCGGTGTTAAAAAAAATACCCATCATGTCAGGAAGGCCACAAAGGAGAGGAAGACACTCCCAGGCCACTAAAAAAGGGCAAGCAGCCTCTGTGTCTTCAGTGAAAAGTGGTGGTGACAGACGTGGTGCATTCTCTGCAGATGGGTCACGCTTGTCCTTTTTTTCTGCTGTTGGACGTGCTATTGAGCCACAACATGCAGAACAGTTGGTGGAGTGGATAACAAAGCCGTCCTCATCCTCCTCATCCTCTGTCACCCAGGCTTGTACAAGTTTTCCTTCCAACGCAAAGCGTCCTATTCCACCAGATCCTTGTCCACAATTACTCCTTCTGTAGCCCCACCATCATGCACGGAGGAGTCACCTGAGTTGTTTGACCATAGTGTCAGTTACATGCTCATGGAGAATGCGCAGCAGTTTGAAAGCTCCGATGTTGGTTCCCAGGTTGAGGAAGGGAGTAGCATGAGCCTAGGACAGGGGGTGTCGCAAAAGGACAAGAAACTAGCAGTCATGTTCCCCCAGCTACAGCATACTGCTAAGTTTGCTCCAGTGACGAGGAGAGAGGGGGTGATGAGGACACGGAATGTAATTGGGTGCCTGAGAGAAGAGAGGAGGAATGTGAGGAGGAGGAGGCCCAACTCCAACACGGCAGGATGTCCTCCAGAAGCCAGCTTAAGGGCAACCACCCAATTGTAAAAAATATAAAAAACTGAAAAACTGCTTGTGCCGTAAGACAAAAACCAAAAAAAATATAAATCAATATAAAAATAAAAATATGTGAACCCCAATCTTAAGAATATATATATATATATATATATATATCAAGAAATTGGGAAAACTAATAGATTTCCACCAGAGGGCTGCTGTAACTTAAGCAAAACTGCTAAAACATAATATAAACACAACTCCAGCGCCAACCCCGTGCAGATAATTGAACAATAATGAACAAAATGTAGTTCGTAATATCCACAAATAGTGTTGTAAACATTCAACCGTAATGAAATAAATATAAAAAGTATTGAACAATAAAGTGCAAAAAATAGTCCATAAATGTCCACATATATTATATATTCAGCTGATATATGTGATAAAGTGACAACAGTGCTCTTCAGTGCTTCATACAGATTATTGCAAATGTGCAAAAAGATGTGCCAAGTGCCAAGACCCCTCTTGTGTCCCCACTCACCGGAAAAAATGGACCTACTGCTTTGCAATCAGCTGGGCAAAAGAGCGGGGTGATTATTATAGATGGTTCCTGGCTGAACACTGGAGCAGGTATGTGCAGGAATGGTCGCAGAGTGAATCAATCCTTGGTAGCTCGAAAAAGCAAGGGAACACTCATAGTGTAAACCGTAAAAAAACTGATTTTTTTGCGCATATATAATCTACTTACAAGAATTTCCATAGTGAATCCACATATAATCAATAGCACAGCGTGGTGACTGATTTACGAGCATCCGCCTCTCTCACACCGCCGGCGGACGTGACGTATATAGCTGCGACGGGCCGGAAGTGACGTCAACGTGTTTCGCTTCCTGTGTTAAAGCGTCATCACAGACGTTGATTACCGGCCATCGCACATGAATTTATCCTCGGAGGCACCACCCACACTGCCAGCCATGCTGAGGGGGGCCCTCCCTATAGGACAAACACTTCCGCCCACCGCAGCCATCGTCACTACTATAAAAACGTCACCTGACGGTGGAGACAGGGAAGTACAACACCCGCCAGGCACAACGCATAACAATAAATGACAATAAAATATTAGGTATATATTGCATGGATAAAAACAGAGCCATATAAACAAAGGAGACAAGGCCATATCAAACCTCTACAAACAAACCTCGAAACAACAAATATTACAAGATAAAAAATAAAAAATATAAAAAAATATTAAAACAATGTCCATATAGATATACCTGTGTGGGACATTAGACCCCATAAGCCACCCAATTGCATCAGACCACAGAGCTTCACAGGTGCAGGGCACTGCTGCATCCCCTCCAACTTCCAAAATTTCTTTGGTGTATGCATTTTTCAGCACATGTGCAGTAGATCGTACCGTTGCCATTTGCAATCTATGTCTGAAGTGGGTCAAGCGTGGCCAGACTCCAGCCGCTTGGGCACTACTGTCTTGACAAGACATATGACAACCAGCCATGTAGTCCATTGGCAAGAGTACCTGAAGAACCCAGACCAGAAAACAAGGCGGACTTCTCCTTGCTCCTCATCTGGGATCTCAGCCCCTACTATAACTGCAGTCCTCTCCAAAACCTGCACTGAGAGGAATGAAGGTGTAGCAATGCGTGACACAACTATACTTGCAGCCAATCTGCTAGCAGTACACCACCAGGTGAATTCAGCAGGCAAATATCCCTACCCCAGTTGCTGAACCGTAAAAAGAAATTCTGTCCCAGCCATCCACATGCTCAGCGCGTGGATTGGTGATTTTGGCGTGGTGATTTTGCCAAATCTGCCTCCTCCACCCCATCCTCTTCTTCTACCTCTGTGGCCTCTTCTGCAGAATTGTCCTCTGAAACTGCAGTGCTGCCTAAGCGTTCAAGGGGCTATACAAGCAGTCAGGCTAAAAGATGCCATGCGGTGCTTGAGTTAGTCTGTCTTGGGGACAGGAGCCACACTGGGGAAGAGATTCTTTCAGCTCTGCGGGGGCAGGCTTAGAGGTGGTTGAGCTTGAGCCAAGGAATGGTTGTATGCGACACTGGCACCAACCTTCTCTCTGCCCTCCGACTGGGACAATTGACACGTGTTCCATGTTTGGCACATGTCTTGAATTTGGTGGTTCAGCGTTTCTTGACCAGGTACCCAGGCTTACCAGATATCCTGAGGCAGGCCAGAAGAGTCTGTGATCATTTCCGGCGTTCATACAATGCCAGTCCCCGGCTGGCTGACATCCAGCGGGAATTCAACCTGCCCAACAATCGCCTCATTAGTGACAAGCCCACCAGGTGGAACTCAACATTGGCAATGCTGCAGCGGCTGCATGCACAGTAGAGGGCCATAAATGAGTACCCCTGTGAGCATGGCACCAGGACCGGCTCAGGGGACCTTGGCTTTTTTTGCCACATCAGTGGCTAATGATCAAGAATGCATGCACTGTCCTGTCACCATTTCAGAAGGCCACAAGGATGGTGAGCAGTGACAATGCATGCATCTGTGACACTGTTTCACTAATATTCCTTCTGGAGCACACGCTTCGTGGAATCATGGACAGGGCACTTGGGGCAGAACAGAGGGAGGAAGAGGAGGACTTCCTTTCCTCTCAAATGCAGAGAGCATTCATACAGACCCGCCAAACACACAGGAAGAGGAGGATTGTGTCAGCATGGATGTGGAGTATAATACACAGCAGTCTTCAAGGAATTATGGTTTTCAGGCCCCAGAAACCCAAGGAGTTGTACGTGGCTGATAATGTCATCCTCAGTGACCCGGTCATGTACCTGGTGGTTGAGTCTGGCAACCTCTCTTGCAGCCCTGGTTCATGAACCCCTGGTAGTGCAGACAGGGAGCTCGGGAGCGCAGGGGAGCATGAGGGCAGGACAAGTCTCTATTGGCTGGTATGAGTCCACTGAAGCTCGTGCAGACTGAAGGATAGTGGTGTGGTTCTGGTCGGCAACTGGCTGGCAGCGAAGTACAGTGGGATCAGGAAAATGGGTAGTTGGGTACAGGCTGGGTTGGTAATTGGCAGGCAACTGAAGTACATAGGGCACAGGCAGGAGAGTGGTCAAGGCAGGCAGATAGTAGCGAAGTCCAGAAGGGAAGCCGGGGTCACAGGAACAGGAAGTCTTCTCAAAGCAAACACTGGGGGGTAAATTGGTCACTGGAACGCTGTAGAATGGACAGCATCTGCTGCGGGGTGCTGTCCAGTTAAATAGGCTGTTTTGGCGCCATTGGCGCACCCAGGCGCATGCACACGGCCACATACCCCCGGAAACGGCCATTTTACTGACAGACCCAGAGGACACTCATGCCTCCTCAAACTTACGCTGCATGGGCTCTCTGATTCTGTAAAGACCCTAGGATTTGTGGTATGGCTGGCAACCCTTCTTGATCCATGTTACAAGGGTAAAGTTGCAGACCTCATCCTGCCTGCGCAGAGGGTGCAGAGGATGAATCATCTTAAGGATAACTTGAAGAAAAGTTTGTGCAACGCCTTTCCAGACCCTGGGAGGTTACCATGTCCTGCTGATGGCCCTGGACAATGTGTTTCTGAAGCTTCGGTTATTCAGAAACAGAGTGGTGGAGAAGGTGGCCGGCTGAGTGATACCTTTAAAAAATGTTTCAGTCCTCAGCACCCAGGCCTGATAGGTTCAAGCAACCATCTTCATCGTCTGCATTATATGGTGCAAGAATATATAGGGGCAAGAGCAGACTTGGAGACCTTTCCAACTGAGCATCCACTTAGTTACTCGGTCTTGAGGATGGACCACTGGCTGGAACTTGCTCAATATGCAATTGAGCTACTGGCCTGTCCTGTATCCAGCGTGCTTTCTGAACGGACATTCAGTGCTGCTGGAGGGTTTGTAATCGATCAAAGAGTGTGCCTGTCCACAGACTCGGTTGATAGGCTCACATTTATAAAAAATGAATCAGTCCTGGATCGGCAGAAATCAAGCCCCTAATGCTGATGCAACTGATTAAATTTGCTAGGGATCTGGGATCCCTTGAAGACTGCCACTGCTCCTATTCCTCCTGTCAATAATCTAGAACAATATTTTGTATTTAGGGCACCGGCAACACCCAAGGCCCAATTTTTCTGCACCTGGTTTACAGTGGCATGCCATAATAATTTTTAAACTAATTTACAACAGCAGGCCCAGTTCCTCCATCCAACAAGAGTAACTGCAAAGGTTTACAATGTTCTGGCACCACCAGCACCCAAGCACCAATTTTTCGCCACCTGTTTGACTGGGGGATTTGATCACAATTTACTTGAATTAAAAAAACTTAATTACAACAGCAGGGCCTTCAACAAAATTTTAAAAAAAATGACGGAGGGTTACCCCCCAAAATCCAAACCAGGCCCTTCAGGTCTGGTATGGAACTTAAGGGGAACCTCTCGCCAATTTTTTTTTAAAAAATGGCATGGGGGCCCCCGCAAAATCCAAACCAGACCCTTATATGAACATGCAGCCCTAGCATGGCAGGAGGGGGTGGGGAAGAGTGAGCACCCCCCCCCCTCTGAACCATACCAGGCCACATGCCCTCAACATGGGGAGGATGCTTTGAGGTTGTTGCCAAAACACCTTGTCCCCATGTTTATGGGGAGAAGGGCCTCATCCCCACAGCCCTGGCTGGTGGTTGTGGGGGTCTGCGGGCAGCGGGCTTATCAGAATCTGGAAGCCCCCTTTAATAAGGGGCTCCCAGATCCCGACCCCCCATATGAATAGGTATGGGTTACCCCTACCCATTCACCAAAAAAGGAGTGTAATGAAAAAAAAACAAGTGGCAGTTTTTGACAAGTCCTTTATTGTGTAAAATAGCTCTTTTCTTCTTTCTTAATCCATCTCCTCCTGCCCGGTCCTTCTTCCTGTTCACATGGGGGGGTGGGATCTGGATTCCGATAAGCCCCCACTCGCAGACCCCCACAAGCACCGGCCAGGCTTGTGGGAAGAGGCTCTTGTCCCCATCAACATGGGGACAAGGTGCTTTGAGGTGAGGGGGCCCCCCTACCACAAAGCACCGATAATCCCCATGTTGAGGGCATGTAGCCTGGTACGGTTCAGGAGGACTGTCCCCCCCATCCCCCCATCTTAACCTGCCAGGGCTGCATTCTCGCATAAGGGTCTGGATTATAGGGAGAACCCCACATCATTTTTTTTTTAAATTTGGCATGGGGTCCCCCTTAATATCCAAACCAGACCCAAAGAGCCTGGTTTGGACTGGGGGGGACCCCACGCACTTTTTTTCAGTGATTTTTTTTGTATATTGCCGGGAGAAGCGATTTTTAAATGACAATTTTTCCTATGGAAATGTAATTTTGCTCTGGCTATGTTCTACACCTCACAGAGATGCCCCCTTTTAAACACAGTCTAAGGACACCCCCAGGCACAATATTTGAAGGAATTTTTCATTTTTCACTTTAAGCATTATTAAAATCACTGCTCCTGAAAAAAACGATAAATTTAAAAACTTTTTTTTTCATTGATACATGTCCCCTAGGGCAGGACCCGGGTCCCCATACACTTTTTATGGCAATAACATTGCATATAAGCCTTTAAAATTAGCACTTTTGATTTTTCATGTTCGGTTCTTAGACTGTCTCGGTCATAGATTTTAATGGTGTTCGGATGTTCGCCCAAACTTTTTGTCTGTTCGCATGTTCTTGTGCTAACTGAGCCGGGGGGGGGGGGGTGTTTGGCTCATCCCTACTATCTATCTATCTATCTATCTATCTATCTATCTATCTATCTATCTATCTATCTATCTATCTATCTATCTATCTATCTATCTATCTATCTATCTATCTCTATCTTAATGCAATTAAATATGTACTCAGGTTTGATATCTACTGAATTCCTGTCTCAAATTTCTGATTGTGCACTGAAGGAACAGCACTATGATGAGGTCATCCCTCTGCTCTCTTCTATGTTTTATGTTAGCACATGTACATGCAGTGCAGCCTTGATTGGTTCCATTGGCATGGGCACAGATTGTGCTGGTTGTGCCTGGTAGACATGTGCACGGCCGAAAAATTTCTTTATTTTCGTTCTGTTCTGTTTTTTTTAGTTTTTTTTTTTTGTAAATTCCGGAATTCGGGAATTTGAAAAATTTTAAAATCGGAAATTCAAAAATTAGAAAATTTGGAAATTTATAATTTGGAATTTGAAAATGCCGAAATTTGAAAAATACACAAGGCAGATGTCCGTTCTGACGGGGGAGATCACAGAGATCCTATCTTTCTGCTATGCAGGAAGACGCATCTGTGTATTGTCCCAAGCAGCCCATCCCCCACACAGTTAGAAAACACACAGAGGGTACACAGTTAACCCCTTGATCACCCCTAGTGTCACCCCTTCCCTGCTAGTGTCATTAGTACCATGCCAGTGCATATAATTAGCACTGATCACTGTAATAATGTCACTGGTTCCCAAAAATGTCAGTTAGGTGTCCGCTGATCACTGCCATTACTAGTAAAAAATAAACAAACAAATAAAAATACCATAAATTGTTCCCCCATTTTGTAGACGCTATAACTTTGGCCCAAACCAATCAATGTACGCTTAATGGGATTTTTTTTTTTACCAAAGATATGTAGCAGAATACATATTGGCCTAAATCTATGAAGAAATTTGATTTTTTTAATTTTTTAATTGGATATATTTTATAGCAGAAAGTAAAAAATATTGTTTTTTTTGACCGCGCAATTGTCAGTTAAAGTAATGCAGTGTTGGATCGCAAAAAATGGCCTGGTCAGGAAGGGGGGTTAATCCTTCTGGGGCTGAAGTGGTTAATTTATTCAGCCACATCATTTTACCAGCAACCAATGAGAGCATTTCCATGACATTTTATTGTATACTTCTTTCATGTGTGATGCACTAAGATTAAATTGCAGCTGATTATAAAAAAAAATCAAAATCCTCCAACAGATTGAACTGAAAGTAAAATAGAGACACAAAAATGATTATGTTAAAAATAACTCAAAAATTAACTTAAACATATTTATTATTATTTATTTCAGGTACTTATATAGCGCCGTCATTTTACGCAGCCCTTTACATATACATTGTACATTCACATCAGTCCCTACCCTCAAGGAGCTTACAATCTAAGGTCCCTAACTCACATTCATACATATACTAGGGACAATTTAGGCAGTAGCCAATTAACCTACTAGACGTGTGCAGAGCGAAAACATTTGTTTAGTTTTGTATTTAAAGTGCCTTTAATATAGGAGATACAGTACTTTTGATCAGCAACTGGCTTCCTTCCAACGCTTCATTCTAAGTTCCTAATCCCCCCTTGTTTGCTTAAAAGTTTATTTGTCATCACTGTTGGCAAGAGGGACATATTGCAGCCAATTGCCCAGTTGTGGATGAGCCTATGGAATGTGACTATCTAAGAGACAGACGTCAGTCGCTGTTTGCGACAGTTGCATGTACTGCCACTCGGGGAACTGAAAAACATTTATGCAAAATGTGTATTAATGATAAAAATGTTGTTGTGTTGCTAGATTCAGGTAGTCTGGTGACATTGATCAAAGCGGAATTAGTTACTACAGAGGTCTCTAGGAATAACAAGTTGGCTGTTATTTGTGTACATGGGGACACCAGAGAGTATCCTGTGGCTAAAGTGTTTTTTGAGACCCCAAAAGGTAACATAACTAATCAGGTGGGGTTGGTGCCTCACTTACCACATGATGCTATTGTGGGGAGGGATTTTCCAAAATTATGGGAACTCTGGGATGGTCCTGAACCCCCCCCACAGAGGCACCTAGAGGCCAGTTAGAGGAATCCCAGGTATCCTCTGAGAATGGTGAGATCTCTCCAGATTTTCCCTTGTCAGTGTTGGCAGGAGAGACTCTGGAAACTGGGGAGGAACCAACATCTTCAGACGAAAACATGCCGTCTGTAGAGTTCTCTGATTTAGAGGTTCACAGGGAAAATTTTGCCACAGAACAGGTAAAAGACCCCACCCTGATAAAGGCACGGGAAAATGTGGTAAAAATAGATGGTGAATTAGTGAACCCAGATCAGTCGTGCAGTTACCCATACTTTATGGTGGAAAGGGATCTGTTGTATCGGGTTGCCCAAAAGGCGGATGAAACCATTGAGCAACTTGTGGTACCCAAACCACATAGGAAGTTGGCATTGAAATTAACCCATGGGCACATTTTGGAAGGTCATTTGGGGGCGGAGAAAACCAGAGAGAGAGTATTGCAAAGGTTCTATTTGCCTGGGGTCATGAAGGAAATAGAAAATTATTGTTCCTCCTACCCTGTGTGTCAGAAGTCGGCACCTTTGTCGCATTTCCGTAACCCATTGGTACCTCTCCCCATCATTGAGGTTCCCTTTGAGAGGATCGCAATGGTCCAATACTGAAGTCCGCTAGGGGGCATCAGTACATTTTGGTCATAATGGACTATGCCACCTGCTATCCTGAAGTGATCCCTCTTAGAAATACCTCCGCCAAGACGATAGCCAAAGAGCTATTTCTGGTCTTCAGCCGTGTGGGTATTTGTAAGGAATTGCTTACAGACCAGGGTACCCCATTTATGTCCAGGGTAATGAAAGAGTTATGCAAGTTGTTCAAAGTGACCCAATTACGGACATCCGTGTATCACCCTCAAACAGATGGGTTGGTTGAAAGGTTCAACAAAACCCTAAAACAAATGTTAAAAAAGGTGGTGGATCGAGATGGAAAGGATTGGGACTGTTTAATACCCTACTTGATGTTTGCTATTCGGGAAGTACCACAATTCTCTACCGGGTTCTCGCCCTTTGAATTACTCCCAAGAGGGCTGTTGGATATCGCCATGGAAACTTGGGAAAGTGAGAGTTCTCCCCACCGGAGTGTGATTGAGCATGTTGCCCTGATGCAAGACAGAATTGCACAGGTAATGCCAATCGACAAAGAACACTTGGTCCAAGCGCAGTTAGCACTGCAAAGGGTGTATAACCGCAAGGCAAAGACCCGTGTTTTTTCACCGGGGGATAGGGTGTTGGTACTCGTCCCTACGGTCGAAAGCAAATTCCTGGCCAAATGGCAGGGTCCATAAATAATTGAAAAAGTGTGTGAGGTGAACTACAGGGTCAGACAACCAGGACAGAAAAAGCCAGAACAGATATACCACGTTAGTCGCAGAAACCTTGGTGTCGCAGACTCAGTCCGATTGCTTAATTCCTGAGGTTGGAATAGCAATCACCTTATCAAAACCCCAAAAACAGGAGGTGAAAGAGTTTGTGCTCCGCAACAGAGAGGTGTTCTCTGAGCTGCTGGGACAAACATCTGGGGTAGAGCATGACATTATCACCCCGCCAGGTGAAAGGGTAAAACTAAAGCCCTATCGGATACCGGAGGCCTGAAGGGAGGCAATACGAGGGGAAGTTCAATGAATGCTTGAATTAGGTGTGATAGAAGAGTCCCAGAGTGACTGGTCCAGCCCGATCGTTTTAGTGCCCAAACCCAATGGGAGCTGGCGATTTTGTAACGATTTCCGGCAGTTGAATAAAATTACAAAATTTGACACCCACCCCATGCCACGCATAGGTGAGCTGATCGACCAGCTGGGAACAGCCCGATATGACGATCGTTGATCTCACTAAGGGGTATTGGCAAATTCCCCTAGCTGAGTCAGCGAAGGAGAAAACGTCATTTGTAACACCAGAGGGGGCATTCCAGTATAAAAGAATGCCATTTGGGTTACAAAATGCACCAGCCACGTTCCAGCGGAAAATGGACAAAATTATGAGGCCCCATCAGAAGTATGCTGCAGCCTACTTGGAAGATGTGGTTATCCACAGTACGGATTGGGCCTCACATCTGCCAAAGGTGCAAGCTGTACTAGACTCCATTAGGGAAGCTGGGTTCACGGCTAATCCAAAAAGTGTACCATTGAACAGGAAGAAGCCAAATATTTGGGGTATACTATTGGGAGGGGAGTGATAAAACCCCAAATCAACAAAGTGGAAACTATAAATAGCTGGCCATGTCCCAACAGCAAGAAGCAGGTTCGAGCATTTCTCAGAATTGCTGGATACTATCGGCGATTCATTCCTCACTTTGCTTCGCAGGCTGTGCCCCTAACCAACCTGACAAAAGGGAAAGAGTCTTCCATGGTGAAATGGACTCTGGAGGTTGAAGCAGCCTTTCAGGCTTTAAAGAAAGCCTTGTGTAGCCATCCAGTGCTGTACTCACCTGACTTTGCTAAGGACTTTGTGGTACAGACTGATGCGTCAGACGTAGGCTTAGGAGCAGTGTTGTCCCAGGTCTGGAATGGAGAAGAACACCCAGTCATTTATCTTAGCAGGAAACTGAAACCCCACAAAGAAAATTATGCTACAATTGAAAAAGAGTGTCTAGCGGTGAAATGGGCACTAGACTCCCTGCGATACTATTTGCTGGGTAGACACTTTGATCTGATTACAGATCACGCACCCTTAAAGTGGATGGCTCAAAACAAGGAGACCAATAGAAGGGTAAATTGTTGGTTTCTGGCCCTGCAAGAATACAACTTCACCGTAAAGCATCGCCCTGGGGTTCAAATGCGGAACATGGATGCCCTATCTCGGGTACCTGTGTACCTGGCTGCGTGTGTCCCAAACCCCAGTTTGAGACAAGAGGGGGGGTATGTGACAGCTGGCGGGTTAATACGCCGGGTTGCGTGCAGGATTGCAGGTACATCTGCCAAGATTTAACGTCTATGCAGACTTATACCACTAAGGGGAGTCTTGCAGGTGTAGAGGTAATGAGCGCAGCTGAGGTGAGCTGGCTCATTAAGGCCTTTACAAGAACTCCCAGCAAGCATAGGTGAGTGCTCCACCCTGGAACCAGGTTCTGTGACCATAGACTTGGGAGTAAAACATCCTGTACACGGTAAGGCCTGTGTGGCTGTGTATCCTGCAGTGAGAGATAGGAGCTTTGTACAGCGGTAGGCTGTACCCAGCTGACAGACAGGGAAACCTATTGTGTAGTCAGTGGCCAAGGGGCCTAGGAATTATTTTGTTGTTTGTTTTTGTTTTGCTGATTTCAACATTGAATGTAGTGAGAATAAACTACCTTTTTTTTCATCTGAAACTGCGGTCTCGATGTGCCTAACTTATGTAGTGAACCCTTCCAGGGGGTCAAACACACCCGCTGCCTAGCTAAGTCCCTTACAATATTTATATATATATATATATATATATATATATATATATTGCACAGGAAGTATACACTTATAGACAGTAATATGGCAGTAACTTCAAGCATCTCTGCCCTTTATAGTTACCAACATACACCATGCAGAAGAAACAGAGACAAACATGCTCGGTTCCGAATAGCTTCACATATATAGGCTACCCCCCTTCAATCCATCATGAATGCTGCTGCCAGCCTCATCCACCTTACCAATCGCTCTGTGTCTGCTACTCTTCTCTGTCAATTCCTCCATTGGCTTCCACTCACCCAACAAATTAAATTCAAAATACTAACTGCTTACAAAGCCATCCACAACTCTACACCCAGTTACATCACTAACCTCATCTCTGAATACCAACCTATTCGTTCTCTGCATTCTTCTCAAGATCTCCTGTTCTCTAGCTCCCTCATCACCTCCTACCATGCTCACCTCCAGGACTTTTCCAGAGCCTCTCCAATCCTATGGAAAGCCTTACCCCAAACTGTCTGATTATCTTCTACTCTATCAGCTTTTAGACGATCCCTGAAAATCCTTCTCTTCAGCGAAGCCTATCCTACCCACACCTAACAACTGTATTTTCATTTTGTTTCCTTTTGTCCCTCTTGACCCTCCCTCCTAGATTGTAAGCGCTAACGAGCAGGGCCCTCTGATTCCTCCTGTATTGATTTGTATTGTAATTGTACTGTCTGCCCCCTGGAGACCTCACTTACAAAAAGATATTGATAAAATAGAATGAGTTCAGAGACGGGTAACAAAAATGGTGAAAGGTCTGGGGGATAAAACATATCAAGAGCGACTTCAGGAACTTAATATTTGCAGTCTGGAGGAAAGAAGGGAGAGGGGAGACATCGATTGACACCTTTAAATACATCAAGGGTGTGAATAAGGTTCAGGAGGGCAGTCTTTTCAATATGAAACCAAAATCAAGAACACGGGGACCTCAAACTAACCGGGGGGAAGTTCAAAACTAATCTTAGAAAGTATTATTTTGGAATAAACTACCAACAGAGGTTGTGAGACAGTCAACAGTAAATGGCTTCAAACATGCTTGGGATAAACATAAATCTATAGTCAGACAACGAGGTTAATGTGAAAACAAACAAAAAATAAAAAAATAAAAAGGGGCACTCGATGGACTACTCAGTCTTTTTCTGCCGTCACTTTTCTATGTTTCTATGTTGTAAAGCGCTGCACAAACTGTTGGCGCTATATAAATCCTGTATAATAATAATAATAATAATAATAATAATAATACAGTACAACATATGAGAAACTGAGGAGGTGCTGCCACCTGTTAATCCTTTCCTATAGCAAACTGTTGCTTATAAAAATGGGAATTTTTAGTTACCATAGGGCCCGTTTTACTCTAATCGGTTTTTCTTTCATTTTTGCCTTACCAAAAGCAAAATAAAAATGCATGATCATTAAAACCTATGAAGCCCTTCACACCAGTCAGTTGTGGGTCAGTTGTGCTTTTAAAAGTCCTGCATGCTGCACTTTTGGTGCGGTCAAAAAAAATAAAACACAGAAAATGCACCTCCCCATTGACAGGAATGGAAAACGCATAAAAATGCAGCAAAACACATAAAAAAAAGACCCATGGTTGCATTTTTGGTGCTTTTTTTGGAGTCACATATTCTTTTTTTTTTTAACAGGTGCAAAATGCCCTGGAAATGCAGCAATAACGTGATAAAAACACACTAAAAAGCGTCAAAAATGCATATTCATTATTTCCGCTTTTTGTAACGGATCAGTATGAAAGGAGCTATATTTGGCATTACATGTTCAGGCTGGTTTGAACAAAGTTAGTTGGGTACAATTTACACATAACACGTTTTCTTACATCAGATTGCTCAGAACGAAGGATTTTTTTCAGCTTCTCTTAGAAAAATATTTGAACTTTTACTAGTTTACAAACCAGAGTTTCTTCTTTCTTTCAATACGTTTGTAGAAATTTATCTTTACAAATAAACATTTAATGTTGTATGTTTCCATGGGGAGCTATTTTTAGAGCCTACCAGGCCTTCCGATAAGGAAGCCCACCAGGGAACGCTAAGGCTCCTTTCACACTGAGGCGCTTTCCTAGGGTTTTTGTGCTAAAAATAGCGCTTCCAAAATGCTTCCAAAATGCTGCCCATTCATTCCAATGTACCTATTCACACTGGGGTGCGCTGGCATTGCATTTAAAAAAAATATTTTTTTGTGCTTATTCTGAGCGCTAAAAATAGCGCATTAAAAAACGCCCATATACATATACATTGAAATGAATGTAAAGCGCGTTAAAAGCGCCAGCAAAACGCCCAGAGGTTGTGGAAAGGTCAAAATATCAGGAAGTAAACAGGATGTAATGTAGGGGGATGTGCTATGTATTTAATGCTAGTGCTTCAAAAGCGCTTGAAAAACACCTGGGCGTTAGCGCTAATTATAATGCTAACGCGGGAATAACGCGGCAAAAACGCGGTCATAACGCTTGATGTTTTGCATGCGTAGCCTTACATTCAATCTCAGCCTAAACCAGTGGTTCTCAACTCCGGTCCTCGGGACCCACCAAAAGGCCAGATTTTAAGTATTACCTTGGGGAGATGCAGACTAGAATACTGCAATCACTGAGCAGCAAATGATATCACCTGTGATGTATTTCAGTTATCCTGCAAACCTGGCCTGTTGGGGGGTCCCGAGGACCGGAGTTGAGAACCACTGGCCTAAACTGAGACTTCATACACGGCCACATGTGGGTGGGGGTGGCTCTGAAGAAGAAGGTCATCCTTCAAAACATATCAGAAGGCAGGGAACCTGGTGAGGTCCTCCTTGGGCTAGAGGCTTTGGCAAAGCTTGGATATTTAAAACAATGGCACTAGACAATTGTTGCAAAACCTAAGATCACACCCTCAAAATTGGCAAGAGCCAGTATCAGCGCTTAGGAAACAAACAGTTGATATTGTGTCTAAATCTATGACTTAGTAGAGCTGCTGCTTTTAAACTCAAAAACATTCAATCTGGCATCATAGTATATGAAACAGTCCAATAAATGATGCAAGCAGCGCTATTTGAGAAGATAATTAGTTTGTGATCGCATACATAAAAAGTCTCTTGAAAAGTCTCTTAAAACAAAACAAATCTTGCTTCCATCACCACACCATGTGTCAAACGGGAATGGGGGGGGAGAGAGGATAAAATCCCCCTTAAGTGGTGCACTCACCGGATAGCAACTTAATGCTCGCCTTTGCATAAACCAGGGTGCCCCCTCAAGGAAATACTGCTCACACGGATGGTCCTCCCGCTTTCAATCAATCATGATCGTCACGTCTGTGGTACTGGGATTGTCCCACTCAAAAGAGTACGGCGTTCCCGGGGAGAAGCGGTGTTCGGGCGGCTCAGACTGCTGTGTAGTCACGCCCTGACGCGTTTCGTCATCGACTCGTGAGCAGTATTTCCTTGAGGGGGCACCCTGGTTTATGCAAAGGCGTGCATTAAGTTGCTATCCGGTGAGTGCACCACTTAAGGGGGATTTTACCCTCTCTCCCCCCCCATTCCCGTTTGACACATGGTGTGGTGATGGAAGCAAGATTTGTTTTGTTTTAAGAGACTTTTAAGAGACTTTTTATGTGTATGCGATCACAAACTAATTATCTTCTCAAATAGCGCTGCTTGCATCATTTATTGGACTGTTTCATATACTATGATGCCAGATTGAAAGCTTGGATATTGTAACCACTTTTAGTGGCTTGATGAGCGATTTTACAACCAACACTTGTGAGTAGTTATACTTTGTTTATTTATTTTTTTTTAATACATTTGATGTTGGATAATGCACTAGATCAGTGTGCCCTCTGTCTTTATCTATTTTACACAGTGGTTTTTGGATGCCTGAAAAGCATTGGCCACTCTTTTCATTGTCCCCTTCCCCTTTATTGGGATGAAGCCCTATCCAGGTCTTTTAGCAGTGGTGTAGCACTTCAGTCTATACCTGTAGGGGGTGACTGCCCCTCCTCTGAGTCATTCAGCTTTGTGTGTTTTCAAAAGCCGGACATATTAATATTCACATCAAAGTGGCAAATCCAATATAGAGTTGGTCGGTCCTCTGCACAAAATTAAATTAAAAATAAATGCAGTCTTCAGATTTCACAATTCACATCCTACTGATTGGCTGATCTCTGGATCTCACGGCCAGGGTGATGGAAAATGCTAAGACGCTCACAGCTGATTTAATCCTACAAAGTTCACCAAGATGTGAACAAGCTATGTTGGGTGAAATTTAGTCATCTATAATACGTCAGTCTGCTTCCTGTATCCTCAATGTCATTAATACGGAGTCTAGACTTGGCTTAGAACACACAGACCCAACCAAGCAGGTTTTTCTTCTATCATATGCCCTCTAAACATAAGTGTGCTCATACCTCTCATACTCCAGCCGGATTATCTGTGTCTTAATGAAACTTTACATTTCAGATGATTTCTCCCCCCCCCAAAAAATGATGTATGGGTCATTTGTGATATGTGTTGTGTTTCCGTCAAGTTTACAACAAAGTATCTGTTTTTTATTGTGTGTTACATGTCAATAAGGGTGGGGTGACTTGGACATTGAAGTCTACAGGAAACGTACTCACCACCCACTGGAAAATGGCCATTATTTTGTATTTACCTTGGCACAAATGCATTTATTTACATAGCAGACCAGTCAAATTATTTATTTTCTATTTATTTGATTAGATGAGACCTTGCAGTGACTAAGCTGGGAAAGTATTTATAAAAAAAAATACATATATATATATATATATATATGTGTGTGTGGGAAAACTATCCGCTCTAGAAACTTAAAGCGGAGGTCCGCCGCCTGACGCCGTTCCTTTAAAAGTTAAAAATCAGCAGCTACACATACAGTAACTGCCGACTTGACTTTAGGACACTTACCTGTCCTGGAGTCCAGCGATGTCGGTACCGCCCACCAATCTTCAGATCGGTGGATGAGTGCTGCCGCCGCCATTGAGGGTAAGGGAACCCGGACGTGTAACCGCTCGGCTTCACGGCCGGGCCCTTACTGCGCATGCGCGGGCCGCCGCTGCGCTCTCTCATTGGTGGCGGTGGAGGAGGAGGGAGCCCGGCTGCTGACGGATGCGGCCGAGGCTCTGGGCTCCTGAATGTGTGGAAAAGGACACCTGTCAAAGACAAGTGTCCCCCCCCCCCCAAAACGTGCTAAATGTGAAAACTGAGGAGGGGGGATCCGACCAGTAGAAGTTCCAATTTTGGATGGAACTCTGCTTTAAATACAAACATTCCTGAACTAAACAGCAGCTGTACACTATACCCAGATACCAGGCATAAATAATCATATAAGAACAAAGCGCAGGGCTAGAGAAAAGAAATAAAGTGCAATGCGTGCATAAAAAAAAAAGTCAAAAGTGTAAATCGTGCAAAACCCCCCCCCCCCTGTGAACAGAAACTGTCCACAGGAAAAGGTGTGTAAGTCCTCGGGTCTCGGAGCCGGCGTAGGCAGTCGTCGGCCCGAGGGAGGAGGAGGTGGCGGTGGTTACTCTCTCGCGTCGCCGCCGGGCGCGTACGCGTCATTCCCGGGCCGGCACTTCGGCTCGCCAATGTGCAGGCCCAAGGGAATGGGAGTTACCGCCGCCGTCGTG
>BLSH010360759.1:90678-101498 GCA_018402905.1 Glandirana rugosa | reverse complement strand
AGGTGGTTTTAGCCAGCACGGTAGATTGCTTTAAAAAAGGCCTGGATTCTTTACTTAATGTAAATAATATAACTGGGTACTAACATTTTTAGGTAAAGTTGATCCAGGGTGAATCTGATTGACTCTTGGGGGGTCAGGAAGGAACTTTTTCCCCCGTTATAGCAAATTGGATCATTGGTTTTGCTGGGGTTTTTTGCCTTCCTCTGGATCAACTGTGGGTGAAGGATTGTATATGGGAGTGTATGGTTATATATAATTTTTCTATTTTTTTTTTTCTTTTGGTTGAACTAGATGGACTTGTGTCTTTCTTCAACCTGACTAACTATGTAACTATATGTATCTATGTTGTTGAAATGCCCATAAAGAACTAACAGATCTGGTAGAGTTTGCCTTAACAGGAAAGGGATGAATCCTATCTTTTAGACCATAGGCTTGCTGTCGCTGATGACTTGTCAAGTCCACCGAGAAATGGTGAAATAAGAAGCAGAGCTTCCAATGTGGGAACACCAAACCTAAGGGTTATAGTTATGAAAGTGCAGGGTATACAGTGAAATCATTCTATAAATGTATAGGATACATCACATATTTCCAAAAAGGGGCTTACCTTTTTGGTATAAAGGTCCAATAGTCATATTTTTCACATCATTATTTCCAACTGAAGCAGATCTCATAGCAGGACAACTCTAAAACCAGAAAATAGGTCATCAGATTCTTACCCAGAAACAGTAATAGAGATGCTTGTCAGTCTAAACATTTTAATATTAAAATATACATAGCAAAGGGTGCACTGTTCTAAATGAAGTCAAACTTTTCTGTTTTAATGCTCATAATTATAAATTGGTTTTCCAACTTTATGAAAAAAAGAGTCTTAATTTTATTTTACAGGTAATTTCACAAAATGCCCAAAGCCAGCAGTCTCCTAGCAATCAGTGGTGTTGCAGTGGTTGGAGACTAATGGGGAAGCTTAGACAAGAGTTCGCTCTTTCCTTATTGACAGCAGGCAGTGGGCAGATTCTATAGCCAATAGCAGGCTGTCTAAGGATCCACTCACTGCCTGCTGTCAATCTCAAGTGGGGCAGATCTGATGGAGAACTAGTGTCTGTAAATCCCCACCAGGCTCCACCTCCCCAATCAGCGTCCAACAGAAGTTGGATGATGAGACTAGAAAACTTGTGTTGGCCAACAAGGAGTTGACCAATTGTTGGCTCATGTGTACAGCAGTTGACCAACCAAAAGTTGGAAGTACAAACACACATGCTCCTGTGTTCCTAATTCACAAATCACATTCACCTGAACTTCCTCATTATAGGATCAGAACACGTCACTATGTTCTGCTTTGTTGGCTGATTACTTGCTTCGCGTTAGTACACTAGACCAAACTGCCGTCTCCCAATTTGGGAAAAAGTTGGATCTTCGGTTGACCAACCATCGGCTTGTGTGTACGAGGCTTTAGAGTTTCAAGTTGTATGCAGTCAGGCAGGCCCTTGCACTACATTGGTAAATCTGAAAACAAAAATCTGCAGAAAATCTAATAGTGTGTATGGGGTCTTAGACACTCGTTACAATTTTCCCTGATTGTGCTCTAAGGCTTTAGATTCATTTGATTCTTAATTTTTTTTTAGAATTACTATCTTTATTCATCAACTTATTTTTATAATCTATAATATATAAAAAAGATTTCTTATACAAAAACATTTAATAATGGTTAAACACTTGAAACTGATTTTGCAGATCATTCTGGATTTTATAAAAAGGAAGGTAAGTACTGACTTTTAATATCACAGCTCAATCTGCTACCTTTAGTGATGGGTGAATGTTTTTGGGTTCAGTTTCAAATGCAAATTGTGAATGTTATTGCAAAGCCCATTGGAGTCAATAGGAGGCAAATTTTAAAAATCAATGTTCTTAATTTTGAAGGTAATAGGCAAGAGATTATCAAACAAAGGGTGTGGATAGATATACATTGCCTTGGGGGACATGTGCAGTAGTGAAAAAAAAGAAAACGCAGCTCAGAGGGAAGAAGCTCTTTTATTAACGCCTAAAGTGAAATATTATAATGTACAATTTCTTTAAATAACATATGTGGGGGTTGACATGTTGCACCTGTAGGATATACAAAAGTATAGTATTTAGGCTGGCAGATCATGTGTGATGCCATTAATGACTCATGGCCATATTTGGTCATACAACAAAAGAAAATACATGGTTTATGACCCCCAAATTAATTGGAAAGCATTTAAATGTTAAAGATTTTAACAGATTTTAATATCAGCCCCCTAAAATCCATCAACATTGAGAAGATACCATTGGGAAGGTGCCTTGCCTGGTCCCTCCACCATTCCAAGGCTCTTTTTTGTATTTTGGGGAACCTTTGGAGGGGTCTCTGTACTTTTTTCTTTGTAAATGTAACTGATGATGTAGCACACTAGACCACCCTAAACATTCAGCATTCAGACAGATGTCCAAACAGCCAACACTGAGCTCATCTCTAAATGTGAAAACCTGAATGAGTATGGGGTACATAGTATCCATTGTTACTTATTCACAAAAAAAATCAATGTAAATACAAAAAAACATGCTGCGATAATGTCCTCTATATAAAAAAAAGTAAATGTTAACCTAAATGTGTCAATCCATCATCAGTCATGTTTTCCAATGATGTAGATCCATCCATGGCCATATTTGGCCAATAATGTCAGCCAACACCCCTTTCTTAAAAATCAGTTGCTGGCGATAAGCGGCATAAAAGTATCAGGGAACAACTACTCTATTGGACTCTTTGCTGATGACGTGATTCTTACTCTCTCTAACTTAGATCAATCCATCCCTGCGGTCAACAAAATCATTAATAGATTTGGTAATATCTCCTATTACAAAATCAACATTTCCAAATGCCAAGCTCTACCCCTTAATCTCACCAAAAAGATTAAAACTAAACTGCAATCTATCTTCCCCTGCAATTGGGGCTCCACAGAGATACAATATCTAGGAATTCGTATACCTAAAAACTCGACAAAATTATATGAAGCCAACCATAAACAATTACTAAAATCTATACAACCAGAACTCACCCAATTGAGTAAACATGAAACATCCTGGCTAGGCAGAATTGCGACATTCAAAATGGTCTCCCTACCGAAGATACTATACATTTTTAGAACAGTGGCGATTCCAGTCCCAAACGCCTTCTTCACTACTTCATTGCTCAAAAATTTCATCTGGAAAGGTATGAAACCACACATAAACTTTTCCACACTACTCAAACCCAGACACAAAGGTGGGGCTGGGGTTCCCTCTATTAAAGACTACTATAGATCAGCTTTGCTGGACCAACTGAAAGCTTGGATCCTCCCAAGCTGTCAGAAGCCTTGGGTCATAATAAAACAAGCAATGATACGCAATAGAAATCTCAAAACTCTTTTAATGGCAGCCAGCATGGGATTTCCCATCCAAATTCCTAAACATTCCTCTCTGATGGCGTCGATAGAAGCCTAGAGAGTCCTCTTAAACCAAAAAAGAGAAAACATCAAAATATCAATTATAGAAGCTCCTTTGCAAATATTTGACCTCCTCATCCCTGATCTGTCCACCGAGATCTGGTCTAAACAGGGGTTCTCTTCTTGGGATGCAGTAACAAAAGCCTCTAAAGTGAAAGACCCGTTCACTTCCAGTAGAATTATCCATTTTTTGAGCGGGCTGGGCCTAACCCATATCTCTCTAGATAAGGAACTCTGGGAATGGTACAATAAAGAGGATTGGTGTAAAGGGGGCATATCCCGCATATACCAAATGTTACAAAAAGAAATCCCGCTGAAAGAATCAGCCGCCATTATAAAATGGGAAAGGGACCTAGGGAAAACATATACGAATCAACAATGGGAATTTGCAACCAAATACAGCATGAAAGCGACCCACTGCGCCCTACATTGGGAAAATACCCTTAAAATACTACACAGCTGTTACCTGACCCCAACAGGTTTGTCACAAATGTACCCAAAAACCTTGGCGGACTGTTGGCGCAATTGTGGACAAAAAGGCAACATTCTTCACATCTTGTGGCATTGCAAACCAATTAAAAGCTATTGGCAAACGATATTCCGGATAATTTCCCAAATCACGGGGTATATAGTGGAAGCAGCACCAGAATTAGCTCTCTTGGGCTTTACCCTGGAGAAATTCCCTCCAGAACTAAGACGTGTAATAACACATATACTGATAGCAGCTAGACTGACTATAATGAGTATGTGGAAAAAAGACACAGCCCCCTCCTTAGAGGAAACAATATCAAGGGTTAAACTCCAATGCTCATACGAGCACACTTTCGCTAGAACACAAGGAACTGTTGAAAGATTCCAACAAAACTGGAAGGTCTGGTTACAATTATACAAATTATGATAGGTGACTAATATTGGTTAAAGTCAAACTATCGAGGTTGATTATTACGGGTGGTATGGACAAATTAATGTTATTTGGAGTATTATTTTTTCAAGTTTTTTTCTAATGGCATCACACAAAGCTCCTTAACATTCACTTTAAAGTTACTTAAAGGATGCCTTGTTCGCTCACGCCTATACAGTGCATCTAAAACAGTCATTCCACACCATAGATACCTACATAAATAAAGAGGCTTAAATAACAAATTGAAATAGGTACAGCAAGCCTGTCCACAGTGTGTACCCAGTGGGGTGGCAGGCACTCTCCGGTGAGAGTGGGGAGCAATACCAATATATAAATGCCATATAATGATAATCGAATTCGATATATACTATATAAATGTATATCTGAATGACATAGGAGTGGAACACTTTGTAAATGGAAATCCTTTTTCCTTACATCATGCCTGTGAGAGTCGTGTTTGTTTGTATTGTAATTTCTTATACTATCAATAAAAAATTTAAAATAAAAAAAAAAATCAGTTGCTGGCTGGCAAATTACCCATCCTGTAGCAGAATGAGGCCGGAGATGCATCATTGGTTGCTAGGACACCAGCATCCTAGCAACAAACAAGGGGGGTTGGATACACGGCCCTAAGCAACAAGCTGTCACATTTAGCAATGATAACAATACAGCCATTACATGTATGACTTCCTGTAGCAACAGGAGGTTCACTTCAGGTTATTTAATTTGCCCGCTGAGCAGCCAGAGATCATGGTGATTCCTGAGTTGCCACAAACTCGAATCCCATCCCTACCTACCTTCAACTTTTCACCCAAACCCTAAAAAATAAAGTGGTTGTAAACCCTATGATAAGGCTTACCTGTAGGTTCCGTGAATGTCTCCTAAACCTGCATGGTTCAGGAGATATTCACTGCATCCGCATGTGCCGACATCATCGTCACATGTGCACTGAAGAGACGCCCCAAGGGTGACATTGCTTCAGTAAGTGTGGAAGATGTCGGCCCTGTACTCAGAGTGCAGACTCCGATTCAGGGCATTGTTCTAAGGTAAGTATTTCATAATGAGCTAGTATGCGATGCATACTAGCTCATTATGCCTTTCTCTTGCAGGTTTTTTTTTTTATAATTTTTTTTCTAGGTTTACAACCTCTTTATGGAGACTGTTAACTCTTTCCTGACAGGTGTTAAATTCTGGTTGTCTATCCCTCATATTTCTCATTTGTTTTCTAAAAGCATATGATAGCGTTACATTATAATCTTCTATATTAAAGAAAAAAATATTTTGTAATGTGCACTGCATTTATTCTGGGCATGAAATTGTGCAACAAAAGTAAAAGGAAAAGTAATTTACTTGGCAAGTGACTGGTTTATCAAAATATTAAAAGGTTTAGTAATATTAATAATATAAGCCTTTACTCAGCGGTGGCCGGTCAAATTCTGAGGGTTTCTACCACCCAGGAATAAGAGAATGTCTTAATGTATTATTGAATCTTCCCAAAGAGCCCTGTCGTTATGTAAATCAGAACATTTTTACAGTGGAAATAAAACTCCTCATTTTATTGGAAATATCAGTTAATTAATTATTTAATTGTAATTGAACAATTGTATATTGTTTAAACCTCTTTTTTTTTAAGGGGAACGAATTAATACAATAAAAATCATTATCAATTAATTTTACAGAAAGTGGATAATTTAATTTGTAATTCATAATGTAATTACTTATTATGCAGTAATTAATTATTACATAATAAAAAATATTTAACTGTTCAATTAATTCCAAATTAATTGTACATTGATGTGTCAACATTTTCTATATATATTTAAATATATACATTTACAGTAAATTGTAATTGAATTTGTAATTGAGATTCACCTTTTCTAACACTTTTTCCATTTGTTTATCAAAGAAAATGATAATATTTCCCACATAAAGACAAACCAACATTACTATTACTTATTATTATTAGTAGTAGTAGTAGTACTAGTAGTAATAATAGTAGTATTTTATAAAGCTGTTACACATTATGTAAGCCAATCCTCTGCACCTGAGAAGCTTACACTCTAATAACCCCCACAAATATACACAGAGCACTGACAGCTTAAGTGGAGCTCAATTAGTCTACCGCTGTGCACAGTTGGAATAGTAAACTGTTTAAAGTGGAGCTCCAGGCTCCTTCAGAAAAAATAAAATAAACTTTTAATACTAGAGCACTTACCTGTCCACAAATCCAGCGGTGTCTTCACCCAAGCCAATTTTTCAACCACCTCTCGGGTGCTTCCGCCACCATCTTGGCTAAGGGAAACCGGCAGTGAAGGCTTGCAGCTTTGCAGCTGGTTCCCAACTGCATATGCGCGAAGCCCGCTGCGCTTGGTGGATGGCCTGGTGGTGGGCAAAGGAGGAGGGGGCCGAACTTCTATATGAGTTCACCGTGGCAAAGTCAACCGGAAGCTTGAGCGTGTACTTGTCAAAAACAGGTACCCGCTCCCCCTCCGAAAGGTGCCAAATGCAGCAGCAGTGGAGGGGGGGAGGAGGTAAAT
This sequence comes from Glandirana rugosa, assembly GCA_018402905.1. Classification (NCBI taxonomy): domain Eukaryota; kingdom Metazoa; phylum Chordata; class Amphibia; order Anura; family Ranidae; genus Glandirana; species Glandirana rugosa. The sequence continues at coordinate 94,563 of BLSH010360759.1, read as the reverse complement.
AAATGGAGCTTCCCTTTTTGGTTGGAACTCCACTTTAACCACCCATAAAATTTGCAATTCTTTTTAGTCTGTCTTATGATTCCCACCCCACCCCACTACATATCTAGAGTAGGGATGGGCCGACCACCCCCCAGTTCATTTTGCACCAGAACATGCGAACATTCCAACACCGTTAAAGTCTATGGGACCCAAACATGAAAAATGCTCATTTTAAAGGCTTATATGCAAGTTATTGCCCTAAAAAGTGTATGGGTACCAGGGTCCTGCCCTAGGGGACATGCATAAGTGCAAAAAAAAGTTTTTAAATTGATCATTTTTTCAGGATCAGTGATTTTAATAATGCTAAGTGAAACAATAAAAAGGAAATATTCCTCTAAATATCATGCATGGGGGGTCCCCTTAGTCTGCCTGTAAAAGGGCGCACCTCTATTTAGAACATAGCTAGAGCAAAATTACATTTGTGAAGGAACAATTGTCATTTATTATCGTGGCTGTAATGTATTTCCAGCTCCTGGCAATATACAGAAAAATCACTGAAAAAAATTGCGTGGGGTCCCCCCCCAGTCTGTACAAGGGTCTGGTTTGGATTTTAAAGGGAACCCCCCTGCCAAAATTGTAAAAAAAATGACATGGGTTTCCTCCCTAAAATTCAAACCAAACCCTAATCCGAGCATGCAACCTGGCCGGCCAGGATAGGGGGGACAAGTGAGCGCCCCTCCTGAACCATACCAGGCCCTCAACATGGGGATTATGGGTGCTTTGGGAGAGGGGGGCGTCCCCCACCCCAAAGCTCCTTGTCCCCATGTTGATGGGGACAAGAGCCTCTTCCCCACAACCCTGGGCTGTGGTTGTGGGGGTGTGTGGGTGGGGGGCTTATTGAAATATGGAAGCTCCTTTTAATAAGGGGGCCCCCAGATCCTGACCCCCCCCATGTGAATTAGTATCGGGTACATCATACCCCTACTATTTCACCAAAAGTGTCAAAAAAGAAAAAAGTCACAGGAGACAATAAGGGACAAGTCCTTTATTAAAAAAAAAAAATAAATAAAAATAAGTGTCCCCCGTTGTAATCCATCGTCAATCACGGCGAGTGATGGACCCGAAAAACAAACAAACAGCTCCTCCTCCATGGGAGGGCTCCCAACGACTGAGATCTCTTTGTTTTGACATTTTATTTATAGTGAAGGGCGGAACCACCCAGTGACGTTATTGAGAGACCCGCCCCTCTGAGGTCGCATGACATCAGAAGGGGGTGGGGACACCCGTACATCACCCGGTGGCTCGACCCTGCACTATAAATAAACTGTCAAAACCCGATGTTCGAGTCGAACTTAAGTTAACCATCGCTAATCTAGAGGGAGCTAATCCTACTTTTCATATTTTCACACCCCTGTGTACCTATTGTTAACCTGCTCAATAGATAATTATCCATCATCGTCACTATGATAACTCATTGTCCAATTAGCAGGTATGTAGCAAAGGAAGTTGTATTTCTGGTAACTGTGGAGTTATCTGGTTGTGCAGTGTGGCAGGGGTTTCTGAACCACAAGATTAGTCAAATACATTACCAAAATCCCTTTTCAAGAGAAACAGTTTACAGTATCTCACAAAAGTGAGTGCACCCCTCACATTTTTGTAGATATTTTATTCTATCTTTTCATGTGACAACACTGAAGAAATGACACTTTGCTACAATGTAAAGCAGTGAGCGTACAGCTTGTATAACAGTGTAAATTTGCTGTCCCCTCAAAATAACTCAACACACAGCCATTAATGTATAAACCGCTGGCAACAAAAGGGAGTACACCCCTAAGTGAAAATGTCCAAATTGAGCCCAATCAGCCATTTTCCCTACCCAGTGTCATGTGACTTGTTAGTGTTACAAGGTCTCAGGTGTGAATGGGAAGGAGGTGTGTTAAATTTGGTGTTATCGCTCTCTCTCTCTCATACTGGTCACTGAAAGTTCAACATGGCACCTCATGGCAAAGAACTCTCTGAGGATCTAAAAAAAAGAATTGTTGCTCTACATAAAGATGGCCTAGGCTATAAGAAGATTTCCAAGACTCTGAAACTGAGCTGCAGCATGGTGGCCAAGACCATACAGCGGTGTAACAGGACAGGTTCCACTCAGAACAGGCCACGCCATGGTGGACCAAAGACGTTGAGTGCCATGCTCAGCATCATATCCAGAGGTTGTTTTTGGGAAATAGACGCATGAGTGCTGCCAGCATTGCTGCAGAGGTTGAAGGGGTGGGGGGTCAGCCTGTCAGTGCTCAGACCATACGCCGTACACTGCATGAAATTGGTCTGCATGGTTGTCGTCCCAGAAAAAAGCCTCTTCTAAAGATGATGCACAAGAAAGCCCGCAAACAGTTTGCTAAAGACAAGCAGACTAAGGACATGGATTACTGGAACCATGTCCTGTGGTCTGATGAGACCAAGATTAATGTATTTGGTTCAGATGGTGTCAAGCTTGTGTAGCAGCAACCAGGTGCGAAGTACAAAGACAAGTGTGTCTTGCCTACAATCAAGCATGTTGGTGGGAGTGTCATGGTCTGGGGCTGCATGAGTGCTGCCGGCACTGGGGAGCTACATTACCTTGAGGGAACCATGAATGCCAACATGTACTGTGACATACTAAAGCAGATCCCCTCCCTTCAGAGATTGGGCCGCAGGGCAGTATTCCAACCTGATAACGACCCTAAAACACCTCCAAAACGACCACTGCCTTGCTAAAGAAGCAGAGAGTAAAAGTGATGGATTGGCCAAGCATATCTCCAGACCTAAATCCTTTTGAGCATCCATGGGACATCCTTAAATGGAAGGTGGAGGAGCGCAAGGTCTCTAACGTCTACCAGCTCTGTGATGTCGTCATGGAGGAGGGGAAGAGGACTCCAGTGGCAACCTGTGAAGCTCTGGTGAACTCCATGCCCAAGAGGGTTAAGGCAGTGCGAGAAAAAATGGTGACCACACAAAATATTGACACTTTGGGCCCAATTTGGACACTCACTACTTTACATTGTAGCAAAGTGTCATTTCTTCAGTGTTGTCACATGAAAAGATAGAATAAAATATTTACAAAAATGTGAGGGGTGTACTCACTTTTGCTGTACATGTTGACTTTGAATTCTGCTGTTTTCCTGAAAATCGAACTATAAAGTAAAGAATTGTAAGTTAACAATCAATACTCACAGCAGCGCAGTAAGAGTTGGAGGTGTCACACAAGCCGACCTGACAATGTAAATAAATCTTATCGAATCCTCCCAGAAATTTAAACACTTGAAGGGAAAAGCGACCTTTAAGGGACACTCCATTTTCTGCCACAGAGAGTGTTGGGTCATTCTTGTTGGGGCATCTAAAAGTGTTATCAGCAGACAAGGATTAGAATAGTTTCAACAATATCAAGATAGAAATGTGAGCAATTTCCATTCATAAATAGAGTTGAGCGAACCCGGACTGTAAAGTTCGGGTCCGTACCGAACTTTGGGGTGTCCGGGACCCGGACCCGGACCCGAACTTTTCAAAAAAAGTCCGGGTTCGCTATTGTGAAAATCTACGGGGTTGTTCTTACTGGGTTGTGAGAGACACCGTCTTTTACCTCACAGGGAATTTCCAGCGAAAAGGGAAGTTCACAAATTTAAAGACCCTCCTAAGCTATTCTAAATAAATGTAACAGTCCAGCCGAACACACTGTGGAGGTTGAGAATGACGCGACGACACTCATAACTAACAATTGAATGTTAAGAAATGAAATATCAAGCTAAAAGTCCTTTTGTCGTCTTAAGTTTCAGTTGTACATGTCGTTTTCACTCATGTGGGGAGTGTAAAAACATTTATAAAATAAGATAGAAAAGTACACTGTTGTGACTTCTTTACTGTGAAACG
>BLSH010360759.1:70746-84131 GCA_018402905.1 Glandirana rugosa | reverse complement strand
TTTCTGACCAACGGGACAGGCAAAGTCTGATCGCTCTCAGTTCCAGTACATTTATTGGAAGACAAGCTTCCCGCACTGACCAATGACCCTGGGCAGAGAACTGACCCAGGACTCCTCCCCAGCCCGATAGGCTGGCATCCGTCGTTACTATCGACCAATTGAGGGGGGGGAACATTTCCCCAACTTTAGGGCCAGAGCCCGAACCCACCAAATCAAGGATCCTCAGGACTGATGATCCAACCTGATCAGTCTGTCTAGGGATAGGGGAGATTTGTCCCACTGGGACAAAATCGCCTTCTGCAGGAGCCGAGTGTGACTCTGGGCGTAAGGTATCGCTTTGAAAGTCAACACCATGAGCCCCAACACTCGCAAACAGAACCGTAAGGAGAACCACTGGTGTGATAACAGGGTTCGCACTCCTGCCTGAAGTGTCAGGAGCTTGCTCGGTGGTAAAAACACCCTTGCCTGCACCGTGTCCAGAATCAGACCCAGGTACTCCAGCCGGCAAGATGGAGTCAATGATGACTTCTGCAGGTTGATTAGCCAACCACACTCCTCTAACGTGGACACCGTAATCGTCACGTTCTCCACCAGAGCTACAGCAGACTCTGCTGTCAGGAGCAAATCGTCGAGGTATGCTACTACCGCAATACCTCTCTGTCTCAGCAGCGCCAGCATCAGGGCCACCACCTTGGTGAACACCCGGGGAGACGAGGCCAGCCCGAAGGGAAGTGGCACAAACTGGTAATGCAGGTCCCCCACTGCCAAGCGTAGAAAACGCTGGTGACTGTGACAGACTGGAACATGGAGATAAGTGTCCCTGATATCCAAGGACGCCAAGAATTCCCCTTGGTGCAGGGCGGCCACGACCGAGCAGATGGACTCCATCCTGAAACTCTTCATCTTTATGAGGCGGTTTAACGCCTTCAGGTCCAGAACTGGCCTGACACCACCTTTTTTGGGCACCACAAAAAGGTTTGAGTAAAACCCGTGAAACACGGGTACCGGTATAATCACTCCCTGTTCGGCAAGTGCCCGAACGGCGCCTAAAAGCGCCTCCCGATGCCCCTGAGGGAGTCTCAAGTTTGAGGGGAAGAACCTTTCTGGTACAGAGAGCTGAATTCTATCCTGTACCTGGAGGACACCACCTCCAGCACCAACTGATCGGTGATGCGGGCAGTCCATCTGTCTGCGAACCCCAGCAATCGGCCCCCCACCCGTGAGTCGGGTGGGGGCAACCCATCATGCGGAGGCAGATTTATCCTTCGCTTTTTTGGACTTATGCTGCCAGGGCCTTTTACTGTGCCCCGAGGCAGCCTTCCCGGCCTTGAAGCCCTTACCCGCTGAACCGGGTGCCCGAAAAAACTTCTTCTGTCCTGAAGAAACAGGGCCCTGCCTACGGAGAAAATCCCGCCGCTTTGGCTCTGGAAGGAAAGTACTCTTCCCTCCCTTGAAATCCTTAATGATTTCATCCAACTGTGGGCCAAACAGACGCCCTCCCTGAAAGGAAAGATCTGCGAGAGCTTTCTTTGAAGCCTGGTCGTCTGACCGAGAGCGGAGCCACATCACTCGCCTGATAACAATTGCAAAAACAGACATTTTTGACAATATGGGAAGAAGGTCCAAAGCAGCAAGGCATATGTAGCGAAGACCTTCTTCCAAATGTTGTGCCTGCTGTACTTCAGCCTGTGCACCTTCACTAGATAAACTACTGTGCGACGTGCTCACGAAGAGACTGTGCCACCATCGCAGCCGCTAGCGCCGGCCGCATGACTGATCCAGCCAACAAGAATAGTGCTTTAAACACTGCCTCCTTGCGGCGATCAGCCACCTGCCTAAAAGATGGAGACCCCTCCAAGGAAACGGTCGTTGCTTTATTCAAATGAGTCACTGGGGAGTCCACCGTTGGGGAAGCCCATGTCTTAGTAACGCTATCCTCAAAGGGGTGGAGAACAGCAAAGCTTTTAGGAAAAGCAAAGGAATTTGGTGGCCTTATCCATTCCTTGAACACCGCCTGTTCAAACACCTGATCATAAGGGTAAGCCCTAGGAGACCTAGGGGGTTTAAGCGGCCCACAAATATATGTGGACTCATGCGACTCTCCTGCTTGGTCAAGCCACATGGAGTCACGGATATCAGCGATCAGTGCTTCCACTATCGCTTTATCACACGAAAAAGGAGCCCCCTGACCATCTTCGCCTTCTGAGGGCAGTTCAATCTGAAAGGTCCACAGGTGTGACCATTGAGGTGCTCTCTAGATCTGAATCCTCCCCTGAGGAAAGAGGGGGGTGGGCGTTTCTTGGGGCCCCTCAGAACGGGGTCCCCCGCCGGGGAAAGAACTCCCCAAACACCGCCCTCAGCTGTTCCAAGGACACAAATGTTCCTGGGATGGATTATTGATCCGCAGGTACCCCTGCCATAGTATTGCTGGCCTCTGACATCCCAGCCTTCCGGCACCCCCACTGTGTGACCACCACCTCTACCCCACCAATCAGCCAGGGAGACCTGGAAGAATTGCACCCACCGCTACCAGCACCCAGGGAGAGCCAGCTATACTTGCTGTTTAGATGCCTCAGCACTACAACCGGAAGAGCAATGCCCAACAATCTACTGCACTCCAGGAGCTTGCCACTGCGCGTCAGCCATGTTGTCCAAGTGAAAACCGGAAGCCTCACTTTCGTTTAAGACACTTCCTGTAAAAGGACTGAACTTCTCCAAAACTACCACTGGGGGCCGCCAGAGAGCAGGCTGGAAACCTCATGATTTATCAAACAATGGACGCTGCCATAACACACGTGCGGTCGGCCACGAACGAGCAGTGATCCACACTCAATGGCGGCGATCCGCCTAACGCAGAGCTCCGAACGGTCAGTGCAAAGTACGGTGATCCAAACTGAGTGGCGGCTAACCGCTTGATGCAGAGCTCCAAACGGTCAGTGCAAGGTGCGGTACTGCAGGGGGGAGGGGGGGACAGGAGATAATCCTCAAAGGGGTACCCCCAAAATGTCCCCTGATGGAACCCCACCGGCCGGCTACCCTAGAAGCTGCCCAGGTGCCCACTCTCCGCGCCCCTAGGATGGAAGAGGGGTCCACTCACCAATCCGACGGGCGCAGCGGGTAGCCACCCGGAGCAGTCTTACCTCCCCAGAAAGAGGCATGCTGCTGGCCAGGCCACTGGACAGGCGCACCAGTCACTGGGCTCTAGTGGGTTTTAGCCACTGGCCGCCCGCACGGAACGGGTGCTATGCGGCGCTCCCCCACTAAGGGTAGCTCGCATAGTGTCGGCCGGACTGGGGGAAGTTTTGGATTCGAGATATCCTCTATACCACCAGCCAGCTTCTTGATAGCAGTCTTCATCAGACGAATCTTCAGGAGACCGCAGATCCCATAGATCCCACTAGGCAAATAAAAACTAATGTGCTGTACAGGGCAGGGGGATTATATGCTAAGGTGAGGAAGGCCCCCTGGGAGGGGCCAACCTATGCTTTTGTTTATTTTTGCCTAGTCTACTCCTAGTAAGATGAGCATAACCCCCATGTGTCATAAGAAGGCTGCGTCTGTCAGTGAACGAAAGAGTAATATAATTTTAAAGCTATTTTTAGAGGATATACATTGTTTAATCATACCACATCTGTAATTATGATCCTTCATTTTATAAGGAAAGAAAGAAATATAAACAAATCACAAATAGCAATGTGCAAAATGATTTGGAACTTTCCCTTGCATATATTTTTTTTCTTGTTTTCTTTATTTTTTAGACAATTTGAAGTCCAAATAGCAACATACATTTTTTTGTTTTTTTGTATATTTGTAAATGTTAAAATGTGTCAAACAACTGAATTTGCTTTGTAACATTTGATCTGTTCTTTTGACTATTGGACTTCTATAAGTGATGTCTCTTATGGAGACCTGATACTGCTGCTGTACATCCTTTTTAGTGTATTATCTAAAAATGTAATACAAAATTCATGTTTAAAAATATCAATAAAAGACAGGAAAAAAGCTACAAAAAAGAACTAATGCAATATTTTTTTTTTGGCTTGTTAATTCCCATTGTCTAAAAACACATGTAATGAACTTACTGGTTGGTTATGATATTGTATCTGGGGCCGTAGGAGCTGTCAGGTGTTCGGGTGGCGTAGCAGTTTTTCATGACGAGTACAAATGGAGATGAACTCGTAGCTCCAGTTACAATGACACCAACATATAGCATGGAGGTGGAGCTCAGCCACACCTGGGAATCGGTATATGGGGTGGTGTAGCCAGAATCTTGGAATAGACCCATCGTAATTGTGAAATTTGCTGTTCCAGCCACATTGATAGGAACAATGCTGTAACAGAATATAATCAATATTAAAGTAGTAATACAATTAGTAAAATAAAATAATAATAAACAGATATTATAAAGATGTAATGTGTTCATTTTTGGTCTCAACTAGAAATAGCCGGTTCTTTGTTTTAGGATATTAATGTATTTTTTGGACGCAATATCAGACATACATTTGTACCGCTATCTTTTAAAAGCGTAATTAAAATGATGTCTCCTTTAGAGGATTTGTAGCCAGCTTCACTCTACACTATAAGGAGAATGCATGGTATGTGGATACTGAGGCTGATTTGCTAAAGGAGTTGAGAATTCTCACACAAAATATTTTGTAATAAATAATTTCAATTAAATATCACGTGAAAAGCTAATTTTATTTTTAATTTTATTCTGAACATGATTGGATAACTAAAGTGAATATTCATGCAATATTGATACATGCACAATACAATTGGAAATACAGATTTAACCACTTACCCACTGGAGCCCTTTTTTACATTTGTTGTTTACAAGTTAAAAACATTTTTTTTTGCTATAAAATTACTTAGAACCCCCAAACATTATATATTTTTTCAAACATCCTAGAGAATAAAATGGCGGTCGTTGCAATACTTTTAGTCACACGGTATTTGCGCATCGGTCTTTCAAGCGCGATTTTTTTGGAAAAATTTCACTTTTTTGAGTTGAAAAATAAGACAACAGTAAAGTTAGCCCAATTGTTTTGTATATTGTGAAAGAGGATGTTACGCTGAGTAAATAGATACCATACATGTTACTGTTGAAAATTGCACACACTTGCAGAATGGCAACAAACTCCGGTACTTAAAAATCTCCATAGGCGACGCTTTAAAAAATGTTAACAGTTACCAGGTTAGAGATGCAGTGGGGGTCTTTTTCAAGAATTACTGCTCACACTTTGACGATTGAGGTGATACCTCACATGTGTGGTTTGAACACAGTTTTCATATGCGGGCGCGATTTACATATGCGTTTTCTTTGCTACGCAAGCTTGCAGGGACGGTGGTGCTTTAACCAACCGGAAGGTTTTCCAGCTTTAGGACCAGAGCACTTTTTTCAATTTGGCACTGCACCGCTTCAAATGGTAATTACGCGGTCATTCAATGCAGTACCCAAACAATATTTGCATCTTTTTTTTCCCCAAAAAATAGAGCTTTCTTTCGGTGGTATTTGTTCACCACTGCGCTTCTTATTTTTTGCGATATAAACAAAAAAAGGACGACAATTTTGAAAAAAAATGATATTTTCAACTTTATGTTTTTACAAAAATACAATAAACTAAATTTTAGTCATAAATTTTTGCCAAAATGCATTTAGCCACATGTCTTGGGTAAAAAAAAAGTTAATTACCGTATATTTATTGGTATGGGCAAAAGTTATAGCGTCTACAAACTAGGGTACATTTTCTGCAATTTATGCAGCTTTTATTTTATGACTGCCTATCTCATTTCTTGAGGTGCTAAAATGGAAGGACAGTACAAACCCCCCCCCCCCCCAAATGACCCCATTTTGGAAAGTAGACACCCCAAGGAATTTGCTGAGAGGCATGTTGAGCCCATTGAATATTTTATTTTTTTGTCATAAGTGATTGAAAGATGACCAAATAAAAAAAAAAAATTACACAAAGTTGTTACTAAAATGATATATTGCTCACACATGCCATGGGTATATGTGGTATTACACCCCAAAAATACATTCTGCTGCTTCTCCTGAGTACGGGGAAACCCCATGTGTGAGACTTTTTGGAAGTCTATCTGCATACAGGACCCCAAAATCCAATCGCCGCCTTCAGTATTTCTAAGGGCAAAAATGTATGCATTCACCCCACACTACCTATCTCAGTTGCGGAGGCCATAATATTCCCAGATAGTACAAGCCCCCCCCCCCCCAAATGACCCCATTTTGGAAAGTAGACACCCCAAGCTTTTTGCTGAGAGGCATGTTGAGTCCATGGAATATTTTATATTTTGCCACAAGTTTCGGGGAAATTACAATTTTTTTTTTTCCCACAAAGTTGTCACTAAATGATATGTTGCTTGAACATGCCATGGGTATATGTGAAATTACACCCCAAAATACATTCTGCTGCTTCTTCTGAATACAGGGATACCACATATGTGAGACCTTTTGGCAGTCTAGCCGCGTACGGGACCCCAAAAACCAATCACCGCCTCCAGGCTTTCTAAGTGCGTAAAAAGGTGATTTTACTCCTCACTCCCTATCACAGTTTCGGAGGCCATGGAATGCCCAGATAGCACAACCCCCCCCCCAACTGACCCCATTTTGGAAAGTAGACACTCCAAGCTATTTGCTGAGAAGTATTTTGAGTATTTTGCAAATCTCACATTTTGTCACAAAGTTTTGAAATTTGAAAAAAGTAAAAAAAAAAAAAAATTCTGTTTATTTCTTCATTTTCCAAAACAAATGAGAGCTGCAAAATACTCAGCGTGCCTCTTAGCAAATAGCTTAGGGTGTCTACTTTCCAAAATGGGGGGGTTTTGTGCTACCTTTACATTTCAGGGCCTCCAAAACCGTGATAGGTACTGAGGAGTAAAATCACCATTTTATGCCCTTAGAAAGCCTGAAGGCGGTGATTGGATTTCGGGGTCCCGTACGCGGATAGGCTCCCAAAAAGTCTCACACATGGGGTATCCCCACACTCAGGAGAAGCAGCAGAATGTATTTTGTGGTGTAATTCCACATATACTCATGGCATGTGTGAGCAATATATAATTTCAGTGACAACTTTGTGTAAAAAAATAAATACAAATTGTCATTTCCCCGAAACTTCCCCGAAACTTGTGGCAAAATATAAAATATTCCATGGACTCAACGTGCCTCTCAGCAGATAGCTTGGGGTGTCTACTTTCCAAAATGGGGTCATTTGTTTTGTTTTTTTGCTATCTGGGCATTTCATGGCCTCCGAAACCTGGATAGGTAGTATGGGGTGAAGGCATAAATTTTCGCCCTTAGAAATCCTGAAGGTGGTGATTGGTTTTCGGAGTCCCGTACACGGATAGACTCCCAATAAGTCTCACACATGGGGTATCCCCATACTCAGGAGAAGCAGCAGAATGTATTTTGGGGTGTAATTCCACTTATACCCATGGCATGGGTGAGCAATATATAATTTCAGTGATAACTTTGTGTAATTTTTTTTTTTTTCAATCATTTATGACAAACAAATAATATATTCCATGGACTCAACATGCCTCTCAGAAAATAGCTTGGGGTGTCTACTTTCCAAAATGGTGTCATTTGGGGGGGTTTTGAACTGTCCTGGCATTTTATGCCCAACATCACCCACTCTTCTAACCACTTGAACTACCAAGTCTTTTCTGACACTTTTTATTTACATGAAAAAATCCTTTTTTTTGCTAGAAAATGACTTTGAACCCCCAAACATTATATATTTTTTTAAAGCAGAGGCCCTACAGATGTAAATAGTGGGTGTTACACAAAGTATTTGCGCAGGGATTTTTCAAACGCAATTTTTGGGGAAAAAAAACACTTTTTTTGAATTTTAATGCACAAAAACATACTATTTTGCCCAAATGTTTGGTGAAATATAAAAGTTGATCTCATGCCGAGTACATAGACACCAAACATGACATGCTTTAAAAATAACGCACACCCGCGAAGTGGCGACAAACTATATACATTTTTAAAAGCCTTTAAAAGCTTTTACAGGTTACCACTTTAGATCTGCAGAGGAGGTCTACTGCTAGAATTACTGCCCTCGGTCTGACATTCACGGTGACACATCACATGCATGGTGAAATTGTTGTTTACATACGACATGAAACTGAAGCTTGCGTCCACCTTTGCGCGCATGCACGGGGGGGCAGGGGTGCATTTTTTTTATTATTATTTATTTTGCTTTTCATTTTATTTTTACACTGTCCCTTTCATCTTTTTCTTTTTCTTTTATCATTTTTTATCATTTATTTTTTATCACAGGGATTTTAAATATGCCTTATGATAAAAATAGGTATTGTCGCATATAATTTTTTTTTCATTTTGGGGTCTACAAAACTCTAGATCTTTCCCCAGCCCTTAAGCATCTGAACACACCAAAATCAGTTTGGTAAGATGCTTCCCCAATTTCCCAATGGCGCTGTTTATATCTGGCGAAACTGAAGTCTCAAAATGCATGTAGCCTCCGGTTTCTTAGCCCATGGAGATGATTGGAGCCAATCAGCTCTATGGTAAGCTGGCAGAACCACCAGCTGCATTCTCACTTTCCCCGGTGGGACAGGAGAGCCTGAGAAGACCAGCAACATACTAGTATGTTGCTGGTCTTCTTTGGGCATATATTGTAATGTTCTTTTTTTTTTTCATGAAAAAAAGAATCAATCGGTGGGTATGCCCACCATTAGAAAACCTCCCTTCATCCTCCCACTTCTAATGGTGGGCATAGCCACTTTTTAAAAAAATATACCGGAGCATAGGGGCAATCCGCCCCAATTTCCACCCACTGCCCCTATGCTCCGGTATATTTGCTCTTTTTTTAACTATGGTGGTGAAATCACCGCCAACAGCGCTGGAGTCGCTGCTTTATATATGGTGGGAGCAAACGCTATTGCTGTCACCCTAAATAAATCAGCTCTGCAGCTGGCGTACCTGAAAATTAAATAAAGATTAATAAAAACAGTAACACATAAAAAAATAATATTCCTGCTAAGAAGAAAAAAAAATTACGTTACATAAAAACATTGCATACCTGCAAAAAAAAAAAAAACAACTATAATAAACCGCAACAAAACATTACAGATATGCATAAACAACAATAGAGAGAGCAATAGAAAGAGAATAGAGAAAAAATGGAGATAGAAAAACAAGAAATGTACAACTGTTTTTGTTTTTTATTTTTTTTGGTTTTTATAATTTTTTTTTTTTTTGGTACGCTTTTTTTTTATAACGATGAACAATAAACAATAAAGGTTAGGGTCTCCAAAAATGCGGTGACATCTTTGGAGACCCTGTGAAAGTGTGCCCTAATTCTATGTAGTGTTGTTCCCTACGCTAATACTCAACTAATGAATGGTAGCGCTCGAAACAGTGACCGATGCAGAGACCAGGCTGGTCCAAACAGGTGGGGCAATAATACCGGGTGTCACGTCTGTATCCGCGTCGTCGGCAGACACAACATCTTTTTTGGGGGTATCATTGGGTAGGGGTACCAGGGATGGCATGTGGATAATGCCGTCCATGCAGCCGGCTCACTGCATATGGATCAGGAACTTGTGGTGCAGAGCCATCTGGATACAGAAGGACTCTGATGATCTCTTCCTGGAATTGCAGGAGAGGTCCAGTCCGTCCTTACGCTTTGTATAGCACAAAAGCGTTCAGCAAAGCCAATTGAAAGAAGTAAATAGACACTTTTTTGTACCAGCGTCTGGATTTACGGGCAATTAAGTAGGGCGCCATTAACTGGTCATTGAGGTCCACCCTTCCCATATTAAGGTTATATTGGTGGACAGAGAGGGGTTTCTCCACAACACCAGTCGCCCTTCTAATTTGGACAGCTGTGTCTGCATGAATGGAGGAAAGAATGAAAACATCCTTTGTATCCCTTCACTTCATCGCAAGCAAATTACCACATCTCAAGCAGGCTCTCTCCCCCCGACTAAGTCGGGAATCTACCAGCTGTTGGGGGAAGCCCCAGCAATTAGGTTGCACGGTGCCACATGCGCCAATTTGGTGATCAAGTAAATGACTAAAAAGTGGCACGCTTGTGTAGTAATTGTCCACATACAAATGGTACCCCTTTCCGAATAAGGGTAACACCAAGCTGCACACAATTTTACCAGCACTCCCCATGTAGTCTGGGCATCCTTCCGGCTCTATGCAGCTATCTAGGCCCTCATACGCCATAAAACTACATGTATAGCCTATGGCCCTGTCACAGAGCTTATACAACTTGACCCCGTATCTGGCACGCTTGTTGGGGACGTACTGTTTGAAAACAAGACGGCCAGCAAATTTAATCAGGGACTCGTCCACGCACACAACTTGGTTGGGAATAAAATGTGCTGCGAACGTCTGGTTGAAGTGGTTTATGAGGGACCGAATTTTGTAGAGCCGGTCAAATTCAGGGTCTCCATACGGACGATCGAGTCGATTGTCACTGAAGTGCATGAACCGCAGAATCTGCTAGTAACGTGTCCTGGCCATGGAAGCAGAGTAGACATACATGTGATGAATTGAGTCAGTGGACCAATATAACCACAGTTCAGGTAGATGATGTATGCCCATGTTGAGGGTGAGGCCTAGAAAGGTCTTAAATTCGGAAACCGTAATTGGTTTCCAAGTTCTGGCAAGGGACAAATGGGGATTAGCGGTGATGTATTGACCAGCATATAAATTGCTTTGGTCCACAATAGATCTATAGAGATCTTTGGTGAAATACAGCGAAAAAAAATCAATGGCCCTAAAATCAACTGTATTCACCTGAATTCCGAGTTGGGCAGTGAATGGGGGAAGTATGGGCGCTGCATCAGTGGTGGGTTGCCAATCAGGGTTTGCAAGCGCGTGAGGAAGGGCACTATGCGCTCTGCGGGCCTGTGTTCTTCATCTTCTTCGTGGCTGTGGGGCATTACTCGTGCTAGCCACACCAGCTTGAACTGCACTTATGGGACTCGCCACGTCACCAAGTGATACTGCAGTGCTGGTTGTATGACCAGGATGTACTAGGCCGCTGGTGCTTGCCAGCTCACCAGAAGGGGTAGCAGCGCTAGTACTGGGTCTTTGCTCCATGTGAGAGCCCTGCGGTTCTTGCACCTCAGCGCCAGCTAAACGGGATCTGGTACTCCTGACCTTAGCAGGGACCACCCAATCATCCAAACTATCTGTCATGGAGCCGCTGTCGAATATTAACTCGATTGGTGAGTCTGAATCTGACAGTGAGTCTTCCCCATCGCTCTCATCTGTCATACTCACAATTGCGTAGGCCTCTTCACCAGTGTACCTAGGATTAGACATGGTCTCTAAATTTATAGGCACACTAGTGAGACTCACAGGCAAAAAAACGCACCTGGTTGTCAGAGCCTGTGTCAAGTCGCTACCAAATTCACTGTCAGAATTCGCAGGGATCGGGCGTGATCTCTGCGAAGGCTGCAGATATGTGTTCTGTAAGTGGTAAGTGTCAGCGATCTATTGATCCTGCACTTGGGAGGGCTGGGCTGGGCAGAGAGGCTAAACGCAGGTGTTAGCAGTTATCTGGGCTGATCCCGCTAACACTGCGTTTTTTAGAACACGAAATCTAAGGGGGACGCTAATATAGATCTGATCAGATCGCAGATATTCATCTGATCAGATATTACAATAATATCTAGCACCTACCTAATGTGTGGGTGCGTGTCAGAGTACCTCGCTAACTGGCCCTGCCTGGTATTTACCCTGACCCTAACGCATGCTAAAGCCTAACTGGGCTCACCGCCGGGCGATCGGGGGTTAAAATCTATAAAAGGTATATAAAAATATACTGCGGGTAATCGGATGGGGAAAAAAAACTATCTAGCTAGCTAGCGTCACCCGTGACACTTATACAGTGATCACAGGTGACAGGGGGCAATCAAGGGGTTAAAACCTTTATTGGGGGGGCAAGGGGGGGTATTTACACCTAACTAGGCCTAGTACTATCTACCCTAACACTGATTTAGCGTCACAAGGGTCACAAGTACAGTGATCATTAAAAACCAGATCGCTGCACTATTTGACACTGTGACAGGGAGTGACAGGGAGTGAAGGGGTTAACTTGGGGCGATCAGGGGGCGATCAAAGGGTTAAATGTGCCTATGTGTACTGGTGTTAGTGTGCTGTTTGTGCAACTCACGTTTTTAGATGTCTCTCTCTCCTCTCTGCAATGGAAAAGAAAGCAGAGAGAGGAGATGACATCATTTCCCCTACCTGTGTTTACATTTCACAGGTAGGGGAAGAAATCTCATTCGCTGGACGATCAACAGGAATAGACCAAAATCCATTGGTCTGTTCATTTTGACTGAACGGTCCTGCAACGAATGGGACCGCCGCGACCGCACTGGAGGGCGCGCGCCCCCTAGCTGTGCAAGCGATCGCCGCCTTTTTACGGCGATTCGCGCACAGCTGCCCGACTGCCGCCGTGAAAACACGGCGCGCGATCGGGAACTGGTTAAAAACATGTTTTTTTCTTTTATTTATTTATTTTCTTTATTTATTTATTTTTAGCACTGTTTCTTTAAAAAAAATTCTGATCACTTTTATTGCTATCACAAGAAATGTAAACCTCCCTTATGATAGTAATATATGGTGACAGGTACTCTTTATGGAGGGGTCTAAAAGACCCCCCATCCCTCCTTTACACTTCACAGTATTCAGATCGCTAAAAACTGTGATTCTGAATACTGTCTTTTTTTAAAACCAGCGTCGTTAGCCGCCGAGTAAACTGGAAAAGACGTTGTGTTGTTGCTTTCAGAATTTGATGAAGGAGACCCTATCTGAGCTGATTCCTGCTTCCTTCAGGTCTCCTCCTAGACGGTAGACGTGCCAGATCAGAGCTCCAGTCTCCCAGTGGGACGGGAGGCCGGAGAAGAGCAGCGGAAGGTGGTGGGAGGGGGGATGTCTCCTCCCGCAGCCCGGGATAATGGCCGAGCGGCTCCCGAGCCGGATTGGCCATTATCACCAGATAGCCAATCACCTGCTCTAAAAAACGCTACCAGGGTATAGCCTGTAGCTGCAGACTATACCCCAATATTTCCACTTAAAGCAGCCACCGTTAATAAATAGCGATTTGCATTAAGTGGTTAAACATTGTGCTGCAATTATTTGTGTTTTTTTGTATTCAAGATCCTATACAGGGAGTGCAGAATTATTAGGCAAGTTGTATTTTTGAGGAATAATTTTATTATTGAACAACAACCATGTTCTCAATGATTCCAAAAACGCATTAATATCAAAGCAATCTCGTCCACTAACCGATAGACCACTATTACCGGTTAGGCCGAGCCCTCGGCGAGCCGGTAATAGGGCCCGACGCCCTCCTCTGTAGGGGGGAGGGTGGTGG
>BLSH010360759.1:51837-62115 GCA_018402905.1 Glandirana rugosa | reverse complement strand
TAACATGAGACATTTTTACTTACATGAAGGATCTTAAAATATAAAGAAAGCGTGTAAAGGGTATGCTGGACAGTCCTGACTAAATGTCCGAGAAGGTAGTGCAAACGACTCCAAACACACCCCCCTATTTTCTGGGTCCCAATTATTTGCGTGGAATAAGTGTAGATTTGTTTCTCCTCCAAATCCTAAGGGTCTAGATGTCGTTATGAAATTACGCCGTGTTGACCGCGTTGAATAATCTAAAGTAAGAGTTGTTAGAGTCCGTCAAACCTACGTTTACCTTAGGACGCGTTCAGGACCCGCTGGTTAAAGGGTCTATAATACCAATGGTCGCTTCCTATCTGGAGGTTAAAATGTGACACACGTCTTAATAATCCGTTTACTCATAAAACTGGTGTAGTAGGAGAAATACGTACAACAGAATGAATTGGTAGTAGGCTTTCGAGCCTATACAGCTTGGAGTAAGACAACATGCATAAAGAGGATGATGTGGTCAAAATACTCATTTGCCTAATAATTCTGCACACAGTGTAAAATTGGAGGTCTATCCTTCGCTGGTAACCATAATATCTGGGAAATTGGTCGCCCAGGACTTGCGCAGGATTCCATTTGCATCCAAACTGCCTGAGATTGTTGAGAATGAAATCTAATAAGTTGCGCCAGTTGTGCCGCATTAAAGTATTGCTGTAGATCTGGGAATCCTAAACCTCCTCTTTGTTTAGATGTGAATAAGGTGCGTTTATTAACCCTGGGTCTTTTATCCCCCCACACAAACCTCAGCAAACGTGATGGAAGAGCCTGTAAATCAGTCCTGACAGGTCGTATGGGAAATGTGCGAAAGAAATATAAAATTCTAGGAAGTACATTCATTTTTACAGAGTACAATCTGCCGAACCACGACAGAGGGTGAAGCTGCCATCTATTTAGGTCGGTCGTTAAACATTTATATAAAGCCGTATAGTTGTGAGTATACAGAGTTTGAATGTTCGACGTTATATGAATCCCTAAGTATGGCATGGCTACCTTTTCCCAACTAAATTTGTGAGATTGTTCCAGGGTGAGCCAAGCTTCTTCTGGCAAAATTATGTTGAGCGCCTTAGATTTATCCTGGTTTATCGTGAGGCCGGAGATAAACGAGAAGGGCAGTAGGATAGCATATAGGTTGGGCAGGGTGGTGAAAGGTTGAGAGATGGACAGCAGAAGGTCATCTGCAAAAAATAGGCACTTGTGTTCCCTATCTCCACAGTAGATTCTCTTGACATCCGGGCCCCTCCTAATCTTTATAGCAAGCGGTTCCAATGCTAATATAAAAAGAAGGGGGGACAGAGGGCACCCCTGGCATGTCCCCCTTTGAATTGAGATAGATTTGGAAGAGTATCCTTTTAACTTCAGGGAGGCCCTAGGGGCACTGTACAAAGTCCGGTGCAAGGTTAAGAATTTACCACCAAACCAGTATTGCTCTAGGACATAGAACAGGTAGTCCCAGGACAGGGAATCAAACGCCTTCTGTATATCCAATGAAAGCAACATTCCCCGCCTGGGACCTCCCTCCCGTCCCAGTCTGAGTGTACTGCTGATATTAAGTCGATTGGCCTCCTGGTTTGATCTGAGGCCTGACGATTAGGGACGAACCCAGCCTGATCAGGATGGATATAACGGGCAATGAATGGATTTAACCTAGTGGCCAATACTTTCGTCATGATCTTTAAATCAACATTTATCAATGAAATAGGAGGGTAGTTTGAGCAATCCCCATGGTCCTTCCCCGGTTTTGGTATGACATGAATATATGCTGTATTCTCATAAGATGGAATCTGACTGCCCCGTCTTAAATCATTGAAGTATAAACATAAATGGGGGGTCAGAACTTCCTTAAACTTTCTATAACAATGGCCAATGAAGCCATCCGGACCCGGTGCCTTGTATGGGTGTAGGGATTTAATGGCCTTCCTGACTTCTGCTTCTGTAAATTCCCCATCCATATATTCTACATGCTCCTGATCTAGCTGCTGTAATGGGATATCCTTAAAAAAATTTGACGCTTCAGTATGTGAGAATTGTGTCGACTTAGCGTACAGTTTCGCATAATAGGTATGAAATTCCTGCAGGATCAATTCGGGGTTCTGCGTCGGGTGACCATTCGGGCCGCATATTTTAGGTAAAGCTGGGGTGAAAGTCCTAGGTACTAACTTCCTTGTCAATAAGGTAGTGGGTTTATCTCCCTTAGTGTAGTATCGATGCTTAGACCACTGAATACTTTTTTCCGCCTGAGTAGTTAAACATAAATGAAGGGCTAAGCATGCCGCATCTATTTTATCCAGAATATCGATCCGTGGAGCCCTTCGCTGTTCATCCAATAATGTTTCAAGTTCCGCTTCCTGTTCTCTGATGACCATCTCCTGAACCCTTTTAATACGTGCCACCAACTCAAGAAGTCTACCCCGAATGACAGATTTATGAGCTGCCTAATTCACTGTAGGCGAAGAGTCAGCAGGTATGTTGTCTCGAAAAAAGCCATTAAGTTCATTTTCTATTTCCGTAAATATAATGGGATCATTTAAAAGTGAGGCATTAAGCCTCCTTGGGGAGGGGCCGGATTTTATACACAGATCTGTCAGAGACATTTTAATTGGCGAATGGTCGGACCAAGGAACCGATAACATTTTTACCTTTTGTATGTGTGGCAGTAAAGAAGTGTGGGCAAAGAAGTGGTCTATTCGCGAATATGTGCAATGTGCCGATGAGTAGAATGTGTAGTCCCGCATCATGGGATTAGCTTCCCTCCAAACATCCACCAGATTATGGAGGCGTAACAGGTGAGCCAACTTAGTGCTATTTTTAGAAACGTTTTTAACTTTTACCCGTGAAGGGTCAGTCTTATCTATTACCCAATCTAATGGGAGATTACTATCTCCCCCAAAGATCACCTGTCCCTGGGCTTTAGGTGTCAAGACTGCCAACATACCCTGAAAAAATTCCACCTGTCCTGTAATGGGGGCATAGTAGGAAATAAAAGATACCAATCTATCATGTATCTTCCCCGCCACCATAAGATATCTGCCCTTCTTATCTTTCACAACTATATTTGGGGTAAATGGGGGGTGACAGAGGGCGGGTGATCAGATGAGGCCTAGCATCAGAAGTGGAAGGTTGGGAATTGGAGAACATGTTCGGATTTGGATTTGGATCTCGGGTAATCAGTCCAAGATCCGTCAGCAACTTTTCTCCATCTGGAAATGTAGCAAAAGAGTGAGACTTCCCCAGGAATGTAAACGACAATCTGAACGGGAATGCCCACTTGTATTTTATTTGCCTATTAATCAGATGTTGTAAAAGCGGTTTCATGGTTCTCCTCTTTTGCACTGTGGAAGACGCCAAGTCCGTATAAAGCTGAATGGGGGTTCCATAAAGGGCCGTATCCTGCCTATTTCTAACTGCTAGCATCAGTTTTTCTTTAATACGGTAATAGTGCGGTTTAACCAGGACATCTCTCAGCAATCCGTCTGATCTAGGAGCAGTGAGGGCCCGGTGGACTCTATCGATTTCCATTTCTTGAGATGTGATCCGGAATCAGTTTAGTCATTGAGTCTCGCACTGCCCCTTCCAAATCCGTATGAGAGTCCGGAAGGCCTCTAATCTGTAGATTATACTGACGAGACCGGTTCTCCAAATCTTCAATTTTTGCATAGGCCTCTTCCAGCCTATTATGTAGGTCTGATATCATGGTGGTATTTTGATTGGTCCATTCGACTGTACTGTCCACTTTGGCTTCACCCCTGTATGTCCCGTTTCATGTCGTAATGATGGAGCAGGCCTTGGAGAGCTCCTGCTGCAGCATAGTGGAAAAATGTGCCAAAAGCACTGTGTCCCCCTGATAGGGGACTGTCTGTACCAGCATGGGGATTTGTGGGGGGATCTGTGGGGCCTGCAAAGCTTGTGAAACCTGTGAAGCACCTGGGGTCCCGGTCTGACTGTGTTGACTAAATAGCATGTCCGCCATCTCAGCCATATTTCTGTCCATAGAGGATGCTGGGGAGGCCGGGGATCCTGTATGCCCATTGCCGACCCGGGGGATCGGTGCAAAGAGAGACGCTCACCCTGCTGGTCGGTCTCCTGCTCCTCTGAAGACTGGGATGAGAAAGGATCTCTGACCTGCTCGTCCTGATCTGTTTGTCACTTTGCAGCCACCTCCATTGCCTTCTGTGCTTTGGTAGGGCCTTGTCCACGCTTGGAAGCCATCTTAGCTTCCTGCTGTTGTCCCGGGGAGGCGTGCGGGTCTTTCCCCTGATTTCCTCGCTTGTATGGTCTTTTCTTCGGCTGACTGGACGCCCGCCTGAGGAAGATGATCGGGCTAGGTTTGGGTCACTGCAAGCGATCCCTCCACTGTGTATAGCTTGATTTGGCCTGGGGTATGTGGAGCTCACTCAGAGCACTTCTGTCCTTGTGGCCGTGCGCATCTCTTTTTACAGAATGTTAAATCATAAAATGCCTTATATAAGTGTGGCGGCCCCATAGTGAATGGGTGCTGTTGTGATAGATTTTTGCTAGGAGAGGCAAATTTAGTCAGGCCTGACTATTGTGCAGGCCTGAATGTTTTGATTTGGGCAGGGAAGTGGCCCATGAAGAGAAGGAGACTGCAGGATTGGTTGCTCTCCCCCTTTGGGTCCAGAAGGTTCTGGAGAAAGGGGGTGGAAGAGGAGGTGGTACTTTCTGAAGTATGTCAAGGAGCCCTGACCAATCCCCAACCTGTATTGGCAGGGGACAGGCCTCCTTAAATACTGTGGTCTGCCCAGCTGAGGGAGGAGAGTGTCGGGTGGAAGAGTGGAGATGTAGCAGAGGTTGCTGAGGCCTCACCTGGGAGCCCCCAGTCTGGGGGTGACCTTGAGGCCTGGGAGCTTGGGTGCAGCCAGAAGGAGAGAGAGATCCTGGTGGGCACAAGGGAGCAGGAGAGCAACACAGAGGCTACAGGAAAGGTTAAAATTGCATTTGTGAGGTAAGGCACTGATGTTGGAGATGATAGAGAAAAAAGAGGGCACACTGGCCTTGCGCATTATCCCAAGGAAAATTTTTTAATATAAAATAAGGATCAAAAATATTCACAAATATGTGAAATAAACACGCATATCATAGCCTCCAACTCGTGGCAAACAGTCCTGTTGTGGCAGCAGTCTCCAATCCGTGATGAAAAAGACATGGGGGCTGCAACAGCTTATATGTTTCAAAGGCAAGCCTTCCTCCCTGATGTTGGAGAGAATGCCTGGCTCACAGTCTCTGCTCTAATTCATCCCAAAGGTGTTCTATCGGGTTGAGGTCAGGACTCTGTGCAGGCCAGTCAAGTTACTCCACCCCAAATTTGCTCATCCATGTCTTTATGGACCTTGCTTTGTGCACTGGTGCACAGTCATGTTGGAACAGGAAGGGGCCATCCCCAAACTGTTTCCATAAAGTTGGGAGCATGAAATTGTCCAAAATGTCTTGGTATGCTGATGCCTTAAGAGTTCCCTTCACTGGAACTAAGGGGCCAAGCCCAACCCCTGATGAGCGAGAACCTGGGAGAAGTGTACTGAAGATGGAGGTGTAACTGCTGTAATCCTGTCTCTGGAATGACAAGCAGGAAGTCATGAGCTGGATTCATGGAGCCTATGGCAAGTCCAAACCCTTTGAGTGTGTAGTAATGACCCTAGGAAAGACAAACACAGTGCAAAAAAGATGGCTGTGTACGGTGCGCTGCTTTCATATAATGACTGCTGCAGTATGTCCACTGTATGGGATTGATAAAGTAATGTCAAGTAACCCTGGATAGAATGTGATGAGATGTATCAATGCCGTCTTCTGAAGAACAACAGTAAAGTGTGCAAAGTGTGAAATCTATATTTTTTGTGTGGACATTATTTTTGTTGAATATAAAAGCTAATGACCGGGGATATTGTGGGAAAGCCTCTGGCAAGGAGATGGGCACGATATGGTGGAGGTAGAGGGTTACAAGCAGTTAGGTTGTTGTTGTATCAAAGAAGAAGCAGAATGGGGACTTGCACCTCTTGGTGCCAACACACAGCCAATCAAAGGTCCCCTTGCAAGTGAAAATAAAACAGGAAGATCAGCTCATTCAGAAAGTCAGAAAGTATGGTAAAATCTCCCCAAAGGTGAAATAGACAGCAATAAACTCTGTCTACACTAAAAAATTATTTTTAATATGTATGTAGCCATGCCCCCATAGGGGTTGCTGGAAGTAGTGGTTCACCTGTCACACTGCCCTCGGTCACTCTTTTCCACACATCCGGAGTCAGGAAGAACAGGCCGGTACTTGTTTTTTTTTATTTTTTATTAGGGGATTTAACTTGGATGGGGTATAGGATGTTTATTGGATGCCCAGCAGATTAAACAGTTCCCCAATGGGACCATCTACAGTCAGGTCCATAAATATTGGGACATCGACAAAATTCAAATCTTTTTGGCTCTATACACCACCACAATGGATTTAAAATTAAACAAACAAGATGTTCTTTAACTGCAGACTTTCAGCTTTAATTTGAGGGTATTTACATGCAAATCAGGTGTACAGTGTAGGAATTACAACAGTTTGTATATGTGCCTCCCACTTTTTTTTTTTTTTTTCTTTCAAAGGTTTTTATTTTTAAATTTGTACAAGACAAGAATGTTAACAGTACAAGAATGCAAAAAAACAAGCGTTCATACATAAGATTAAAGTGCCATCATTGTTACCTTAAATATATTACCTTACCATAATCCCATCCACATCAAGCTATTTTAGGGTTGAAAAAAAATTGCGGTATCATGTCGCTTATTGGTCAATAGAGGTGGACTGAAGTTCCCCCAGCCTCCAGGTACCCCATAATGGGATCAAATTGTGCCTGGAAGAGGGATTACACTTAATTAAGAAAGCTTGGGTTAAAAGTCTACCATCTGTTTTGGCTGAAGGACTAATAATAGGGTGTGGATAAATAATGACCCCGAAACGGAGCTGTCTAGTTCTTAAAGCTAACAATTTGGCGGGAAACAAACAGGAACATAAACCATAGATGGTCTGGAGTACTGAAAAAGAAGAGAGAGACAA
Source organism: Glandirana rugosa (assembly GCA_018402905.1). Lineage (NCBI taxonomy): Eukaryota > Metazoa > Chordata > Amphibia > Anura > Ranidae > Glandirana > Glandirana rugosa. The sequence continues at coordinate 55,040 of BLSH010360759.1, read as the reverse complement.
AGGAAAGAAGAAGAGAGAGAGAATAGAGATAAGCACCTTGTGTGAGGTCAGGTCTGCCCTATTCAGTTGTAAGTTGAGTCCTGGAACGAATTAAACACCTATGTATGCGGCCCATGGTTCCCAGATCCCTTCAAATCTTTTGGTGGTGTCCGAGAGGATGCTAGCCAGCCTCTCCTGAGACATAATCCAAGAAATTTTCTGTACTGTAGCAGCGAAGGACACACTTGTTTTTTTCCAGGACTTGGCAATTGAGAGTTTGGCCCTGATTAGTATGAAATTAATCAATTTCTTATTGGATTTCGACAGGATATGGGCATTAAGAAGGGCGATCTCAGGGGACCTGGGGACCCTGGACTTGGTTAGCCTCTGGAGGAGGTTAAAGATTCTTCTCCAAAAAGGTCTTATCCTTGGGCATTCCTACCAGATGTGAGGCATTGATCCGAAGAGGGCGCAACCCCTAAAGCACTGTGGATTAGCCGAGGGATATATGCGTGCCAGTTTAGAAGGGGTGAGATACCACCTGGTGATGACCTTAATACTCGCCTCCATGAGGACAGTATTTAGAATGCCTTTGAAATAGTCGGAGAGCTCTGTGCCATGTCTCCAGGTCCCATGAGAATTGGAAATCCTCCTCCCATTGCTTCATGTAGGGGGCCTTTTCAAATGTCCGAGTGAGGGCTGCATAGATTACTGAGATGACTCCCCACTGCTCCATGGCTTGACCACACCAAGTTTCGTAAGCCGAAATTTTTTTTGGAGGGAGTGGCTTTTCTTTCCAGATATGCCTTAGAAAATGAGAAATTTGTCGGAATCTAAATTTTTCGGAGGTTGGGATCTCCAGTTTATTTACACAGTAGCTCAGAGAAATGGGGCCTGAGGGAGTAAAAAAATGACCTATACGGTACAGCCCCTTGTCCAACCACTATTTGAACGCTTTTATATCCATACCGGGGGGAAAGTCTGGGTTGTGAAAAATGTGCGCTAAGGGAGTCAGAGTGGAAACCAAATCTGGGTGGTTGCGTAGCGAATCCCAAACGGCAAAGGAGTGAGAGAGGGTTGGGGATAGAATAGGGGGTCTTTTTTTTCGGCTGAGTCCAGAGAAGGAAATCTATTGTGTACTGCGGTGCTGCCTGTCTTTTGATTTGAATCCAGTCTGGTTTCTCAGAACTCGTGTATACTCAGGAGAGCTGGGCTAGTCTTGCTGCTTGAAAATATTTGAGGAGAGAGGGAACACCCAGTCCTCCCCTCTTCCTGTGGCGGTATAACGTGCTTTGGGAGAACCTGAAGCCTGTACTGCCCCAAACAAATTTGAGAATTTTACTCTGAAGGGACCTTAAGTGTTTTTTCCTGATGGGGATTGGTAGGGCTCGGAACAGATATAAGATCCGTGGGAGAAGGGTAATTTTGACCGCATTGATTCTGCCCAGCCAGGAGAGATTATGCTTCGACCATGATTTTAGGTCATCCTCTAATTTTCGGTACATGGGTGGAAAATTACTAACATATAAATCCTCTATCTTGGCCGTCAGATTAATGCCTAAGTATTGTATAGAGGAACGACTCCATTTAAAAGGGAATGAGTGTTGCAGAGATGCGACTGTATCCTGCGAGAGGGAAATATTCAATGCATGACACTTAGAGTAGTTTACTGCTAGACCAGTGTGTTTAGCATATGCGTCTAATAGTCTACTCAAGGTGGGAAGGGATGTATGTGGGGAAGTGATGAATAAAAGGATGTCATCTGTGAATAGGCCACATTTGTGGATTTGAGAGCCGCATGAGACCCCTTTGATATCTGGGTTTTGATGAATAACAATTGCCAGGGTTTCAATAGCTATGGCGAGAATAAGTGGCGAAAGAGGGCAGCCCTGTCTTGTCCCTTTAGTTATAGCTATCGGGTTAGAAAGGTATCCCTGTAACCTTATTTGAGCTGAGGGGGAGGAGTATAGGGCCCTAATAACTCCCATGAAACGTTGGCCGAATCTCCGAATCTCCAAGATAGTGAGTATGTAGTTCCAAGAAACTGAGTGAAAGGCCTTCTGAAGATCTAGGGGTAAGACCATACCTCGCTGTTTAACGCCGCCATCCCAGTTGGATTGTAGGATGGAAATCAGGTCGATAGCTCTGCGTGTCTGATCTGGGCCCTGTCTACCCGGGATAAAACCTACCTGGTCTTTGTGAATGTAGGAGTTGATAAAAGAGGCTATGTCAGGACCTGTGTCCTTGCTTGGGTCACCTGCTGGTGGCAGTATTGAGAAAACCAAGTGGTGTAGTTCTGGTGGCCACCAGCGGGTGTCTCCCAGGAGATTGAGCTCATTAAGCTGCACCTGATGGGTCTGCTGGGACTATATAAGCACGCCTTGCTCCCTGTCCCATTGCTTCAGTGTTTTCCCTGCAAGCTGTGTCCATGCCTGAACCTGACCTGCTCCGATTCCTGATCTGCGATCCAGACCCAGAGACTTGATTCCTGAACCTGTTCCCTTGCTCTCTTTCTGTTCCCGGTACCTGGCTCCCTGCTCCCCTTATCTGGTATCCCTGGTGGCTTATTGTATATGTGTGTGTTTTCTTCATTTGGATTTAGTTAGTCAGATAGGTGTTTATTTTGGGGTTTGGTGTGTTCATCTGTTACTTGCTCATTTGTGTTTGCTGGTGTTTGGTGTTGGAAGTGTGTGTTATTTGTATAATAACCATATTGGTATTGTCACCTTACACCTGGTCCTGATTCCTTTAAGTGCAGCCAACTGATCTGATTATCCCTGCTGGATACCTGCATATGGTATCCTTGACACTATCCGTCAGATATATCCATTTTGTCTCTAATTTAGAGACCTCCCTCACTTGATTAACCCCACGCCATGAGGGGGTGAGTTTTTCTATCCCCCAAAATTTAAGACCTGATGGGTCCTGATTATGGTGGACCCTAAAGTGTAGGGACACACTATGTTCACGGAAACCCTGTTTTATATTTTGTATATGTTCAGATATCCTCACCTTCAGCTGTCTTTTAGTTCTACCTATATACAACATATTGCATGGACACAACAAACCATAGACTACATAACTGGTGTTACATGTAATGAAATCATTCACCATAAAGGTTCTGTTATTACTAGGGGATGTAAAGTGTTCCAATTTCCTCAAAGGCACACTCACTTCCCTACAACATCTACACCTTCTACAAGCAAAAAAGCCCTTTTGATCCC
>BLSH010360759.1:18925-35463 GCA_018402905.1 Glandirana rugosa | reverse complement strand
ATATGTTATTCACTAAAGGTGAAATTAGACTGACGGATTTGAAAGGATTTTAGCCTAAACACTCGTTTAACAATCGTCGACCACCTACGTTGCATCGGAACGCGGGACGTACGGAATGTCAAAGGACACGACCGTCCTCCTGAGAATTTTTCTTTGTTCGTTAATACCACGGGGAAGATACATTATTCACTAATTTTGGTAAATAGGATTGTGTTTTACAGAGTGCTGGGAAATCACTTAATGCATAATAAGCCCGCTATAATTATCCATTTCTGCATAAAGTCCACCTGCCAGCACGGGAAACTGCAAGGCATGCCGAGTGCAAGGCTATGTCGCATCCGCCAGCCGCTAACGCTTTGCTCACAGTCAGGTTTTAGGAAAGGTTAGGTAGGTGGGTGAGGGATCATGGGGAAATCACTTATTACATAGAAGGGGCACCATAATTGCTTGTTTCTTTTTAAGAGTCCTCCTGCCAGCACAGGAAACTGTAAGGCATGCAGGGCGCAAGGCTACGTTGCATCCACCAGCTGCTAACAATTTGCTCACAAATCCGATTTTAGGAAAGTTTAGGCAGTCAGATTAAAGTGGAAATCACTTATTGTATAATAAGTGTAGCATAGTCATGTGCAGGGAGTGTGCCAGGTGTGCCTGGGTACGCCCTAATCACTGCGTGTGATGCCGATGCCCCCTATTGCCAGGGCCCCCCCCTCACAGTGCTACTGGCTTCCCTCCTCTCCTCTCCCCCCGGCACCTGTGGGGGCTGTTTCAGAATGGAGATGTGTCATTTAACAGCCCCTTCCTTTTCTAATTTAATTATCTGTGAAGGTAGGTCAAAGGAGCAAATGGTTGTTTTATTGAAAGTAGCAAAACGTAATGAAGCCAACGCGTTTCGGGGGAAACAAAGACTCCCCCTTCTTCAAGGTTATCAAAGACATAAAAATAGAAAAACACTATATTATATTATAATGAGATACACACAGTAAAAAGTGAGTGCCCCCCCACATTTTTGTAAATATTTTATTCTATCTTTTCATGTGACCGCACTGAAGAAACGACACTTTGCTACAATGTAAAGTAGTGAGTGTACAGCTTGTATAACAGTGTAAATTTGCTGTCCCCTCAAAATAACTCAACACGCAGCCATTAATGTCTAAACTGCTGGCAACAAAAGTGAGTACACCCCTAAGTGAAAATGTCCAAATTGGGGCCAAAGTGTCAATATTTTATGTGTCTTAACCCTCTCGGGCATGGAGTTGACCAGAGCTTCACAGGTTGCCACTGGAGTCCTCTTCCCCTCCTCCAGGACGACATCACAGAGCTGGTGGATGTTAGAGACCTTGCGCTCCTCCACCTTCCATTTGAGGATGCCCCACAGATGCCTAATAGGGTTTCGGTCTGGAGACACGCTTGGCCAGTCAATCACCTTTACCCTCAACTTCTTTAGCAAGGCAGTGGTCATCTTGGAGGTGTGTTTGGGGTCGTTATGTTGGAATACTGCCCTGCGGCCCAGTCTCTGAAGGGAGGGGATCATGCTCTGCTTCAGTATGTCACAGTACATGTTGGCATTCATGGTTCCCTCAATGAACTGTAGCTCCCCAGTGCCAGCAGCACTCGTGCAGCCCCAGACCATGACACTCCCACCACCATGCTTGACTGTAGGCAAGACACACTTGTCTTTATACTCCTCGCCTGGTTGCCGCCACACACACTTGACACCATCTGAACTAAATACGTTTATCTTGGTCTCATCAAACCACAGGTCATGGTTCCAGTAATCCATGTCCTTAGTCTGCTTGTCTTCAGCAAACGGTTTGTGGGCTTTCTTGTGCATCATCTTTATTAGAGGCTTCCTTCTGGGATGACAGGCATGCAGACCAATTTGATGCAGTGTGCAGCGTATGGTCTGAGCACTGACAGGCTGACCCCCCACCCCTTCAACCTCTGCAGCAATGCTGGCAGCACTCATACGTCTATTTCTGAAAGACAACCTCTGGATATGATGCTGAGCACATGCACTCAACCTCTTTGGTGGACCATGGCGAGGCCTGTTCTGAGTAGAACCTGCCCTGTTAAACTGCTGTATGGTCTTGGCCACCATGCTGCAGCTCAGTTTCAGGGTCTTGGCAATCTTCTTATAGCCTAGGCCATCTTTATGTAGAGCAACAATTCTTTTTTTTCAATCCCCCGGGAGTTCTTTGCCATGAGGCGCCATGTTGAACTTCCAGTGACCAGTATGAGAGAGTGAGAGCGATAACACCAAATTTAACACAGGTGCTCCCTATTCACACATGAGATCTTATAACACTGACGAGTCACATGACCCCAGGAGGGAAAATGGCTAATTGGGCTCAATTTGGACATTTTCACTTAGGAGTGTACTCACTTTTGTTGCCAGTGGTTTAGACATTAATGGCTGTGTGTTGAGTTATTTTGAGGGGACAGCAAATTTACACTGTTATACAAGCTGTACACTCACTACTTTACATTGTAGCAAAATGTCATTTCTTCAGTGTTGTCACATGAAAAGATATAATAAAATATTTACAAAAATGTGAGGGGTGTACTCACTTTTGAGAGATACTGTACATACATACACGCACACACACACGCGCACGTGTGTTTGAGCTTTGGGGTGCACACCTTAATGGAATAGGCGGTGCACACCTATGTGTAGGGCAGTAGGCTACACTCCCAAGTTTCATAACAAATATATTTCATTTGTGCTGGTGTGAGAAGTTATATTTACATGTGTGTAATGAGTATTAGAAGTTCATTCACAACTATAACAATGTTTGGCATATAGTAAGTACAAAGTACTTTAGGAAAATTCAGTTTATTGTTCCTCTTTCTATTTTAGCTTTAGTGCTTTATTCTGAGTTACAGCAGGCTCTGTACACCACTCCGCCAGACTCTGTCACCCTTTCAGGTCCCCAAAAACTATGACATACAATATAGCAAAATATCTTGTATATCTTACCTAAGATCTGCAGTAAGAGGAAGCAGGGGAACAAAAACCGAGTGTAATCCATCTGATCAGGGCTATGTAATTCTCTGCACTCTGAACTAGGTAGTTGTTTGCTCTGATTATTAATTGTCTGTGTGTCATAAATCTACAACATATAAGTTTCTCCTACGTTCACTGACAGACGCAGCTCTTCATTACGTGTGGGTTTATGCTGGTCTCACTAGGAGTTAACTAGGCAGGGAAAAGAAACAGCTGGCCCCTCCCATGGGGCCGTTCTCTCTTCCCACATAAACCCCCTCCATAGTATAGCTCATTAGTTTCAATGCCTAGTTTGCAAGGAGTTGACCTGGCTTCCCTTTAGGGGAATTGCGGTCCTGTTTTGTGACCATTCTTTTTTATTTTATTTTATTTTATTGTCTTCTATCAAGATGATCTGCTATCAAGAAGCCGGTCGGGGCATGGAGAGTCCATGGGCTCTGTACTTTCCCCGACCTGGCCGACTGATGCGAGCCAGTCCTGCAGTATGGGGACCCGCCGCATAGTGCCCGTTCCATGTGGGTGGCCTGGTGTGATCCCCCACTTACGCCCAGCCCGGATGCGATTTGGTAGGGCGATTTTCTGGCCTGCAGCGTACCGTCCAGGAATGGGCAGAAAGTCTGCGACTGGGTGGCTGCGACCCATGGCGCTCGTCCGGAGTGGTGAGTGAGAGTTCCTCCCTTCTCCCCTTTTCAGGGGCGGAAGGGGGACCGACGAACAAAGAAAAAAAAATGTTTTTCTTTTTGTCCGGGTAGCCGTCGGCAGGGGCGCGTGGAGCTCCTGCCCCCCTTCACACCCCCCCACCCCCGCACCGCACCCCTTCCGTCTGCGCCGTTCATTTTGTTTTCGCCGCCATGCGGCGATCAGCCGCCATTTTGCGGCAGATCGCCGCCATTTTGCCGGAGCCGCAGACATATTTGGCCTATGGGACTTTCCCTCTATTGCTCAGAATGGCCGTTTGCGGTACTGCACGTCTCTGTACAGGGGGTTTCGGCCTCTAGTGTCTAACGGCGGCCATTTTTACCACATGTCTCTGCAAAAACGTGTGTGCAGCGTTTTCCCTTCTCTGTGGAGTGGTGGTGATCGGACGGCGAGGCTCTCTGACGATCCTCCAGTGTTATTGGCAGAAATAAAACAGCAAATAACAGCTGGGCTTCCCTGTGGGTGCTGGTGGCGGCGGGCGCAGTCCTCCTGGGTTCCCTGGTGCACTGTGGGGCAGTGGTGTGCGGCAGTATGGGGGTGCCTCATCCTCTTTAATACCACGTGTGTGTCACTGAGAGGGGTCTGGGGACAAAGCAATGGCAGATTACACTGCTGAACCTGCTAAGAGGCATCAGCGGCGGCTCAATCTGCGCAAGGGACATTTTTGGACCCTGTGCTGAGGTCGCCCAACAGGCCCCCAAGAAGCGTCCCCTTCCTCCCCCTCATTCATCGGGGGAGGATTCTGATCCGGAAGTGGCCTCAGGGGTCTCAGGGACCCCAGTGGACCTATCTGATGGGGGAACTGGGCCCATCGGACGGTGAAGAGGATCAAGGGGCGGCGGCTGCGTGTGAAAAAGCGTTAGTCGGAGCCATTATCACTGCATTCACACTATGCTGCGATTGAGCCAGGATGGTGAATCGCAGTCTTCTGCGTATGTGTGTGGGTCCTCTAGGCCCCCAAGGCTTACCCCTGCGATCAATTTTTTGATCATTTTCTTTATCATGAATGGCAACATCCGCAGCTTTCCTTTTCGCTGTCAAGACGGTTCGCTGCTCGCTATCCCTTTGAGGAAAGCTTTTTGAAAAAATGGGAACCGCCTGTGGTGGACCCACCGATAGCCCGCCTTAGTAAGGCAACGACTATTCCTCTGGAAGGGTCTCCTTCTTTCAAGGACCCCGCTGATAGAAAAACAAAGGCGCTTTTAAAGTCGCTTTTCCTGGTGGCAGGTTCTGCTGTGCGGCCAGCCCTGGCGTCCGCCATTGTGGCTCAACATCTGTCTGAGCGTATGACGGAGCTCCAGTCTGATCTGGAATGCGGCCGCCTGATGGATGCACCGCAGAGGGCTGAGTTTTTGCTCCAAGAGTTCAAATGCCTTTGTGATGCGGCCGTTGATTTACTGCCGATGTTATCCAGGATATTGTTTTTTGCCGTTATCCTCAGATGGATACTTTGGTTGCGTTCTTGGTCCGACGACCATGCTTCCAAAAAATGTCTTGCTGACCTTCCTTTTCAGGGTGGACGTCTATTTAGTCCACGTTTGGATGAGATCATAAAAGACTTTACGGGAGGTAAGAGTACCTTTCTTCCAGAGCCCCGGAGGCGCGATTTTCGCCGTAGACAGTGGCCCCCTCCCTCGGCTCAGAAGAGGTCTTTTCGCGCCTCGAGCGCATCAGGTAAGGGGACCCGTCCCGGTAAGGTTGCTGCAGGGGCCGGAAAGCGGCAGTGGCAGCGCAAAACCGAAAAGGCGGAAGACAATTCCCGATCGTTTGGTCCGGGAAGTGGTGTCCGCCGGGTACAGGATAGAGTTCAACACTCTACCCCCAGACAGGTTCTTCCCATCAAACTTAGGGCTCCCGCAGGATCGCTGGGAGGCCCTTTTCGGGGCTGTTCAAACACTTTCGGATCAAGGGGTGATTGTGCTAGTGCCTCCAGAAGAGGGGTTTCGAGGTTTCTACTCGAATTTATTCGTGGTACCCAAAAAAGGGGGGGGGTTTGGCCGGTACTGGACCTAAAGACCCTGAACCGGTATGTCAGGGCGCGGAAATTCCGGATGGAATCTATCCGCTCGGTTGTGGCCGCCCTCCATCAGGGGGAATTTCTGGCGTCCCTGGACATCAGGGATGCGTTCCTCCATGTTCCCATTTGTCCACGGCATCAACGCTTCCTGCGCTTTGCAGTGGGAGACCTCCATTTTCAATTCGTGGCACTCCCCTTCGGTCTGCCTCAGCACCCCGATTCTTCTCAAAACTGCTAGCCCCGGTGTTAGCGTTGCTGCGACAGAGAGGCATTGCGGTAGTGGCCTACCTATATGACCTGCTCCTGCAAGCAGAGTCCGCCTCCGCTCTGGAGGAGAATGTGAGGATCACAATGACCTTGCTGCAGGATTTCGGCTGGTTACTCAACCTGCAGAAATCGTGGGTGTCGCCAACCAGTCGCCTGGAGTACCTGGGTCTGATATTGGACACAGTGCAGGCGAAGGTGTTCCTCCCTCCAGCCAAGTTGCTGTCTGCAGTCGGCAGTGCGAACCCTTCTGTCGCACTGTCGGTCTTCGTTACGATTCTGTATGCGGGTGCTGGGGCTCATGGTCTCGTCTTTCAAGGCGATACCTTTTGCCCAGAGTGACACTCGTCTCCTTCAGCGAGCAATTCTGGCTCGGTGGGACAGGTCACCTTGGTCCTTGGACCGTCTGATTCATCTGAGCTCACAGACAAGGGCGTCTCTGACCTGGTGGCTTCGGGCCACGGCCCTGACTCAGGGTAAGTCGTTCCTGCCCCTCCAGTGGGTGATCATCACCACGGATGCCAGTCTTTCAGGCTGGGGAGGGATCCTGGGACAGCTGTCGGCCCAGGGCCGTTGGTCGGCACAGGAGGCTTGCCTCCCCATCAATGTACTGGAGCTGAGAGCAATCAGATTGTGCCTATCTCACTGGATGGTGAGATTGCAGGGTCGTCCGGTCCGAATTCAGTCGGACAATGCCACAGCAGTGGTGTATGTGAACCATCAGGGCGGCACAAGAAGTCCAGCAGCTGCGGCAGCTCTGATACTGCGTTGGGCGGAACGTCACGTTCCAGCAATCTCCTCCATTTACATTCCAGGGGTGGAGAACTGGCAGGTGGATTTTCTCAGTCGCCAGACGCTGGACCAGGGAGAGTGGTCCCTCCACCCGGAGGTGTTCAACCAGATTTGCCGCAGATGGGGGATGCCGGACGTGGATCTCATGGCGTCTCGGGTTCAATCACAAGGTGGAGACCTTTGTGTCCAGAACAAAGGATCCGTTGGACGCTCTGGTGGCCCCCTGGGGCCGTTACCGACTTCTGTACGCCTTCCCTCCAATAAAACTGTTACTGCGATTGATCCGCAGGATAGTGGTGGAGGGAATACCAATAATCCCGGTGGCTCCAGATTGGCCTCGGCGCACTTGTGGTGCAAATGGTAGCAGACGCCCCCTGGCGGCTCCCACTGAGAGAAGATCTTGCACCCTGCTTTACCCTCGCTGGCTTTGACGGCTTGGCTATTGAGTCCCAGGTGCTAAGAGACAGGGGAGTCGCTGACTCAGTGATCCCTACATTGTTGAAGGCTCGTAAGTGTAGTTCTCGCAAGATTTACCACCGCACCTGGAAGGCTTATATAGCTTGGTGCGAGGCGGAGGGTCATAACCCTCACTCTTATGTTGTATCCAGGGTCCTGACTTTTTTGCAGCAGGGCCTGAACAAAAAACTGGCTTTGAGTACTCTCAAGGGTCAGATATCGGCTCTGGCAGTTCTTTTCCAGAGACCTTTGGCTTCGCACTCATTGATTCGTACCTTTGTTCAAGGTGTACGACATGTAGCGCTTCAGGTGAAGGTTCTGATGGCTCCGTGGGATCTAAATCTGGTGCTTTCTGTACTTCAGAAACCACCCTATGAAAAAATCAGGGAGATTTCCTTACAACTGCTCTCACAGAAGGTGGCTTTCCTAGTAGCCATCACTTCCGCCAGACGGGTGTCTGAATTGGCAGCACTCTCGTGCAAGTCTCCCTGCCTAGTCCTGCATAAGGATAAGGCGGTCTTGCGACCTTCTCCTTCTTTTCTTCTGAAGGTGGTTTCTTCTTTTCACATTAATGAAGATATCGTCCTTCCTTCATTGTGCCCTCGTCCATCGCACCCAAAAGAAATTGAATTGCATGCTTTGGACGTAGTGAGGGACTTAAGAGTGTATTTGTCTGCTACAGCTTCTTTTCGAAAAGCTGATGCCTTGTTTGTGCTGACTGAGGGTCCGCGCAAAGGTTTGGCGGCTTCCTCGACTACGATCTCTCGTTGGATCAGACAGACTGTGACCCATGCTTATTCTGTTCGGGGCAAGGTTCCTCCTTTTCCAGTCACAGCTCATTCTACCCGGGCTGTCAGCAGGTGTGCAAGGCAGCCACTTGGGCCTCGGTTCACACTTTCACTAAGTTTTATAAAGTTGATGTGTTTGCATCTGCGGATGCTGCTGTTGGCCGCAAAGTTTTGCAGGCGGCAGTGTAGGCGCGTCTGGCACCTCCTTAGAGGTTCCGTTGGGTACTGTTAGCGTTTACCCACCCCTCTTTTTAACACAGCTTGGGGACATCCCCACACGTAATGGAGAGCTACGTCTGTCAGTGAACGATAGGAGAAAAAGGGATTTTATTAAAACTTACCGTAAAATCCTTTTCTCCGAGTTCACTGACAGACGCAGCACCCACCCCTCTGTGCTCTGTTCTTGTACGGCTTGTGTACGAACTGATGAGCTATACTATAGAGGGGGTTTATGTTGGAAGAGAGTACGGCCCCATGGGAGGAGCCAGCTGTTTCTTTTCCCTACCTAGTTAACCCCTGGTGAGACAAGCATAAACCCCACACGTAATGGAGAGCTGCGTCTGTCAGTGAACTCGGAGAAAAGGATTTTACGTTAAGTTTTAATAAAATCCCTTTTTTTCCTGATCATGATATGTACTGCTGTTCATGTAGTAGAGAAACTATATATTATAACCATCTAAGAATTTTGTCACCGAAACCTGTACTGGGAAAAATATTTAGGCTGCCATTGGTCACCACCTTTTAAAAATGTGAGTTTGTTTGGCTATGTTGGATGACCATGGGCAGTATATGCTGGAGAGGAGCATAGAGGGCATGAAATGGTATAGTGTGTACAGGAGAGTGGTGTGGAGGGTATACAGTATACTTAAAGGATATATAAAGCTTTGTTTAAAAAAATAAACAAACAAAAAACATGTTATACTTACCTCCTCTGTGCAGTTGGTTTTGCACAGAGTGGCCCCGATCCTCCTCTTCTCAGGTGCCCCGTTGGAGAGCCGCACTGCCTCTGGGCACTTGTGCGGGCACGCTCCCATGTCCTGCTGCGTCCATTCACACAGAAAGCAGGACTTGGCCCCGTCCCCCGCGTCATTGGATTTGATTGACAGCAGCGGGAGCCAATGGCTGCACTGCTATCAATCTATCCAATCAGGACTCGAGACACCGGGTGGAGCTGGCATGCTTGTCCCTGTCGCTGGAAAGACCGGGTACGAGTAAGTAAAAGGCGGGCTCTGGGGAGCTGCTGCATCACAGGAGGTTTTTTTACCTTAATGTATAGAATGTAATAAGGTGAAAACCTTGAGGGTTTACAACCCCTTTAAGATATTTGTGAACTCACCATTAAAAAAGCTAATAGTAATGTAACAGACAGTATTTTTTAGTTAAAGTCGCATTAACATTTATAAAAAACAATGGTTATATACTCTTTTCAAAATCTCTCATTTGCGATCTTGATTGCTCAGTCTTCCTTTGAGTAATGTCACACACAGCAGAGCTGGTTCCCCAGCTTTCAACTTTGACAATTAGCTCCTGCTGGAAAGCCAATGTCAATCAACTCAGTGGGGCTGGACTGAGGGCATGGTGGATAAACGAAATGTACAACAAAATTAGTCAGTGCTAAACACCTATCCTACAGCTGCTGGCAATGAGATTATATATATAATCTTTGTGGACGAATGCGTATAAAAAAATTCAATAAAAAGTTCATAAACTGTAACTGTTAAAGTGCAAACGGTCTTTAAATCCTCCCGAAATGGCTGAATGTCTCACTCACCAGAAACCCTGGCTCATCACTTAAAGCGGAGCTCTGCCCAAAAGTGGAAGCTCCTCTTGTTTGTTTCCCCCAAAAAATTTCACACACATATATCGCCACCACCAAGACATCCAGCATGGTGGCACAGCGTGTCAAGCCTGTCTAGCTGCCCTACATGCATTTCACACCAGAGTGTGTCTTCATAGGCCTTTAGTGGATGTACCAGTGGCCACTGGGGTTGGGCAGTCAGACACGTTTGACACACTGCGCCGCCACGCTGGATTTCTCAGCAGTGAATTGTGAGTGTTAGCGCTTTGCGGCATATGTTTTTATTTACTTTTATGTCATTTTTGGTTATGTTTTTATGAGGCTCTTATTGCATTGCACCTTTTGTCTATGATTTATGACCAGTGGAGGCTGGTGTATGAGGGGCGCTTGGGCGCAGCCTCCCCGCCGACTAAAAAGAAAAAAAAAAATCAGCCCGCCCCCCTGCAGGTGGCGCCGGTACATTGACTTTCTTTTTTTTTTTTCCAGCTCCTTGGCTGTCACCTGACAGCGAAGTAGTGAGCCTATTGGTCGGCCATTAAAGTCTATGTGGGTGCGCTTGAACAGACGCAGACACATAGCCTGATTGGCTGCCCTGAGCCTATGGCTCAGTGTGATTGGATGCGGCTGCCGGGGGTGGGTCATTGTGGCAGTGGACATGACTCCCGCTTCCACAGAGACCCTGACCGCCAGACAATGAGGGACAGCCCGCTTCTCCGCATGCTGATACTCTGCAGACTCACAGCCCGCTTTTCCGCATGCCGAACTCTGCATTAATCCTGCCTGCCTATTGGATGGGGTAAGTGCGAGACCTGTCCCGACCTGGGGGGGGGGGTCTCTGCAATGTACCCCACCTGTGATACTGGCTGCATAAGTGCTCCCACCTGTGTCACTGGCTGCATAAGTGCTCCCACCTGTGTCACTGGCTGCATAAGTGCCTATACCTGTGTCACTGGCTGCATAAGTGCCCCCACCTGTGTCACTGGCTGCATAAGTGCCCCCACCTGTGTAACTGCCTGCATAAGTGCCCCCACCTGGGTCACTGGCTGCATAAGTGCCCCCACCTGTGTTATTGGCTGCAAAAGTGCCCCCACCTGTGTTATTGGCTGCATAAGTGCCGCCACCTGTGATATTGGCTGCATAAGTGCCCCCACCTGGGTCACCACTGGCTGCATAAGTGCCCCCACCTGTGTTATTGGCTGCATAAGTGCCGCCACCTGTGATATTGGCTGCATAAGTGCCCCCACCTGTGATATTGGCTGTATAAGACCTGTGATATTGGCTGCATAAGTGCCCCGCACCTGTGATATTGGCTGCATAAGTGCCCCCACCTGTGTCACTGGCTGCATAAGTGCCCCCACCTGTGTCACTGGCTGCATAAGTGCCCCCACCTGTGTTATTGGCTGCATAAGTGCCCCCCACCTGTGTTATTGGCTGCAATTTACCCCCACCTGTGATACTGGCTGCAATTTACCCCACCTGTGATATTGGCTGCAATTTGTCCCCACCTGTGATACTGGCTGCAATTTACCCCCACCTGTGATGCTGAGCTGTATACTGTGTCTTGTGATGCTGAGCTGTATACTGTGTCCTGTGATGCTGAGCTGTATACTGTGTCCTGTGATGCTGAGCTGTATACTGTGTCCTGTGATGCTGAGCTTTATACTGTGCCCTGTGATGCTGAGCTGTGTACTCCTGACACAATATGTGGAATACAGGGGACGGAGTGGGTGGATTCTATAAGGAGTGGAACTTATTGGGAGTAGGAGGCGTCAAAAAGGAAGGGCGGGGCCTGGTGCCCCCCCATCATAAAACTTCACCAGCCGCCACTGTTTATGACCTGTGATGGATGAGAGCCTCTATGCTGTGCTCCCTGGAGAATATTGGAACGATACTAGCATGACCTGCATTACTGTTGTAAGGATAACACCTGTATTGTGTTTGGAAGGATCGTGGAGATGCGTGCATGGTTAATTCACAGTAGCCTTATTGCTTCTTAACGTTTGGGCAGAATATGCGATGGTCAGAGAACCCCTTCTAAAAGCTACAATATCTACAACTCATGATACATTAGTGAGATAATCAGTGGGAAGAATGTTCCTTACATTTGTGGTCACTGAGAAGAATTACCCCCTTTACAGATAACTAAAAAGATCAATGTCAGTGGGAATTTATCTGAGAGGCAGAAACTGTTCATTGCTCAAGGAACTCCTAGAAACCTCTGGAGAAACCCTAGTTGAGAAACCTTGGTCTATATTGTATAATTAGATTAAATGAATTTATTTGTGAACATGTTTTCCTTTAACATTACTACCCCGGATGCACACAATGATATAATTCATGTAAAATGCATATAAACAACAGATTTGGCAATTGCTATTTATTTTTATTCGTATAAACAATACATTAAGGCTGCATTCACACAGGGGCAACCCGACTTCAACGCAACTTTGGTAGGCGATTTCAGCGCGACTATAAGTGTGACTTTCAGCGCGACTTCAGGGACTTCAGGTGACTTACAACACGACTTTTGCCAGGCAACTTTGCCTGTGGCCAATCAGAGAAGGGATATGGACAAGATGAATAGGCGCAGGGCCAGGCATAGAATTTAAACGGCTTGGTGATGGCGGCAATTCTGCAGATCGGCAGCACTCCTATGGGATAGCCATATCCGAACACTGGAAACAAGAAAACAGAGAAGGCGCCTCTAGGTGCAGATGTTAAAGATTTATTATGTGAAATCAAGATTATGAAACTCACATGTATCAAGGGAAAATAAGCATGTCCGCATAAATGTCTGCGGAAGGACGTTTTGAGCAGCAAGGTCCGTGGTGTGCATGGTCTCTGTGCTGTATCCTCAAGGTGATCCGGTAGAGCCAAATGACGGCCGGCTGTTAGTCAATGTCCGCTCGTGGTGTCAAAAAACGTCCGGAGCTTCGGTGAGGCAGCGTGTACAGCGCCCTACGTCACTAAGATGCGACGCGTTTCTGAGCTTTACAGCCTGTGATGAAAACAGGCGCGCTCTTTCCTCAGGCATATCTCAACACGGGTTTGCTGCTGCTATATATCCAGAGAGGAAAAGTGACATCTAGTGGTGTAGTGTAGGTACTGATCTTGTGGCATCATAATGGTGTGAATTCATAAAAACATTAGAAGACATATTATAAATGAAAAATATATTAACTAATGCTAAAGTACAATAAAAACCAAAAATACATATCAAACACAAATTGTTTGAGGGGCATAATAATGTATAAAGTCAGCAATAATAGTGATATAAATAAGACAAAATATATATGTATGACTGTCTTATTTATATCACTATTATTGCTGATTTTATACATTATTATGCCCCTCAAACAACAATGTATGCGGACATGCTTATTTTCCATTACAAAACAAGGTCACTGTCCACCACCTATAACTGGCTACTACAGCAAGGAGCCATGGAGGGGCATCCACAAACAAAAAACAAACAATTCCAAGCACATGCAATTTAATGGATAGATGGAGGACAGGTGACTGGAGGAGCCCACCCCCCCTTAAAGGTACAGGACCAGACACCCAGCCGTGGCCTAATGGCTGGTGTGCACCTGGTGTGCGCCCAAAGTTTCAATACAAAACAAGGTCACTGTCCACCACCTATAACTGGCCACTACAGCAAGGAGCCATGGAGGCGCATCCACAAACAAAAAACAAAGAATTCCAAGCTCAACTCACCGACCATACTGTCGCCAAACAAATTCACCTGTCTAACAGTAGCGTTTAAAAGGCAGGGGATTGGTTACACACATTTGCAAGTGCATGCGTAAGCTGCAGGCCTCGTCAAGGCTCCCTGTATACTGCAGACCTAACTCTATATATGAGAGGCTTCACAATGGAAGCACATGCAATTTAATGGATAGATGGAGGACAGGTGACTGGAGGAGCCCATCCCCCCTTAAAGGTACAGGACCAGACACCCAGCCGTGGCCTAATGGCTGGTGTGCACCTGGTGTGCACCCAAAGTTTCAATACAAAACAAGGTCACTGTCCACCACCTATAACTGGCCACTACAGCAAGGAGCCATGGAGGGGCATCCACAAACAAAAAACAAAGAATTCCAATGCTCAACTCACCGACCAGTCTGTCGCCAAACAAATTCACCTGTCTAACAGTAGCGTTTAAAAGGCAGGGGATTGGTTACACACATTTGCAAGTGCATGCGTAAGCTGCAGGCCTCGTCAAGGCTCCCTGTATACTGCAGACCTAACTCTATATATGAGGCTTCACAATGGAAGCACATGCAATTTAATGGATAGATGGAGGACAGGTGACTGGAGGAGCCCACCCCCCCTTAAAGGTACAGGACCAGACACCCAGCCGTGGCCTAATGGCTGGTGTGCACCATGCTTATTTTCCCCTGATACATGTGAGTTTGATAATCTTGATTTCGCATAATAAATCTTTAACATCTGCACCTAGAGGCGCCTTCTCAATCAGAGAAGGGAGGGAGGGGGTTGCCTAAAGATAAATTCTATTCTTTTCACAGTAAAGTCGCTTCCATGTAGATGGGGGATCTGACTTTGAGGCGACTTCTATTGAATTCTATGGGCACAAGTCGGATGGAAGTAGTACAGGAACCTTTTTGAAGTTGGAGCGGCTTCAGTAGTGTACATTAAGACGGCTCCCTTTCACTTCTATGGGATTTCAAATGTCAAATGACTTGGGGCGACTTGAGGCAACTCAAGTCGGAGCACAAGTCGCCCCTGTGTGAATTGGCACTCAAACATGCCAAAAAAGAACAAGGACAACATTTAATGAAAACATATTGAAAAGGTATTACTCCAAGCCAAAACAACAGTTTTTACAATATTTAACCTCTGGAGGACCAAGCCTATTTCTGACATTTGTTGCTTACAAGTTAAAATCAGTATTTTTTGCTAGAAAATGACTTAGAACTCCCAACCATTATTTATATATATATATATATATATATATATACACACAGAGTGGGCCATTTATATGGATAGACCTTAATAAAATGGGAATGGTTGGTGATATTAACTTCTTGTTTGTGGCACATTAGTATATGTGAGGTGGGAAACTTTTCAAGATGGGTGGTGACCATGGGGGCCATTTTGAAGTCGACCATTTTGAATCCAACTTTTGTTTTTTCAATAGGAAGAGGGTCATGTGACACATCAAACTTATTGGGAATGTCACAAGAAAAACAATGGTGTGCTTGGTTTTAACGTAACTTTATTCTTTCATGAGTTATTTACAAGTTTCTGACCAGTTATAAAATGTGTTCAATGTGCTGCCCATTGTGTTGGATTGTCAATGCAACCCTCTTCTCCCACTCTTCACACACTGATAGCAACACCGCAGGAGAAATCCTAGCACAGGCTTCCAGTATCCGTAGTTTCAGGTGCTGCACATCTCGTATCTTCACAGCATATGGTTTTTTTATGGTTTTTATGGTCAGTAAAAACCAATACCGTGAGCTGCTCCTTCCAGGAGGTACCGCCATTCCTCCAAAGCCGACTTGATGGCCAGCAATTCCCTATCGCCGACATCATATTTCCAGCAAGATGGTGCACCACCACATTATGGGTGTCAGGTCCGAGCATTCCTAGATGAACAGCTTCCTGGAAAGTGGATTGGTCGTCGTGGGCCAGTTGAATGGCCCCCAAGGTCTCCCGATCTGACCCCCTTAGACTTTTATCTTTGGGGTCATCTGAAGGCAATTGTCTATGCTGTGAAGATACAAGATGTGCAGCACCTGAAACTATGGATACTGGAAGCCTGTGCTAGCATTTCTCCTGCGGTGTTGCTATCAGTGTGTCAAGAGTGGGAGAAGAGGGTTGCATTGACAATCCAACACAATGGGCAGCACATTAAACACATTTTATAAGTGGTCAGAAACTTGTAAATAACTCGTGAAAGAATAAAGTTATGTTAAAACCATTGTTTTTCTTGTGAAATTCCCAATAAGTTTGATGTGTCACATGACCCTCTTCCTATTGAAGTTGGAGTCAAAATGGCCACCTTCAAAATGGCCACCATGGTCACCACCCATCTTGAAAAGTTTCCCCCCTCACATATACTAATGTGCCACAAACAGAAAGTTAATATCACCAACCATTCCCATTTTATTAAGGTGTATCCATATAAATGGCCCACCCTGTATAGATAGATAGATAGATAGATAGATAGATAGATAGATAGATAGATAGATAGATAGATAGATAGATCTACATATATAGATACAGGTGATAATCGAAAAATTTGAATATCGTGCAAAAGTTAATTTATTTCAGTAATGCAACTTAAAAGGTGAAACTAATATATGAGATAGACTCATTACATGCAAAGCAAGATAGTTCAAGCTGACAGTCCAGTCGTCAGAAAGGGTACTAACACTAAGGATGACTTGGTCTGACTCTCTGGTAAATTTCCGAGTCCTTGGTAAACGTCCACAATACCGAATTAATATACTAATCTCACCCTGTGAATCTTATAACACTTTTCCACGTAATAAGTTCCGAGTCCCTAACACCTAAACCCCAAAAGTACTCGACATTCGGTATTAGTAGTGTTAATACTGTTTAGTGTCGAACTTGATAGAACGAAACGTACATTACTCAGATAGAGTATATAATCAAAGTGGAAAATTCAACGTAATGACTTTATTTAATTGAAAACGTGCTATAAGTTTAAAAAGCTAATAGTGGACATAG
>BLSH010360722.1:774509-791885 GCA_018402905.1 Glandirana rugosa | reverse complement strand
TGTGGAGGGTGATTTGGGGAAGATATGAGGGAACAGGGGCTGTGGAGGGAGACTTGGGGAAGATATGAGGGTACAGGGGTTGTGGAGGGGGATTTGGGGAAGATATGGGGGTACAGAGGATGTGGAGGGGGACTTGGGGAAGATATGGGGGTACAGAGGCTGTGGAGGGGGATTTGGGGAAGATATGGGGGTACAGAAGATGTGGAGGGGGACTTGGGGAAGATATGGTGGTACAGAGGCTGTGGAGGGGGACTTGGGGAAGATATGGGGGTACAGAGGCTGTGGAGGGGGACTTGGGGAAGATATGAGGGTTCAGGGGCTCAGGAAGTGGGCCAGTGTGTATCCTCTGAGATTACTGGGCCTGAGGAGAGGGGCCTAGGGCAAATTTGAGGGTTCAGGGGCTTAGAAGACAGGCTACGGGCACATATAGGATACAGGGACTGAGAAGAGGGTAATAGAGGCAGATATGATGCTATATAGGTTAAGGAAGAGGACTGTTGTGCAGATATGAATGCACCGGGGGGAGCAGGGTAAGAAGGGGAACTATAAGCCATTATGAGGGTGCAAGGAATCATAAGGGGGCTTGGGGCAGATATGGAGGTAAAAGGGGTGAGCAGGGAGGTCAGGGGCAAATATGAGGGTATAATGGTTGAGGAGAATCAGGGGCAGATATTAGGGTACAGGAGGTTGAGAGAAGACTGGAGGTAGATATGAGGATTACAGGGGTTAGAGTGGGGCAGATATATAGGATTAACCAGGCTAAGGAGGGGGGGGTGAAGAAAGATATGAGGGTACAGGGGCTTTAGGAGGGTGGCTTGGGGCAGATTTGAAGGTACAGGAGCTGAGGAGGGACGTTTAGTGCAGATATGAGGGCACAGAGGTTTGAGAGTGGGCTTAGTGCAGATATGAGGGTACAGCAGCTGAGGATGGGAGCTTAGGGGGGTTATGAGGGTACAGGTGACCCACTCTATGAGTAAGTACCCATCCAGACCCTACCTTTAATAACGTCTGGAACACCCACATGTGGTCCTGATCCCCACCATTAATGCCTTCTTGAGTTACTGCAAATATACAGTAACTGAAATAAGGTTGGTGCTGTGAACCCAGGACATGGCCTTGGACACAGCATTGGTGGGACAGAGGAGGGACTGTCCCAGGCAAATTCAGGACAGTTATCATTTATTGGCTAGAGATAGAGGAATCAGGGAAAGGGGAAGGGAAGTAGCAAAGTACTATAAGGCACTGTCCCCTGTTAGATGGAAACCTACTCTTTACCACCTTAACAGGTACTGCTCCTACCCTCTCCCTATCCAGCCGGGCTTAGGGTTGCCACCTCATCCCTTTAAACCTGAACATACATATGAATTACACAGGTTGTTCTGAGGCTAATTCAATGCAGATGAGGCACCAAGTGAGTTCAACCACTTACCTACCGGGCCACTTTTTTACATTTGGTGGTCACAAGCTAAAAACATTTTTTTTTGCTAGAGAATTACTTAGAACCCCAAAACATTATATATATATTTTTTCAAACACCCTAGAGAATAAAATGGCGATTGTTTCAATACTTTTTGTTACACGGTATTTGCGCAGCGGTCTTTCAAGCGCAATTTTTTTTGGAACAATTTTACTTTTTTGAGTTAAAAAATAAGACAACAGTAAAGTTAGCCCAATTTTTTTGCATATTGTGAAAGAGGATGTTACGCCGAGTAAATAGATACCATACATGACACGGTTGAAAATTGCGCGCACTCGCGGAATGGCGACAAAATCCGGTATTTAAAAAGTTCCATAGGCGACGCTTTAAAAATTTTAACGGTTAACAGGTTAGAGGTGCAGAAGAGGTCTTTTGCTAGAATTACTGCTCACACTCTGGCGATCGCGGCGATACCTCACATGTGTGGTTTGAACACCGTTTTCATATGCGAGCGCGACTTACGTATGCATTTTCTGTGCTGTGCAAGCTCGCGGGACGGTGGCGATTTAAATCTTTTTTTTTTCTTTTTTTTTTAAATGTCATTTATTTTTAGCACTGTTCCTTTAAAAAAATAAATCTGATCACTTTTATTGCTATCACAAGGAATGTAAACATCTCTTGTGATAGTAATATATGGTGACAGGTACTCTTTATGGAGGGACGGGGGATCTAAAAGACCCAACATCCCTCCTTTGCACTTCACAGTATTCAGATTGCCAAAAACGGCGATTCTGAATACTGTCACTTTTTTAAAATTGGCGCCGTTACCCGCCGAGTAAACCGGAAGTGACGTTGTGACGTTTCCTATTGAAAAAACAAAAGTTGGATTCAAAATGGCCAACTTCAAAATGGCCGCCATGGTCACCACCCATCTTGAAAAGTTTCCCCCCTCACATATACTAATGTGCCACAAACAGGAAGTTAATATCACCAACCATTCCCATTTTATTAAGGTGTATCCATATAAATGGCCCACCCTGTACATTAAATATCTTAACATGGAGACATGATTGGAAAAATAGAAATAATGTTATATAAAAAACATATATACAACATTTAATTTGGTATTGGCAATGACCTATGCACACAGATAAAATTGGTCTGGTAAATAGAAGCTTCAAAAAGTCCATCTTGTCTTAATATCTTCTAAAATGAACCCTACGCGTTTCGTGGCGTAGCAGCCACTCATCAGGGGTATAGTAAAATGGTACTGAAGAATATTAGATAGGAGGTGATTAGATGTGTGATCCCCAGACAGGGGAACTAACAACATCCACCATGAACATCTCTATCTTGTACATGCCAACTTCCAGATGGTGCTCGGGTCAAAAAGTGGGAGAAACAGGGGCCGCGGATTGATGCCAGGTCCGGGGTTGAGGCGGAAACATTCCCCCCCCCCCCCCCGAGGTCCGAGAGAAGCAGCCACGGAGCGGGACACACCCCTCCCAAAACTCTGCAAGTGACATGATGTGGATGTGCACATGTGGTTGCCTGGGTAGTGAAAGAGAAGGGAAAAAATAAAATAAAAAATTAATAGTGTGTGTGTGATGCAAATAAAAGTGGATTTGTGTGAATGTTTTAGGAAAAAAAAAAACGTGGCAAAGTGGCTCGATATCGCAAACCGCAGTCATATGACGGAGGCTGCGATATCACTCACTGTGAGCGCGCGTCGCCGGTGGCACACTCGCGCGCTCACTGTGTTCGGGGGGGGGGGCCAGGGAGCGGGTAGGGCAGACTCGATCGCCGCCGGCTACCCACGATGCCCCCCCCCTGCAGTGAAAGAACGGAGGTCGGTTTAAGTAAACATGGATCTCCGTTCTGTTAGAGGGGGAAGGGCGGCGATCACAGCCTTCCTGTATATGGAAGCCATGATCACTTCCTTCCCCCAGCCAGGGCAGCCCCCGTACAGTTAGAACACACTGAGGGAACACAGTTAACTCTTAGAGCGCCCCCTGCAGGTTAACCCCTTCACTGCCAATGGCATTTACACAGTAATCAGTGCATTTTTATAGCACTGATCGCTGTATAAATGCCAATGGTCCCAAAAAAAGTGTCAAAATGGTCCGACATGTCCGCCCCAATATCGCAGTACCGCTAAAAATCGCAAATCGCCGCCATTACTAGTAAAAAAATAAAAAAAAAATAAAAACCTCAGAAATTAATTTGAATTCTCATCATCCGTAAACGCGGCCACTTTTGCGCAAGCCAATCAATAAACGCCAATTGCGATTTTTTTCTACCAAAAATATGAAGAAGAATATAAATCGGCCAAAACCGATGGAAAAAATGTTTTTTTATATTTTTTTTTTTGGATTTGTATTTTAGCAAAAATTAAGAAATTTGGGGTTTTTTTGCAAAATGGTGGCTCTTCTTTTGTTTATAGCAGCGATCAGAAATGACGCAGAGGGGATCAAATGCCACCAAAAGAAAGCTCTATTTGTGGGAAAAAAAGGACGCAAATTTTGTTTGGGTACAGCGCCGCACGACCGCGCAATTGTCAGTTAAAGCGACGCAGCGCCGAATAGCAAAAAGTGCTCTGGTCCTAAAGTGGGAAATCCTTCCGGGGCTGAAGTGGTTAATCAGCCACAGAACCTGTGTAATTCATATGTGTTCGGGTTTAAAGGGATGAGGTGGCAACCCTAGCCAGGCTCTGTCCCTACATTACTCCCATACTGCAGGCACACTGGATGACACAGGATCCCACTATTTATGGAATTCTGAGTCAAGATGACTGCCCATATCTCTCACTGTTTCAGTATCCAATAGGCATGCTGTCCTCCCCAAAATGGCTGCCTGTAGCCCATAGCAGGGGACAATTTGTCCTCAGTGGGCTCCTACCAGTCTAAAAAACAGCACAGTGACACCTTCAGTTTGGAGGATATACTACAGCCTACACCTGCCTACAGAAAGAACCCAAGTGGACGTAAATTAACCTGTCTTGAATCCATGGGCGTCCGCAGAACTCTTTCCAGGGGGGGTGCATAATTTCAAGGTCGCAGACGCAGACACAGACATGATCCAGGAGATGGTTAGAGACTGCAGACATAGTACAGGAGATGGTCAGAGACTGCAGACGTGATACAGGAGATGGTCAGAGACTGCAGACGTGATACAGGAGATGGTCAGACTGCAGACATGGTACAGGAGACGGTCAGAGACTGTGGACATAGTACAGGAGATGGTCAGAGACTGCAGACATAGTACAGGAGATGGTCAGAGACTGCAGACATAGTACAGGAGATGGTCAGAGACTGCAGACATGGTACAGGAGATGGTCAGAGACTGTGGACATAGTACAGGAGATGGTCAGAGACTGCAGACATAGTACAGGAGATGGTCAGAGACTGCAGACATGATCCAGGAGATGGTCAGAGACTGCATACATAGCACAGGAGACAGTCAGAGACTGCATACATAGCACAGGAGACAGTCAGAGACTGCAGACATAGCACAGGAGACAGTCAGAGACTGTGGACATGGTACAGGAAACGGTCAGAGACTGCATACATGGCCCAAGAGACTGTCAGAAACTGCATACATGGCTCAAGAGGATAAGGACCTAGTGGGGAATCCCTGATCTGATCCCTGATTCCAGGGGGGGGGCCATTGCCCCCCCTCGCCCCTACCTGCGGATGCCCATGCTTGAATCTTCTTTCTTTAGCATGGTTTTTGTATTTGCTGGATGCTAAAAGTAGCTAACTATGTAAGTATGCATATTCCATTCATGACTGATTACTGTGTAAACGGAGAATCACATAGTGACCGCCGCTACTACAGTGGTCCATGCAGTCCTCCGGGTCTCGTGCCGAGTAGCTGGCAGGAGCACCATTCAGAGAAGACCTTGTAATGAATACAAGGCATTCTCTGATTGGATGAGGTGGAGATCACAACATCCCTGCCCACCCCTCTACCTTGCCCAATCAGAGAATGCCCTCTATTCATTGAGAAATGCAAGGCATTCTCTGAATGGTGGCGAGAAGGCAATGTGGATCACAGTAGTAGAGGCAGAGGAGCCTGCACAACTGTGCAAGACTGAAGGAAAGGTGGTCAGTAAGATATAGGAAAGAGCAATAATAAACGTTAGATTTTATGTGTGGAAATTTCCCAGCAGCATAGTGAATGCTGAGAACGTCTGGAGCTATTTCTTAGATATTTCTACATACTGGATAATTCATCTGCTGATTTATTAGAGGATAGGGGCATGGTAGGTAGGCATTGTGTGTGATGGCCATAGGGCGAACATTGCTCCTGGGACTTGGATGGGGTAGGGATGACTATTGCCCAATAGATCAATAGACCGTTGCACTCCTTCACTTCTCTCCTGCACAATGCTTGCTCCTTCACGGTGAGGCCTGAAAGGATATTTATCAGACCTCCATTACATCTTCCTCTAACCTTGCTAGCACATGGTGAGGCCTGCATTCCTCATGGCAGGACCTCTGGACCGCCCATTACAGGCAAGGGCCACGGGCCCTCGAAGTGTAGCTGAGTACTAATGTGCTAGCAGGGTTTGATGGCCTAATGATCCTAGCCCATCCTCTTCCAGGCCACCTCAGCCCTCCTGGCTGCTCTGGCCTACTCCACTGCTCCCTTGACTGGCTGCTCTGACCTCCACAGACTGTCCACTGTCTCCTCCCAGCCTGCTCCAGTCCTCTTCTCCAGCTCCCAGGGTCTGTCACTCACCGACACCGGTGGATCCGTTAAAGAGTCTTTTCCTGTAGCCTCTCTGTTGCTCTCCTACTCCCTTGGGCTGCTCCAGGATCTCTCTCTCTTCCTGGCCACACCCGAGCTCCAAGGCCTCAAGGTAACCCCCCAGACTGGGGGCTCCCCAGCCTCCGCAACCTCTGCTACATCTCCACTCTTCCACCCCACACACTCTCCTTTCACAGCTGTGCAGACCACAGTATTTAGGGAGGCCTGCCCCCTGCAAACTTAGGATGGGGATTGGCCAGGGCTCCTTAACATACCTCAAAAAGTCCCACCTCCTCTTCCATCCCCTCCTCCAGAACCTTCTGGAAACAAAGGGGAGGAGTATCAGAGGGGTGCTCCTTTCTGCAGTCTCCAGCTCTCCCTGGGCCACTCCCCTGCCCAGATCAAAACATTCAGGCCTGTTCAAGAGTCATGCCTGACTAAATTTGCCTCTCCTGACAAAATTCTATCACCTAAGCACCTATTCACTATGGGGCACTACAAATATAAAATGGTGGTAATCTGTTTTTTTTTTTTGTTTTGTTTTTTTTTTTTAGGGGCGCTGACGCAACCCAACAACAAAGAGGGGATACTCCGGGATAAAATCTTTGAGAATTACAATGTTCACGTCCGGCCCACGAAGACCCCCCAGGAGAAGGTCACAGTACAGCTGGGGATGAGTCTGTCCCAGCTCATCAGCCTGGTAAGCCTGAAACCAGAAGCTAGCACTCCATTATCCAACATATAATAGGCCCAGACCCCAAATACAGCTGACCATTATATTTCTTCAAAATACTAAGAAGACTCCAAGCATAAATATATTCCTGCACTAGAGGAGCTTAAACTCTAGTACCCCCCCCCACCCCTCGCATCAGTCTCTGTACCAGAAGAGCTTACACTCTAATGTCCCCCCACAGTCACACACTATTAGTATTATACATTTATATAGCTCTGACATATACCGCAGTGCTGTACAGAGATCACTGAGCCAATCACATCAGTCTCTGTACCAGAGGAGCTTACACTCTAATGTCCCCCTATAGTCACACACTATTATTATACTGTATCTCACAAAAGTGAGTACACCCCACACATTTTTGTACATATTTGATTCTATCTTTTCATGTGACAACACTGAAGAAATGACACTTTGCTAAAATGTAAGGTAGTGAGTGTACAGCTTGTATAACAGTGTCAATTTGCTGTCCCCTCAAAATAACTCAACACACAGCCATTAATGTCTAAACCACTGGCAACAAAAGTGAGTACACCCCTAAGTGAAAATGTCCAAATTGGGCCCAATTAGACCCTCACCGGTGTCATGTGACTCATTAGTGTTACAAGGTTTCAGGTGTGAATGGGGAGCAGGTGTGTTAAATTTGGTGTTATCACTCTCACTCTCTCATACTGGTCACTGGAAGTTCAACATGGCACCTCATGGCAAAGAACTCACTGAGGATCTGAAAAAAAAAAGAATTGTTGCTCTACATAAAGATGGCCTAGGCTATAAGAAGATTGCCAAGACCCTGAAACTGAGCTGCAGCACAGTGGCCAAGACCATACAGCAGTTTAACAGGACAGGTTCCACTCAGAACAGCGCCTCGCCATGGTCGACCAAAGCAGTTGAGTGCAGTGCTCAGCCTCATATCCAGAGGTTGTCTTTGGGAAATAGACGTATGAGTGCTGCCAGCATTGCTGCAGAGGTTGAAGGGGTGGGGGGTCAGCCTGTCAGTGCTCAGACCATATGCCACACACTGCATCAAATTGGTCTGCATGGCTGTCATTCCAGAAGGAGGCCTCTTCTAAAGATGATGCACAAGAAAGCCTGCAAACAGTTTGCTGAAGACAAGCAGACTAAGGACATGGATTACTGGAACCATGTCCTGTGGTCTGATGAGACCAAGATGAACTTATTTGGTTCAGACGGTGTCAAGCGTGTATGGGGGCAACCAAGTGGGGAGTACAAAGACAAGTGTGTCTTGCCTACAATCAAGCATGGTGGTGGGAGTGTCATGGTCTGGGGCTGCATGAGTGCTGCCAGCACTGGGGAGCTACAGCTACAGAATCATGAATGCCAACATGTACTGTGACATACTGAAGCAAAGCATGATCTCCTCCCTTCAGAGACTGGGATCAGGACAGTATTCCTAACGACCCAAACACCTCCAAGATGACCACTGCCTTGCTAAAGAAGCTGAGGGTAAAGGCGATGGACTGGCCAATCATGTCTCCAGACCTAAATTCTATTAAGCATCTGTGGGGCATCTTCAAACGGAAGGTGGAGGAGCGCAAGGTCTCTAACATCCACCAGCTCTGTGATGTCATCATGGAGGAGGGGAAGAGGACTCCAGTGGCAACCTGTGAAGCTCTGGTGAACTCCATGCCTAAGAGGGTCAAGGCAGTGCTGGAAAATAATGGTGGCCACACAAAATATTGGCACTTTGGACCCAATTTGAACATTTTCACTTAGAGATGTACTCACTTTTGTTGCCAGCGGTTTAGACATTAATGGCTGTGTGTTGAGTTATTTTGAGGGGACAGTAAATTTACACTGTTATACAAGCTGTACACTCACTACTTTACATTGTAGCAAAGTGTCATTTCTTCAGTGTTGTCACATGAAAAGATAGAATAAAATATTTACAAAAATGTGAGGGGTGTACTCACTTTTGTGAGATACTGTAGCTCTGACATATACGGAAGTGCTGTACAGAGATCACTGAGCCAGTCCCCACCCCTGAGGAACCCTCACCAGTCGGTGTCCATAATCTGCATTCAGTTCTGGTTGGACAGTGCAGTTCCCCATCCATCCTCTCCAGTCTCCTCCTATTTCATGATGGAACGGTTGAGTTCTCTGTGGCTGTGATGATGGTTCCTCTATTCGGACCTCACTCCACCCTAACCAAAAATTCGGAATCTAGCTCCGTGCCTGTATTTCATTCTATGTTGGGTCATTGTTGTATGTGTGAGAGCGATTTGTACTCCTATCCTTTTTTCTCTTTGTTGTTTTAGAATGAGAAAGATGAAGAGATGACCACCAAGGTCTACATGAACATGGTATGTCTTATGAGGCTGGAAGCCAGTTTTATTGCTTATAAAATATACAGATTTCATTATTTCTGACAGAAGATTCAATACTGCCCATATGACTCTGATCTATTCGTGGGTTTAAGCCCTCAACACATGACATGGATGGGGCTTAATACCAGAATGGAAGTTGTGTACCAAAAATATCAAATCATTGTATCCAACGTCACATATTATTATACTGTATACATAATGATAAAATTACCATCCATTGGTTACCTGTACAAGCCATTGTAAACCAGTAATTGTTCACCAGCTTGGGGTGAACACTATACTATTGAAGTCCTCTCTTCCTGAACTCTCTTCAAATGCCAGTATATGTGGTGGCGCACCCCCCTTGGAGCCGCTGGTGAACTTAGTCTTATTTCCCACTTAGAGCACACGCAGCCAGGGATAAAGCATTTTCTTCTTCTGGCTCCAAGGAATTTTGTTTTTTTATTGAAAACGTTGAACTTGGATAAGGTGAGGGGAGCATGGGATAAACTCACAAACTGAATAATTTTAGGGCTCTTTGGCTTTTTGTTTGTACTGTAGAAAAGGGGATGTCCCCATGGGGTCTCTATGCTGATAGTGACCTGTACTCCTTCCAGAGAATAAAAGTTACACACAGTCACTGCACTTCCAGCACTGGGGTCATCTACTCAGCCACAGGACCTTTGCTTGCCTCCTGCCAATATCCACCAGGCTCTTCCTAGTGAGCGATATGAGGACTCACACCACCATAGGATTTCTGGACTCTTTCCCACAGCTTCCTTCTGACTCTTTCCAGTAAGCATCTCCAGACCCAACTTGATCCTTAGACTCAAGCTTACGAATTGGCCCTCCAGCCAAGGTTAGCTGGGACCTCGTGTCTTCTGGATGGCTTCCTCTAGTATCCTGCACACATCAGGGGCAGAGCCCTCTGCAAGGGGGTCTCCTACAGGTGGACTGGACCCAGGAACTCCCAAGCTGCTGCCTTGGCCTCAGGCTATTTAAAGGCTCTCCAACAACCTGCTGGGTACACTTCCCAAGGTATTGACTGGAGTCCCATAAATATTCAGGCTCAATGTTCTGTTCTTCCTCCCACTAGGATTCTAGGATCCTCTAGAACAGGGTTTCTCAACCCGTGGTACGCGTATCCCCGAGGGTACGTGCACAAAGGGCAGGGGGCACGCCCAGTGCTCTGTCTCCTGAGTCCCGCCTCCCGCATACATACAGTCCCTGGCTTTAGTCCTGTTGCGCGGCACTGTGCCACCAATGGGGGAAGCGTTCCGCCCCGTGCGTGTGTGTGTGGGGGGGGGTGTCAGGCTGGCGGCAGCTGCCTGGGGTTCTGTCATCAATGTAGCCCATTGCGCTGCCCGGATGTTTCCCTGGCCAGGGCTGACTTACCAGGGTCAGTAGGTGGCCCCATGTTCTCCCATTCCTCCCCCCCACCCCTCTCCAGCATGCCTCGGATGTGTGAAGATGCCTCCTCAAGCTCCCTGATCTCCACTCCACACTGCAGACAGGAAAAAAAGGTGAGTCCTGTCTGCTCAGGAACTACGCATGCCAGCATGCCCAGCCATCAGTGCCTCCTATTAGTGCAGCCTAGCCTATCAGTGCCTCCTATCAGTGCAGCCTCATCAGTGCCTCCTATCGGTGCAGCCTCATCAGTGCCTCCTATCAGTGCAGCCAATCAGTGCCTCCTATCAGGGCAGCCTCATCAGTGCCTCCTATCGGTGCAGCCTCATCAGTGCCTCCTATCAGTGCAGCCAATCAGTGCCTCCTATCAGGGCAGCCTCATCAGTGCCTCATATCAGTGCAGCCTCATCAGTGCCTTCTATCAGTGCAGCCTCATCAGTGCCTCCTATCAGTGCAGCCTCATCAGTGCCTCCTACCGGTGCAGCCTCATCAGTGCCTCCTATCAGTGCAGCCAATCAGTGCCTCCTATCAGTGCAGCCTCATCAGTGCCTCATATCAGTGCAGCCTCATCAGTGCCTCTTATCAGTGCCCCCTATTAGTGCCACCTATCAGTGCCCATCACTTTTTCAAGACTGGAGTACTTAGGAATGTTTTTTAGACTTGCAGGGGTACTTTGCCGTAAAAGGTTGAGAAACACTGCTCTAGAAGACAGGGGGAAGCAATCGGAGCAGCAGCCTGTGAGGCACTGAGCAGCCCTAAATAATCAACCTCTGCTCCTCTGAATACAGAGGAGCTAAATAAATGTACCTACTAGCCTACTCTACACATGGATGATGGTTTAAGTAACCAAATGATATATATACAAAATAGGGTATAGGCCTGTGGGATTTTTAAGGTGCAGGGGTCACTGAATCAATCAATATTATTGGTAAAAAAATGGTATTTATTTTTTACTTTTTATTGACCAACATTTTCTTAAAGAAAGCTAAAAATATATATCCTGGACACAGAATAACATATATATATATGAGCTGCATATACGCTCCCATAGATGGTGAAGCTAACCGTTTCTTTATTCTCAGGCCTGGAATGACCTCCGCCTCAGCTGGGTCCCATCAGAATATGACGGCATCGAGACTCTGCGGATCCCCTCCGACAGTGTGTGGAAGCCGGATATCGTCCTTATGAACAAGTGGGTGTCTGAATATACTACTGCACACCACAAAGGTGGGATTTGTAGTCTTCACATTCCTGTTATGCCCTCACTTTGGTTTTGGGGGGCCCAAGAAGTCCTTTCGGAGGTCAGGCTGTTCACCAATGGTCCCGCTCACTTCATTCATTGGATTTCAGTTCTTTCAATCAAGGAGGCTCAGCATCACATGGGTGCTACCTAGTAGACCTGTTGTGCAGAACAAAAAAAAATTGTTTAGTTTCGTTTCAATTTGTTAATTAAATTTGTTAAATTCGTTTGCGGAATACACTTCGTTTTGTTTCATTTATTCGTTTTCCGAATTCGATCGAACTGAATTCAATTTGACCAAATTCAGAAAATTTGAATTTGAATTATTTTCGATTCGTAGGTGGCTGCCAAATTTTTCACATCTAAGAATTGCAATATGTTTACATTTCGCAATCCTTTCCGAATTTGAATTGAATTCGAAAACAATTTAATTTCGTCATTTCAGGAGGTTAGTTTGCATTCCTTACTTTTGTGATTCAGAATTCGGTTACATCCAAATTTCAAATCAACAAAAAATGAATCCGAATTTTGATTCAGAACGAAACGAATTGCGCTTGTCTACTGCCTAGGGTGATCATTCAAATACAACCTGCCTAGAACTGCTCACCTCTCCAGACTGGCATTCACCCATCACAACATTTTTGACATTTGCATAACTCCTCCCAAGAGGAGCCAGCCCACTGTTTGCATCAGAACTGAGGACTCCTGGAGCATTTTTTAACCCCTGTCAGGTTTTATTATATTCAGTGCCCCTGCTATTGCCACCAGGACTGAAAAGTGAGGAAATGTCCACATTTTTTAGAAACATAAGGGAAATTTTCATTGACTTCAATTGTCAGGGGGGATTTTCCGCTCTTTACAGGACAGGTAATGGAGGGCAACTAAAGCGTTTTAACACTTCCCTACTCTATTTTGGCAGTGTGTAAGGTGACCCTTAGCCATATGCATAACATCTTTTTGGATATTGAATGGTTTCATCCAGTTTTTGTTTCTCAACTCACTGACCTTCTGTCTTCTCCTCTCCCAGCAATGACGGTGAATTTGAGGTTGGGCTTGCGGTTGAAGTCTTGGTTAACTGGAAAGGAAATGTCACCTGGCTGCCCCCGGCCCTCTATCACAGCAGCTGCCCCATTGAGGTGACTATCTCCCATCAAAGTGTGTTCTTAATCCATTGCTATTCAGTATACACCGAAGGATGGTGGGAACCTCTCATAATAGGCACAGAAGGAGTTCAAACCTCGCATCACAGGAATGGTGGGAATCACTCATAATGTTCACAGCAGATGTGCAAGGGTGGTGTAAAACCCTTATAATGGGCACAGCAATTTCGTAGAGCTGCAAATTTAGTGAAGGTATGTTGGGAACGCCCCATTATGGGAGCAGTAGTTGTGAAGACTGGGGAACTCAGCACAGGGATAGTAGGTTCCCCTCATAATGGGCACAGCAGTTGTGTATTCCCGAGAACTTAGCACAGGGATGGTGGGAGCTCCTCATAATGGGCACAGCAGGTGCACAGACCCAGCAACTCAGAACAGGGATGGTAGGTAAGGTTCCCCTCATAATGGGCACAGCAGCTGTGCATTCCCGAGAACTTAGCACAGGGATGGTGGGAACCCCTCATAATGGGCAAAGCAGGTGTACAGACCCGGAAACTCAGCACAGGGATGGTGGGAACCCCTCATAATGGGCCCAGCAGGTGTACAGACCCAGGAACTCAGCACAGGGATGGTGGGAACCCCTCATAATGGGCCCAGCAGGTGTACAGACCCAGGAAGTCAGCACAGGGATGGTGGGAACCCCTCATAATGGGCACAGCAGGTGTAGAGACCCGGGAACTCAGCACAGGGATGGTAGGTTCCCCTCATAATGGGCACAGCAGGTGTACAGACCTGGGAACTCAGCACAGGGATGGTGGGAACCCCTCATAATGAGCACAGCAGGTGTACAGACCTGGGAACTCAGCACAGGGATGGTGGGAACCCCTCATAATGGGCACAGCAGGTGTAAAGAGCACAAAGATCTTACCAGTAGAGTCCCTGAGAAGAATATATCAGGTGGTTAAACTCTCATTTAATAGAAAGTGTATCACTACTTTCTACTTCTTTATTCCAAATATTTTCTATCCCATGTGTTGTGACCCTCTGCAAAAACGGCGTCAGTTTCCTCATTATGTTGTCATTCATATTTTTTACTGTACAGAACATGAAATTATTGGGTTTCTGGAAAAATCCCTCTTCTGTTGTTGGTATTTGCTGACATATGAATATGTTCTGGCAATATTTTAGCTAATTCTATCATTTCTACACAATTTTCAGTTTTTCAGTCCTCCTCCTAATGTTTTTATCAGAGTTGAATCCGAGTAACTGACCTCCTCCATGACCCGTTCACCTTTGTTTCATCACTTCAGGTCCAATACTTCCCATTTGACTGGCAGAATTGTAGCATGGTGTTCCGATCTCAGACCTACGAGGCAGACGAGGTGACGCTGGTGCACCCGAGGGACACCCAAGGAAGAGAGATCACTCAAGCTGTCATCTTCCCCAATACGTTTGAGGGTGAGAGATTTGGGGAGCATGTCTTTGGCACTAATTTAATGTTTTTTCCCCTCTTGTGGGTTGTGTGTCCTACCAAGTCCTGGAGATGTCTAGCAGTAGATGGTCGCATTCAGCTGGGCATGTTCTGTAATGCTGAAGATACTTTGTCATTTCCAAATCACTTTTTCAGTTTTGACCACTTCCCTCTTATATGAATTGTCCCCATCATAGCCCCCCTTACATCAATTGTCCCCATCAAGTGTCCCCCTTACATCAGCTGTTCCCATCAAATTGCCCCCTTACATTAATTGTCCACATCAGAGCCACCCTTACAACGATTGTCCCCATCAGAGTGCCCCCTTACATCAACTGTCGCCATAAGTGCCCCCCTTACATAGATTGTCCCCTTTAGAGTGCCCCTTAAATCAGCTGTCCCAAGCAGAGCCCCTTACATCGCTTGTCCCCATGAGAGTGGCCCTTTACATCAACTGTCCCCATCAGAGTCCCCTTACATCAACTGTCCCCATCAGATTCACCCCTTACATCGATTGTCCCCATTAGAGTGCCCCCTTATATCAGCTATCCCCATCTCAACCCCCCTTGTATATTAACTGTCCCCATCAGAGTGAATCATTGGAAGCACTAAAGACCTAGGGGGCACAGCCCACCCCAGCACCCCCGCAGTTTTGGGACTGCTGGGGTATATTCCTGACATTCCTTGGATGTTAAGAAGCAGCTTGAGGAAGCTTCTTAAACGAACAAGTCAAGCTGAGCGTGACTACTACTGTGTATGCAAAGACTGGATGGATGAGAAACTTCAAAGCCCATTCCTAGAGATCTTCCGTCTTCCCACGTCCTTTGGTGTGGTTTGCTGACTTATTGTTGGTTCTTCTAGAATAATCCATTTTTTTTACTGCAGAAAATGGCCAGTGGGAGATTCGACACCGATCATCCCGTAAGAACACAAACCCAACAGACCCCCTGTATGAGGACATCACATTTTACCTGGTGATCCGAAGGAAGCCATTATTCTATATAGTCAACATCATCGTCCCCTGCATTCTTATTACCATCCTGGCCATCTTTGTCTTCTACCTTCCTCCCGATGCAGGTATTCATAGACTCGGGCTTTACAGGTGTGGGGAGGGCCACCAGAGAAACACATATGTATGTACCCTCATGGAAACCCTTATGGGACCTTGAAATATTTACTCTGAAGGAGGACTTGCTACCTAATGAGGGACAAAAATCTTCTATATCCCCAAAACTAGTTGTATTTAGTCACATTCAACTGGACTAAATTCAAAGATCTTTCACCACTCATCCAAGTATTTTCCTCAAATTCCTATGAAGCTACTTGGAAAACATTGTTAACACTAAAGGATAAGTCTGACTGAATGTGGCTACCAAGGTCTACCATGACCTGAATAAATTAAAACCTTTAAGACCCATCCCCAAACCATTTACCTAAAGTAAGTTCCTTATCATCTCTGTCTCTTCCTCCTCTAACTCTCTTTCTCTTCCATCCTTCCAGGTGAGAAGATGACGCTGTCCATCTTTGCCCTTCTCACACTTACTGTCTTCTTGCTGCTTCTGGCTGATAAAGTCCCAGAGACCTCGTTGAAGGTCCCCATCATTGTCAACTATCTGATGTTTACCATGGTCCTGGTCACCTTTTCTGTCATCTTGAGTGTAGTGGTCCTGAATCTTCACCATCGATCCCCCAACACCCATCACATGCCCCAGTGGGTGCGGCAGGTATTGCCCATTTCTCTGTCTTTGGCAGAGTATTGCCAGCTGATGGGTTTTATGGATTAAAGGATTGTTTTACCCAAAAATGGGTTGAGTCTGGTGGGCAGAGTCACCCCCTAGTTTACTATATATTTTGAACTCTCCAACATTTTTTTTTGCCATAATGCCTGGATCTATTTCTGTCCACCTGGGGGTTTTGGGTTATTCCCTGCCACCATTATTATTCCGGTTACTCCTGTTACATTCTCCATAATATAAAACTAATACAAATCAGGGATGGTGGGAACCTCTCATAATGGGCACAGCGGGTGTACAGACCCTGGAATTCAGTGCAGGGATGGTGGGAACCTCTCATAATGGGCACAGCAGGTATACAGACCCAGGAACTCAGCACAGGGATGGTGGGAGCCCCTCATAATGGGCGCAGCAGGTGTACAGACACAGTAACTCAGTGCAGGTATGGTGGGAACTCCTCATAATGGGCACAGAAGGTGTACAAACCCAGGAAGTCAACACGTGTATGGCGGGAACCCCTCATAATTGGCGCAGCAGATGTACAGACCCAGGAACCCAGCACAGGGATGGTGGGAACCTCTCATAATGGGCACAGCAGGAGTACAAACCCGGGAACTCAGCACAGGCATGGTGGCAACCTCTCATAATTGGCACAGCAGGTGTACAGACCTGGGAACTCAGCACAGGGGCGGTGGAAACCCCTCATAATGGGCACAGCAGGTATACAGACCCAAGAACTCAGCACAGGGATGGTGGGAACCCCTCATAATGGGCACAGCAGGTATACAGACCAAAGAACTCAGTACAGGGATGGTGGGAATCCTTCATAATGGGCACAGCAGGTGGAGAGACCCGGAAACTCAGCACAGGGATGGAGGGAACCCCTCATAAAGGGCACAGCAGGTGGGGAGACCCGGGAACTTAGCACAGGGATGGTGAGAACCCCTGATAATGGGTACAGCAGATGTACAGACCCAGGAACTCAGCACAGGGATGGTGGGCCAGACATGTGGACGACATGGGTAATACTCCCCAAGGGTGGTAGGGACACGACTCAAGGGCCCAGAGAGCTGGACGTCATGGGTAATACTCCACAAGGGTGGTAGGGACACGACTCAAGGGCCCAGAGAGATGGACGTCATGGGTAATACTCCCCAAGGGTGGTAGGGACACGACTCAAGGACCCAGACATGTAGACGACA
>BLSH010360722.1:741198-758276 GCA_018402905.1 Glandirana rugosa | reverse complement strand
TTCCTCTCACTTGTATAGGGTGATAATACTGCCCCTAATGGTCATTTTATAGCTTTCCTCTCACTTGTATAGGGAGATAATACTGCCCCTAATGGTCATTTTATAGATTTCCCCTCCCTTGTATATAACCTGAGCACTAGGGGGATAATACTGCCCCTAATGGCCATTTTATAGATTTCCTCTCACTTGTATAGGGAGATAATACTGCCCCTGCTGGTCATTTTATAGATGTCCTCTCACTTGCATATAATCTGAGCCCTAGGGTGATAATACTGCCCCTAATGGCCATTTTATAGATTTCCTCTCACTTGTATAGGGAGATAATACTGCCCCTGCTGGTCATTTTATAGATGTCCTCTCACTTGCATATAATCTGAGCCCTAGGGTGATAATACTGCCCCTAATGGCCATTTTATAGATTTCCTCTCACTTGTATAGGGAGATAATACTGCCCCTGCTGGTCATTTTATAGATGTCCTCTCACTTGCATATAATCTGAGCCCTAGGGTGATAATACTGCCCCTAATGGTCATTTTATAGATATCCTCTCACTTGTATAGGGAGATAATACTGCCCCTAATGGTCATTTTATAGATATCCTCTCACTTGTATAGGGAGATAATACTGCCCCTAATGGTCATTTTAGAGATTTCCTTTCACTTGTATAGGGTAATAATACTGCCTCTGCTGGTCATTTTATAGATTTCCTCTCGTGTGTATAGTGTAATAATACTGCCTTTGCTGGTCATTTTATACATATCCCCTCACTTGTATATAACCTGAGCACTAGGGGGATAATACTGCCCCTAATGGTCATTTTATAGATTTCCTCTCACTTGTATAGGGAGATAATACTGCCCCTAATGGTCATTTTATAGCTAATGGTCATTTTATAGATTTCCTCTCACTTGTATAGGGTGATAATACTGCCCCTAATGGTCATTTTATAGCTTTCCTCTCACTTGTATAGGGAGATAATACTGCCCCTAATGGTCATTTTATAGATTTCCCCTCCCTTGTATATAACCTGAGCACTAGGGGGATAATACTGCCCCTAATGGTCATTTTATAGATTTCCTCTCACTTGTATAGGGAGATAATACTGCCCCTAATGGTCATTTTATAGCTAATGGTCATTTTATAGATTTCCTCTCACTTGTATAGGGTGATAATACTGCCCCTAATGGTCATTTTATAGATCTCCTCTCACTTGTATAGGGAGATAATACTGCCCCTAATGGTCATTTTATAGCTTTCCTCTCACTTGTATAGGGTGATAATACTGCCCCTAATGGTCATTTTATAGATTTCCCCTCCCTTGTATATAATCTGAGCCCTAGGGTGATAATACTGCCCCTAATGGTCATTTTATAGATATCCTCTCACTTGTATAGGGAGATAATACTGCCCCTAATGGTCATTTTAGAGATTTCCTTTCACTTGTATAGGGTAATAATACTGCCTCTGCTGGTCATTTTATAGATTTCCTCTCGCGTGTATAGTGTAATAATACTGCCTTTGCTGGTCATTTTATACATATCCCCTCACTTGTATATAATCTGAGCATTAGGGGTATAATACTGCCCCTAATGGTCACTTTATAGATTTCCTCTCACTTGTATAGGGTGATAATACTGCCCCTAATGGTCATTTTATAGCTT
This sequence comes from Glandirana rugosa, assembly GCA_018402905.1. Lineage (NCBI taxonomy): Eukaryota > Metazoa > Chordata > Amphibia > Anura > Ranidae > Glandirana > Glandirana rugosa. Next base: position 756,615 of record BLSH010360722.1, on the reverse strand, counting down.
TCCTCTCACTTGTATAGGGAGATAATACTACCCCTGCTGGTCATTTTATAGATTTCCCCTCCCTTGTATATAACCTGAGCACTGGGGGGATAATACTGCCCCTACTGGTCATTTTATAGATTTCCTCTCACTTGCATATAATCTGAGCCCTAGGGTAATAATACTGCCCCTAATGGCCATTTTATAGATTTCCTTTCACTTATATAGGGTGATAATACTGCCCCTGCTGGTCATTTTATAGATTTCCTTTCACTTGTATAGAGTAATAATACTGCCCCTGCTGGTCATTTTATAGATTTCCTTTCACTAGTATAGGGTGATAATACTGCCCCTGCTGGTCATTTTATAGATTTCCTTTCACTTGTATAGGGTAATAATACTGCCCCTGCTGGTCATTTTATAGATTTCCTTTCACTTGTATAGGGTAATAATACTGCCCCTGCTGGTCATTTTATAGATTTCCTTTCACTTGTATAGGGTGATAATACTGCCCCTGCTGGTCATTTTATAGATTTCCTCTCGCTTGTATAGGGTAATAATACTGCCCCTGCTGGTCATTTTATAGATTTCCTCTCGCTTGTATAGGGTAATAATACTGCCCCTGCTGGTCATTTTATAGATTTCCTCTCACTTGTATAGGGTGATAATACTGCCCCTGCTGGTCATTTTATAGATTTCCTCTCACTTGTATAGGGTAATAATACTGCCTTTGCTGGTCATTTTATAGATAACCCCTCACTTGTATATAATCTGAGCATTAGGGGTATAATACTGCCCCTGCTGGTCATTTTATAGATTTCCTCTCACTTGTATAGGGCAATAATAGTGCTCCTGCTGGTCATTTTATAGATTTCCTCTAGCTTGTATAGGGAGATAATACTGCCCTTTATGGTATTTTTCTTAGATTTTCCCTTACTTGTACCTATATATAATCTGAGCACTAGGGAGATAATACTGCCCCAATGCTCTTTTTTATAGATTCACATTTATAGCAGGCTCCTTGGAGGCTGATGTGACTGTACAATGTATATGTGACGAGCTGTGTAAATTTCCAGCACTAAATAAATCCCTGTAATATATTCTGAGTATGGGGTTACAATACTGCCCCCTGTTGGGCACCTTGTGACTCATCTTTTACTAGTATACGGTATGGGGCCTGTTCATAAGTAAATTAAATGGAAATGTCTCTGCATTCATTGTGTTCTCTGATTTCACCTCATTTGAACTCTTTTTTTTTAAATATCTGCAGCCATATTATTTTCCTGGAACGGGGACCATATTTTTTAATAACTGCATTATCATCATTGCAAAATCCATTTTCCTAATTCCATTTATCGTCAATTTATGAGTTAAAGGGAAATTTTCAGTTGCTTTCACCTTCAGAATTGCGGCTTCATTCCTCTGCCCGGGACCGCCAATATTTACCGGACATCATGTGATCTTCAGCGGATATACACTAAGTCGATTCATCGCTCTGCTCCTAGAATTATTGGAAGCAATAGCATTTACTGGGCCTCCATAAACTCAGCAGGGCGGCATTAAAATATTAAAATAGTGCAAAACGTGACATTTTTCTCGTGCAACCCAATAAAGATTGATTCGGAATGTTCCCATGGAGGGCGAAATGCGTTGAATATGGAAACCCCATGTTGCGACCTTTATAGTTAGCACAATTTGTAGGACTTGTAATTGAAAACATTTTATATTTTTTATGGCTATTTCAGCCTTTCTCAGCATTTTTACTCCAGAGGAACCCCTGAAAGGATTTTCAGGTCTTGGGGAACAATTACTAAAACCGATTTATCGGGGGGATCAATCGGAGAAATGTCTCTTATGTTGGTGGTCAGTAGAAATAATGCCACCTTTACAGACAGCTAAAACAATCATTAGTGCCATGATTCTACCTTTACCAAGGAGCTTTGGACCCAAAAATGTTTTGGGACCATTAAATGGGAGGTCAATCAGCCACAGCTCCATGAACCCCTAGTAACCTCTGGAGGAACCCTGGTTGAGAAAGGCTGGACTAGAGAATAGGCAGATGAGTACCTCTGGAGGAACCCTAGGGTTCTATGGAGCTCTGGTTGAGAAAGGCTGGTCTGTAGAATAGGCTGATGAGTACCTCTGGAGGAACCCTAGGGTTCTATGGAACCCTGGTTGAGAAAGGCTGGTCTATAGAATAGGCAGATGAGTACCTCTGAAGGAACCCTAAGGTTCTATGGAACCCTGGTTGAGAAAGGCTGGTCTATAGAATAGACTGATGAGTACCTCTGGAGGAACCCTAGGGTCCTATGGAACCCTGGTTGAGAAAGGCTGGTCCATAGAATAGGCAGATGAGTACCTCTGGAGGAACCTTAGGGTCCTATGGAACCCTGGTTGAGAAAGGCTGGTCCATAGAATAGACCGATGAGTACCTCTGGAGGAACCCTAGGGTCCTATGGAACCCTTATTGAGAAAGGCTGGTCTATAGAATAGGCCAATAAGTACCTCTGGAGGAACCCTAGGGTACTATGGAACCTTGGTTGAGAAAGGCTGGTCTATAGAATAGGCCAATGAGTACCTCTGGAGGAACCCTAGGGTTCTATGGAACCCTGGTTGAGAAAGGCTGGTCCATAGAATATGCAGATGAGTGCAATAGTTGGCACAGGGTGCCTTTGCATTGCAACATAAAAGATCATTCTTTTTTTGTTATGGTTTCGCCCATAATTTTTCTGTTTCTCCTATATCTTTTTTTTTATTATTAAATAATTTTTTTATTGAAAGGTTAATGCCATACATATGGATAAACAAGAGGAAAAGGATAAACTTGTATCACATATTACACCGATAACAAACCTAATATGCAAAAGATATTATATAAAAGGAATTTTTACAGAACATATCCTACATTGCATATTCCAATTATCATATTCAGTATAAAGTGGTAGAATTACATCTAAATTCATCTTTTACATAAAAATGATGCTAATCATAGTGGGAGAAGATTAAAAAAAAAGGGTAAAAAGGGGGTAGGGAAGGATAAAGGGTTAGGGAAGGGGTTGAAAGGAGGTTACTGCTCCCCCTCTCTCCCCACACAATGCTCTGCTTATTGAGTTGAGGTTGGGTTGCTTGCAAAAATTTTGTTTAAATACTCATTTATGATATATATTTATATATATATACAGTATCTCACAAAAGTGAGTACACCCCTCACATTTTTGTAAATATTTTATTCTATATTTTCATGTGACAACACTGAAGAAACAACACTTTGCTACAATGTAAAGTAGTGAGTGTACAGCTTGTATAACAGTGTAAATTTGCTGTCCCCTCAAAATAACTCAACACACAGCCATTAATGTCTAAACCGCTGCCTACAAAAGTGAGTACACCCCTAAGTGAAAATGTCCAAATTGGGCCCAAAGTGTCAATATTTTGTATGGCCACCATTATTTTCCAGCACTGCCTTAACCCTCTTGGGCATGGAGTTCACCAGAGCTTCACAGGTTGCCACTGGCGACATCACGGAGCTGCTGGATGTTAGAGACCTTGCGCTCCTCTACCTTCCATTTGAGGATGCCCCAAAGACGCTCAATAGAGTTTAGGTCTGGAGATGCTTGGCCAGTCCATCACCTTTACCCTCCTTCTTTACCAAGGCAGTGGTTGTCTTGGAGGTGTGTTTGGGGTCATTATCATGTTGGAATACTGTCACATACCTGGTGGTTAAGTCTCTTGCGGCCCTGGTTTGTGAGACCCTGGTAGTGCAGACAGGGAGCTCGGGAGCACAGGGGAGCATGAGGGCTTGACAAGTCTCTTTAGCTGGTATGGGTCCACTGAAGCTCGTGCAGGCTGAAGGATAGTGGTGCGGTCTAGGTCGGCAACTGGCTGGCAGCAAAGTACAAAAGGATCAGGCAAACTGGTAGTCGGGTACAGGCTGGGTCGGTAATGTCCGGGCAGCTGAAGTATAAAGGGCACAGGCAAAAGAGTAGTGGTAAACAGTCCGAAGTCAAGGCAGGCAGATAGCAGCAAGTCCAGAAGGGAAGCCGGGGTAACAGGAAGAGGAAGTCTTCTCCGAGCAAACACTGGTAGGAACAGGTCACAAACATAGGTCACAGGAACGCTGTAGAATGGACAGCATCTGCTGCAGCGTGCAGTCCAGTTAAATAGGCCATTTTCCTGCCATTGGCGCGCCCAGGCACGCGCACACGGCCACAGACCCCCGGAAATGGCCATTTTACTGACATCCCCCCCAAGGGGCGGCCTCCGGATGCCCCAATGGGCTCTCTTGGCCGGACTTTTCCTCAAAAAAGTCTGGATAAGTTCAGGGGGGGCATGAAGATTGCTTTCCGGTTCCCACAAGTTTTTTCTTCAGGGGCCATATCCTTTCCATTTTACAAGAAACTGGGTGACTCCTACTCTTTTCCTACAATCAAGGGTAGTCTCCACCTCAAACTCCTCCTCTCCGTCTACCAGCACTGGTTCAGGTGGGGCGGTCTTCCGCCCAGGGAACAAATCCTTAGCAACCGGTTTAAGGAGGTGTACATGAAAAACAGAGTGAATCCGAAGTGACGGAGGAAGGTCGAGCTCGTGGGCTACTTTATTAATTTTCCTTTTTACTAGGAGAGGTCCTATGTACTTTGGCCCAAGTTTTTTGGATGGGCAGGACAGTCTTAAGTTGGTGGTTGCCAACCAGATCCGGTCACCTGGCTGTAGATCGAGCTCACCCCATCTCCTTCAGTCAAAGACTCTTTTTTTACGTTCCGGAGTCTGAGCCAGAGTCTCCTGCAACAGCTTATTGTTGTTCTTCAGGAACTGAGTTATCTTTTGTGTGACAGGGATTGGGATCTCCGGCACTAGGTTGGGTAGGAAGGTAGGGTGGTAGCCGAGATTTACCCAGAACGGAGATTGCTTAGTAGTGGAGTTATAGGCGAACTCGGCTAACGGCAACAAGGAGACCCAATCGTCCTGGGAGTAGGATGAGTAGCTCCGAAGGTATTGCTCCAGGGTCTGGTTGGTCCTTTCTGTCTGGCCATTGGACTGCAGATGATAAGCAGAAGAGAAGGCTGACTCGATCCCCAAGATAGAGCACAAAGACCTCCAGACCCGGGATGTGAACTGCACCCCTCTATCAGATACAATGTTCCTTGATATGCTGTGTAGACGGACCACTTCCTTAATAAACACTTTGGTCGTTTCAGCAGCCGAGGGGTTGCCCTTCATTGGAACAAAGTGTGCCATCTTTGTGAGGTGGTCGACCACCACAAAGATGGTGGTAAAGCCTACAGATGGGGGCAGTTGCACGATGAAGTCCATGGAGACGTGGGACCAGGGATGGTCAGGGAATGGCAATGGGTTTAGCAGACCCCAGGCTTTGGTTCTCTCTGTTTTGTTTTGGGCACAAGTTGGGCAGGCACCCACGTCGTTTTTGCAGTCCTCACTCATGCAGGGCCACCAAAAGGTGTGGGACACTAGCTCTGTCGTCTTACGGTTACCGAAATGTCCAGCCAGGTGATGGTCATGACACAGTTCTAAGGCTGTTAGACGGAGCTCCTCAGGCACGAAATTCTGGGTACTCAGCCACCATAATCCATCACTTATGGAAAGTCCAGAATCAGCAGGGGCCGTGGAACCGGCCAAGGTTTGCCTGATCCAGGTTAGAAGGTCCTCCTGGACCAACAGGAAGCTGTGAGGAGGCAGAATAGTTTTGGGTGGAAGTACTTCCTCTGTGTCAACGAACATCGTGGAGAGCGCGTCCGGTTTGATGTTCTTAGATCCCGGTTGGTAGGTGATGTGCAGCTGGAACCGGGAAAAGAACAAAGCCCAACGGGCCTGACGGGGCCTGAGTCGCTTGGCAGTCTGCAGGTACTCTTAAGTTCTTGTGGTCCATGAAGACCAGGACTGGGTGGACTGCTCCTTCCAGGAGATAACGCCATTCTGCCAGGGCGGACTTGATGGCCAGAAGCTCTTTATCCCCTAAATCATAGTTTCTCTCCGGGGGGAGACAGCTTCCTAGAGAAAAAGGCAATGGGGTGTAAAGAGGCTTTGAGTCCCTGTCTTTGAGACAGCACTGCCCAACTGCGGTTTCCGAGGCATCCATTTCCAAAATGTAGGGCAATGTGGGGTCAGGATGCTTTAGGACAGGTGCTGAGGTGAACAACTTTTTCTGGGTTTGGAAGGCCATTTGTGCTTCGGGGGTCCAGGCAAAGTGAGAGTTTTGTTTGGTTAATTGGGTTATTGGGGAGATGACTGCGGAAAATCCTCGGATGAATTTTTCCTGTAGAAATAAGCGAATCCTACAAAGCGCTGCACCGCTTTCTTGTCTGCAGGGGTTGGCCACTCGAGGATCGCTGAAACCTTCCGGGGGTCCATAGTAGTACTTGCAGTGGAGATGTGGAACCCCAGTAAGGAAATGTCCGTGCGTTCAAAGGTGCACTTTTCAGCCTTTGCATACAGCCCGTGTTGTCGTAGCCGGCTGAGTACGCACTTGACGTGCTTGTGGTGTTCTTCCAAGGAGGGGGAGAAAATGAGGATATCGTCCAAGTAGACTACCAAGAATAAGTCAAGGTAGTCCCTGAAGATATCATTGACCAGGTGCTGGAATGTGGCCGGGCCATTGCAGAGCCCGAAAGGCATGACCAGGTACTCAAAATGGCCAAAGCGTGTCCGGAAGGCCGTCTTCCATTCATCCCAATCCCAAATCTGGATCAGGTTATAGGCCCCCCCGAAGGTCCAATCAATACATGGCCGAAGGGTGTGGTCCTTTTTCTCTACAAAGAAAATCGGGGGGATGTAGAGGGACGGATGAAGCCCTTTTGCAGGTTTTCATTGAGATAGGCCTTGAGGGCCACTAGTTCCACTTCTGAAAGGGGAAAGATTCTCCCAAAAGGGACCTCGGTTCCTGGTAGCAGATCTTTTGGGCAGTCGTATGGCCGGTGTGGAGGTAAAGTGTCAGTTGCTTTCTTGCTGAAAACATCCAGAAAGTCGTGGTATGCTTCAGGGACGGCAAGATGGGTTTCCTGGTCTGGCTCAGGATTAAGGCTGAGCAGTGCTGGTGGTGCCCCTTGGGGGACTGGAGGCAGTGGTTCAGGCAATATGAGGACAGGAACTGGACCTCTCCCGAGTTCCAGTTGATGTGAGGACTGTGGATGCGGAGCCATGGGAGGCTGAGGATCACTGGGAACAGTGGGGAGGCAATAGCGTTCAGCAGCAGAAGTTCCTTATGGCCGTGGGCCATCTGGACTGGCGGGGGAAGGGTCTGATGGGTCACCTTGGCGGGGCAGTTCCTTAGAAGATGCCCGTCACCCCCACAATTGAGACACAGGTTGAGAGCCATGCGTCTTTGACGTTGCTCAGAAGACAGGGATGGTCGGAGGAGCCCAATCTGCATCTGCTCAGGGTGGTCTTGTGGAGAGGAGGAGGAGGCAGTTGTGGCCGGGCTTGGTCCCGGGTGGCTGGGTACTCGAGGGAGCACCCAGGTGGGTCACAGCGACCCCGTGGATCTCACCGCCCTGCGTTCCCACAGCCAGTGGTTGATTAATCAGGGCATCCAAGGTAGATGGCACACCAACCCGCGCCAGCTCATCTTTCAGGAGTTCAGAGAGTCCCAGCCTGAACTGGTAGCCTAGAGCGGCCTCATTCCAGGCAATGATGGCGCTCCAGCGTCTGAACTCGGACACATATTCCTCTGCGGTGCGATGACCTTGTTGGAGGGCGTGGAGTGCCGCCTCTGCAGTGGCAGCCTGGTGCGGGTCCTCATATAGCTGGGCCATGGCATGAAAGAAGCGGTCCAAGGTGGTAGTCTCAAGGGCCTTCTGCTCCGGCAGATGATGGGCCCATGCTTGTGACTCATCCAACAGAAGGTAAATCACCAGACTCACTTTGGTGCCTTCCAATGCAAAGGTGCGAGGCTGAAGGGAAAAGTACAAGTCGCACGAGTTGCGGAAGGCCCGGAACTTCCTATGGTCTCCTGAGAACCGATCGGGCGTAGGCACCTTAGGCTCTGTAGGCAAAGTCACTATGGTGCTCTGACCCTCTGCTGGCAGGGCCTGGAGCTGCCAGACCCCGCACTTGATTCTCCAAGCGGGTGTATCCATCCTGTAGGTTTTTCACCGCTTGAGTTAGGCCAGTGAGATGTGCACATAATTCCTCCATGGGAGAGGGCCCCGGCGCAGACTCAGACATGGCTGTCCATTGCTGTCACGTACCTGGTGGTTGAGTCTATCTTATGCGGGGGCAACCTCCGTTGCGGCCCTGGTTCGCGAGACCCTGGTAGCGCAGACAGGGAGCTCGGGAGCACAGGGGAGCACGAGGGCTGGAGTAAAAGTCATGTACAGAGTGTGGGGGTCACGAGAAAAAGTCATGTACAGAGTGTGGGAGTTAGGAGTAAAAGTCATGTACAGAGTGTGAGGGTCAGGAGTAAAAATTATGTACAGAGTGTGGGGGTCAAGAGCAAAAGTCATGTACAGAGTGTGGGGGTCAGGACTAAATGTCTCGTACAAAGTGTGGGGGCCAGGACTAAAAGTCATGTACAAAGTGTGGGGGTCAGGAATAAACGTCACGTACAATGTCACCCCGACCCCATCCAAGTTTATTCCCCTAGTAAACAACAAAAAAAAAACAAAGTACCGGCCTGTTCCATGACTCCAAATGAAAGGACAAGTGTGCGTTTGAGGACAGAGTGACAGATGAACCACATTAACCAGCCACCCCTAAGGGGGCCATTGGCTACACATACAAAGTGTGGGGGCTACGAGTAAAAGTCATGTACAGAGTGTGGGGGTCAGGAGTAGGTAATGTACAGAGCAAATGGGTTAGGAGTAAAAGTAATTTACAAAGTGCAGGGCTTAGGGGTAAAAGTTTTGTATAAAGTGTTAGGAATGTGTAATATCAAGAGTGAAGGGGTTGGGAATAATTGTAATGTGCAGAGTGCAGGGGTCAAGAGTAAAATGAATGTACAGAGTGCAGGGGTAAGGAGTAAAATTAATGTACAGAGTGCAGGGGTAAAGAGTAAAATTAATGTACAGCGTGCAGGGGTAAAGAGTAAAATTAATGTGCAGAGTGCAGGGGTAAGGAGTAAAATTAATGTACAGAGTTCAGGGGTAAAGAGTAAAATTAATGTACAGAGTGTAGGAGTCAGGAGTAAAATTAATGTACAGAGTGCAGGGGTAAAGAGTAAAATTAATGTACAGAGTGCAGGGGTAAGGAGTATTTTTTTTTTTTTATTTCAAACATGTTTTATTGAAAATAAACATCACATACAATGCAAAGAAGTGACATTTGTAAAGTACAATTATACATTTGCCAGTCAGTCATATAACAAAAAGGGAAGGGCAAGCAAAACACAACGTGTAACCGCAAGGAAAGAGGAAACGATAAACTCTCATTATACATAAATGGTTGTAGGCTGAGTAGTGCAGTAAAAGCCCAGGGGATGATGTAATCGCAATGTTGCGGCTTTGTACTGCAGTATGGTAGCGCATCCTGTAGACATTTTTACCTAGAACATGAAAGGGGGTGAAGAGTCTCATCTTATGGGTACAAAATGGACTGGCAATTAACATCGTACTCCTGGAAAGGAAAGGGTGCTGTGTGAACATGAAGAGGGGGTGGAGCAGAAAGTGGTGGGAGAGGAAAAGTAGACATGTTGTTGTGAATGTAGTCCTCCTACTATACTACACATTTCTACATTTCCAGGAGAAGAGCCCATCAAGTACATAGATTGGTTATGCGTGAGAAAAAAAAATTGGGCGGAGGGGGTGAAAGAGGGCATGGATGTAATTTAAAGGGGGGTACATGGGTGAGTACAGAGGAAGTTTGGGGGGCTAGAGGATGCCGCCAGCAGGGCGTCTCCCCCTCCATGTCCTTCCTAGAGAGAGAGCACAGTGTACTGATCATGGTAGGTAATTATACGGCAGGACGAGAAGAATATAAATTTGGTTAAGTACTGATGTTGAAAAGGTTGTAGCTATCAGTTGGTTGAAAGTGAAGCCAGCGTGCCCACGTATTGGTTAATTTGGAAGGGGGGTGTTTTGCCATGAAAATGAGTTCCTCCGGATCCGCGACTTTGCGAAGACGAGTAAACCATTCCGTCACAGATGGAGTTTGGGTGGACCCCCAATGAACAGGAATGCACATCCTTGCCGTGTTGAACATGTGCAGGAGAAAAATTAATGTACAGAGTGTAGGGGTCAGGAGTAAAAGTTACTACAGAATGCAGGGGAACACTAGAGACACAGAGGTGCACTAGAAACATGGGAGTGCACAGGGGCACACATGGTTTCCGCTCCTCTGTCACCTGGTGAAATGTCCTCCGGTCAGATTGCCTCAAGCCTGGGACCTGCTTCAGCAGAACGACCAGTTTCATCCCGAACCAGCCCGCCTGGCCTTGACTGCTTGGCTGTTGAACGGGGCAAGCTAGATGGCCTAAACCTCCCCGGGTCTGTAGAAACGACCCTGCTTACAGCACGAAAGCCTTCTACGAACAGGACTTATCACCAAGTTTGGAGGAAGTTTGAAGTATTTGCTACCCAACAGGGTTTCTCGTTTCGAATTCCGACAGTACCTGATATCTTGAAGTTCCTTCAGTCAGTTCTGGATGCAGGTCTGAGCTATAGCACCCTAAGGGTTCAGGTTTCCGCACTTACTGCCCTGACCGACATTCCTTGGGCAAGGGATCCGCTTGTGATAAGGTTTCTAAGGGCAGCAATCAAAATTCGGCCTCCGATTCGCCCGATATTTCCTAGATGGGATTTGCCATTAGTTTTGAGGGGATTGTTGAAGACCCCCTTCTTTCCAGATGCAGATAGTTCACTTTTTCATCTCACCCTCAAGGTTGTTTTTCTCACTGCGGTGGTTTCAGCAAGGCGTGTGTCGGAGGTGGCAGCTTTTTCCTGCAAGGAACCATACTGCACATTCTTTCCAGATGGAGTCGTGTTGAGGCCCTCTCCAAAAATCTTGCCAAAAGTATCTACGCAGTTTCATTTTAACTGGCAGTCGGTGCTTCCGGTTCTTCCTCCTACAGCGGGCAATTCGGAAGACTCAGGGCTGCAAAGCTTGGATCCTAAATCCGTTCTACAAACGTATTTGGTGAGGACGAGTCCATTCAGGAAGTCGGAGGCTCTCTTCGTATACCCGACTGGCTCCAGGAAAGGCATGCCGGCTTCCTCCAGGGTCATTTCTTCGTGGGTGGTGAAAACAATTCAAACGACATACTCTCTCGAAGGCCTCTCCCCTCCACAGGAAATCAATGCTCATTCAACAAGGGCAGTCTCATCCTCCTGGGCAGCCTGGTGTAAGGTGCCAGCAGACGAAATGTGTAAAGCGGCAAGTTGGAGTTCTCCAAACATGTTCATGAAGCATTACAAGCTAGATGTCGCCTCCCATTCCAGTGCCTTGGGAGCTTTGGTGTTATCCTCTGTTTTTTCTGGGTGTCAATAAATTTTTCTAAGCAGCACCTGGTGTCTATTTTTAATTTTATCTTACCCTCCCATGATGTATGCTAGTTAGGTCCCAAGGTCGTGCTGACATGGGGCAGAGCCAGGAAAACGGAAAATTGTTATCAAATACTTACCGTAATTTTCCTTTCCTGGCTCTGCCCCATGGCAGCACATACCCACCCTGGGGCGTCGCAAGCTAGTTACAGAACATCCTCACCAGGTACTGCTGTCCTTTTATACTCTATTCAGGGATGTCCTATACAGGGTCAAGGGGGCGGGGTTGACCCAAGGTCGTGCTGCCATGGGGCAGAGCCAGGAAAGGAAAATTACGGTAAGTATTTGATAACAATTTTCCGTTTTCCCAGGCACTATCATACTGGAACCACCTACGAAATAGCAGTCCCAACTCATAACACTATAAAGCCTGTGGTATTGGGGATGATTAGACTCAAGCAGTATGTGCGTTTACAATGAGTTGCACCAGTCCAAAACTGTATTTTAGGGCATGGCAGCCCACTGCCCACTTTTATTAAATAAACAAAAAGTTCACATGCGCATTAGCTGCCCACACAGGAGTTTCTCACAAAAAATCCAAACAACGAAAATGCCGATCCACCTGGCTGGCTTGTTGGCAGCACCACTGCTCCTCTTACCAATCCCTCTGACTGTTTTCCAGCACTCCTGGATCACTTTGGTTCTCTTAGCCTTCAGTCGCAGTGCCCTGCTGCACAGCCCACTTCTGGCCTATGGATCGGGGTTCTCCTGACCCCCTGATAGGAGCTGACCTGACTCCTGGAACAAGACCTCCCATCTCCTGACTCCTGACTGGGGCTCCTCTGACCCCTTGGTGAGATCCTTTTTTTCTTGGCTTTTGACTGGGGCCCTCTGACCCCTGGGTGAGACCCTCTGTCTCTTGACTTCTAGATGGGGCCCCCTGACCCCTCAGTGAGTTCCTTTGCCTCTTGGCTTCTGGCTGGGGCTCCTTTGACCCCTCGGTGAGACCCTCTGTCTCTTTGCTTCTGGCTGGGGCCCTTTGATCCCTCAGTGAGACCCTCTGTCTCCTGAGGTCTGGTTGGGGCCCTCTGACCCCTTGGTGAGATCCTCTGCCTCATGGTTTCTAGCTGATGCCCTCTGACCCCTTGGTGAGATCCTCTGTCTCATGGCTTCTGGCTCGGGCACCTCTGACCACTGGGTGAGACCCTCGGTCTCTTGGCTGCTGGCTGGGACACATCTGAACTCTCTGTGAGACCCTCTGTCTATTGGCATCTGGCAGGGGTGCCTCTGACCCCTCGTTGAGGTCCTCCCTCTGTCTCTTGGCTGGGGTGCCTCTGACTCCTCAGTGAGACCCTGTGTCTCTTGGCTTCTGGCTGGAGCCCCTGACCCCTCTGTGAGACCCTACATCTCTTGGTGTCTGGCTGAGACTCCTCTGACCCTTCAGTGAGACCCTCTGTCTCTTGACTCCTGGTTAGGGCCCTCTGACCCCTCAATGAAAAAGTGTGTCTTTTGGTTTCTGGCTGGGGCACCTCTGAACCCTTGGTGAGACCCTCTGTCTCTTGGCTCCTGGCTGGGGCCCCCTGACCCCTCAGTGAGACCCTCTGTCTCTTGGCTTCTGGCTAAGGCACCTCTAACCCTTGGGTGAGATTCTCTGTCTCGTGGATTCTGGCTGGAGCCTACTGACCCCTCAGTGAGACCCTCTATTTCTTGGTTTCTGGCTAGGGCACCTCTGACCCCTCGATGAGACCCTTTGTCTCTTTTCTCCTGGCTGGGACCCTCTGACCCCTCAGTGAGACCTTCTATCTTGTGGCTTCTAGCTGGGGCCCTCTGATCCCTCGGTGCAACCTTTTAACTCTTGACTCCTGGCTAGGGCCCTCTGACCCCTCAGTGAGACCTTCTGTCTTGTGGCTTTTAGCTGGGGCCCCCTGACCCCTCAGTGAGACCTTCTGTCTTGTGGCTTTTAGCTGGGGCCCTCTGGCCCCTCGTGCGGCCTTTTGTCTCTTGACTGCTGGTTAGGGCCCTCTGACCCCTTGAAGAAACCTTTTATCTTTTGACTTCTGGCTGGGGCACCTCTGACCCCTTGGTGAGACCTTCTCTTTCTTGACTACTGGATAGGGCTCTCTGACCCCTCCATGAGACCCTCTTGACTTCCTGCTAGGGCTCCTCTGACCCCTCTGTGATACCTGTTGTCAGAGTATTGAATTATGAGCTTGAAGCTTCTTGGTTGCAGAGAATACGCTTTACTTTCATGGAGGAATATCAGAACATGAACAGGAACAAACAGGAACTTAATAACAAACGAGTACATATAACAGAGATAGTACCATACATCCTGCTATAGCATAGAAGACAAGAACTATACACTATAATACCACAGTGCCAACCCACTGGTATATACAGCTATAATGCATATGTATATAGTTCACAGTACACAGTATATTACATGCTGTTGCTTTTTCACACAAGACCCTCTGTTTCTTGACTCCTGGTTATGGCCCTCTGACATCTCAGTGAGACCCTCTGTCTCTTGGTTATTGGCTAAGGCACCTCTGATTCTTGGGTGAGATCCTCTGTCTCGTGGCTTCTGGCTGGGGCCCACTGACCCCTCAGTGAGACCCTCTGTTTCTTGGCTTCTGACAGGGGCATCTCTGACCCCTTGATGAGACCCTTTGTCTCTTGACTCCTGGCTAGGGTTGCCACTTTTTCTTCAAACCAAACCCAAACACTTTAGCAGCGCGCAGCAAAATATTATTTTTTTTAGCATACACTATAGGATTGTAACAGGCCTGGGACACCTTTGGGCACTCCAAAGAGAATAGTAATGTGGCGTGCATAGTGCCCTCTCACTCTCCTATCAGACCCTGTTCTGAGCCACATTCCTGTCTGAATATTGTGTCCAGGTTTCAGGCGGACTGAAACACGTACTTTTCGGGTGAATCCCGGACAGGTGGCAACCCTACTCCTGGTTGGGGCCCTCTGATCCCTTAGTGAGACTCTCTGTCTTGTGGCTTCTAGCTGGGGCCCTCTGACCTCTCGGTAAGACCTTCTGTCTCTTGACCCATGGCTAGGGCCCTCTGACCCCTCGGTGAGACCCTCTGTCTCTTGGCTTGTTGATGGGATACATCTGATCCCTCAGTGAGACTCTGTCTCTTGACATCTAGCTGGTGCACTTCTGACCCCTTGGTGATACTCTTTGTCTCTTGGATTCTGGCTGGGGCTTCTCTGACTCCTCGGTGAGATCCACACTGTCATGACTTCTGGCTGGGGCCCTCTGACACTTTAGTGAGACCCCCTGTCTCTTGACTCCTGGCTAGGGCCCTCTGACCCATCGGTGAGACCCTCTGTCTCTTGAATTCCTGCTGGGCCTCATCTGACCCCTCGGTGAGACCCTCTGTTATTAGCTTTTTGCTGAGGCTCCTCCGACCCCTCAGTGCGACCCTCTCTTGCTTGGCTTCTGCCTGGGGCTCCTCTGACCCCTTGGTGAGACCCTCTGTCTCTTGGATTCAGGCTGGGACTTCTCTGACCCTTTGGTGAGATCCTCTGTCTTATGGCTTCTGGCTAAGGATCATCTGACCCCTTGGTGAGATTTTCTGTCTTGTAGCTTCTGGCTGGGGCCCCCAGGGCATGACATTTAATCTCCCTCACTGGGAGCAGTTTCCAAACTGGAAGGTCTGAACTACTATTTTCTAAAGTACCTTCCCAGTCTCCCGAGATCGTTCCTCAGTTCTCTGTTTCCCAGAGTAGTTCCCACAAAGACCCGTCTCTTTCGACATATAAACCGAAAGAGGTCTAAGACAACAAGACCTAGTCTTGTAAGTTAGGACACAGACCCAAAACTATCTACGGACGTTGGACTGACTCATGTGTTCACACGTCCTAACAATATATGAGTCTAGACTCCTATCAAGTCTGGAAGGTCAAACCTTTGACGAGGGTCACTCCCTCTAATTTACAGTACGGGACCCCCGGGGTCGGTCTTCGATGTTCTGTCTTTTAGAGTGGTTCCCCAGTC
>BLSH010360722.1:718442-731280 GCA_018402905.1 Glandirana rugosa | reverse complement strand
CACACTATTATTATTATACATTTATATGGCTCTGACATATACCGCAGTGCTGTACAGAGATCACTGAGCCAGTTACATCAGTCTCTGTACCAGAAGAGCTTACACTCTAATGTCCCCTACCCCACAATCACATCAGTCTCTGTACCAGAGGAGCTTACACTCTAATGTCTCCTCCCCCACAGTCACATCAGTCTCTGTACCAGAGGAGCTTACACTCTAATGCCCCCTCCCCCACAGTCACACACTATTATTATTATACATTTATATGGCTCTGACATATACCGCAGTGCTGTACAGAGATCACTGAGCCAGTTACATCAGTCTCTGTACCAGAAGAGCTTACACTCTAATGTCCCCTACCCCACAATCACATCAGTCTCTGTACCAGAGGAGCTTACACTCTAATGTCTCCTCCCCCACAGTCACATCAGTCTCTGTACCAGAGGAGCTTACACTCTAATGCCCCCTCCCCCACAGTCACAGACTATTATTATTATACATTTATATGGCTCTGACATATACCGCAGTGCTGTACAGAGATCACTGAGCCAGTTACATCAGTCTCTACACCAGAGGAGCTTACACTCTACCACTAAATCCCCTCCCTCTCTCTGTTTTGGGGCCCCAAAGCAATAAATGGTCCTCCAGGGCCCCTTGGTAACATTGCTAGCACAGTCTACTTTCCTTGGGCTTGTAGATTCGTCTATGCCATCCTGATTGGATTTCCAGGCTGTGGGCGCTCAGTCTGTACAGGCTCAGGTATGTCTGTCTTTGGGGTCTTGTATCATCTCCATGTATGGGGCCAGTTTGTAGTCTCTCTGCAGTTACTGGTAAGTCGTTACTTTCTCTGAGTTAGTTATTTAATTTCTTCATTCTCTGATATATTTACCTTTGAAATTGTATTTTATTTGAGATTTTGTCAGGCTACATTGTTGGGAGTTTTGGAAAGGACAAGGTGCTTGTAGGAAGGTGCAGTTAGCTACTTTGCCACTAGGTGGCTCTGCACCATAATAGTGTCTGGTTACACCAAATAGTGTCATCAGGTGCTAGGCCGCTTTTAGTCAGAGCTCTTCCACAGTGATGTGAGAGGTGAGGCAGCACCCGTATATACTATAAGTCAGGGAGGGGCACAGTGAGTCTTGGAGCATGGGAGATAAACACCCTACACTTATGAGGATGTAGCCAGCACATGTAGGCGCTAGACAGGGCAGGAGGCCGAATGGAGAGGACCTGTAAACAGGAGGAGCAGTCTGTAGTGCTTTAGTACCTAATGGTGGTGGGAGCTTGGATGGATTGAAAAAGGCATTTTAGGCCAGGCTGGAGATCCCTGTGTGAGACTTCTTCCCTGGAGTGTTTCCAGGAGAGATGTGCACAGCCAGGAGGTGACTGCAGAGAGCACAGTCCTATGAGTACTGATGACCCTGAGCAGAGGTGAGACTGTATAGGGGATGGCTGCTGAGGTGTTGCACATGCTTTCACATGTGACTACTGCGGACAGTCCACTAAATGTGATTGACTGTGTAATGTCAAGTGACTTTGGAATGTATGTCCTTGTAATGTGACTGTAATGCCATTTCCTGAATACCAACAGTGAAGTGCAGCAAAACTACCTCTTGTTTGGACAATCCTATCTTAGGGATACAAAGGTCAATGACCAAGAATGCCATGTGGAGGCCTATGGCAAAGAGCAGGGCACAAGATGGCAGAGAGTTCAGCCAATTGTTGGGCCGGATCGTTGGTGTTATTGGGAGCAATTATGCCCCATAATTGGTGTCATTGGGAGGAATTGTACTCCATTATTGGTGTCATTGCGAGAAATTACGCCTCATCATTGGTGTCAGCGGGAGGAATTGTGTCCCATTGTTGGTGTCAGTGGGAGGAATTTTGCACCATCATTGGTGTCAACGGGGGGAATTATGCCTTATGCCTTACCCCAAATCCTCTATCCCAACTTGAAACTCAAACCTAAACACCAACCCTAAGCCCCAGCTTAAAACTCAACCCAGGCCGCAATCCTGAACCCCATCCCTAAACTTGACCCCAACCCTAAACCCCAACACTTACCCCAATCCTCTATCCCAATTTGAATCCCAAACCTAAACACCAACCCTAAGCCGCAGCTTAAACCTCAACCCTGGTGCCAATCTTAAACCCCATCCCTAAACCCTAAACTTGACCCCAACCCTAAACCCCAACTTAAACCCCAACACTTACCCCAATCCTCTATTCCAACTTTAACCCCAAACCTAAACACTAACCCTAAACCCCAGGTTAAACCTCAACCCTGGCCCCAATCCTAAACCCCAACCTTAAACCTCGAACTTAAACCCAAAGCCTGAGCCCAATCTTTAACTCCAACCCTAAACGCCAGACTCTAAACCCGAGCCTAAAACCCAATCCTAAGGGTTCTGAGTTGTCCTGAAATTTTGTACTTGTGTTTGGACTTAACTTTGGCTGTTCCGGTGCTCGGATGAATGGCCAACCTTTATCCATTTGGCGTGGGATCCTATGACAGCATTGACCAAATATGGTCATTTCCATATATGATCAGTGATGTCACCCGGGAGACTCCACCCCTTTGCTTAAAACAGCTGTGTTCCACCTAACCTGTCATTCCAAAGGAGTGAAACAAGGTGAACAGACGCGTGCTGGCGGTGGGTGGGCCTCAAGATTGATAAGGAAATACATCGCTAGGAGACATGGCTGATGATGAATGGACGTTATGGAGATTTTTATTTTATTTTGAGTAAAGGAGTTGTCAAAAACTGTGTCTGTCTTTATTTACACTTCAGGGGTACTATGTACCTCTTACTCCTTCACATTGGGGGGGGGTTCCGATTCTGATAAGCCCCCCACCAGCAGACCCCCACAACCACCATGCCAGGGTTATGGGGAGGAGGCCCTTGCCTCCATCAACATAGGGACAAGGTGCTTTGCCAGGGGGGGTACCTCTTATGTATGTTGAGGGTATGTGGCCTGGCATGGTTCAGGGAGCAGCAGCCTCCCCTTCCTTTCCTGGACCTCCGGGCTGCATGCTGGGATATGGGTCTGGTGTGGAATTTTGAGGAGAACCCCATGCCATTTTTTTGTGGGTGAGGAGGTCTCCCGGTTAACATTAAAATAAATCTAGGATACGGGTCTGGTATAGATGAATGGAATCCCCGGCTGCTTTGTAGACAGCAGATTTCTCAGCAGTGAATTGCAGACAAGAGGTTAAATTCTCCATAGGGGGGGAGGGGCTGAGCTCAGATCACTGGATACACTGTTTCCTCTTTCACATTTGCTCTCTGATCTCAGATGAAGTGTCAGCCAACAAGGGTTAAATCTCAATGAGGTCATCATACACAAGTGTGTGACAGGAGGAGTGAGACTCTCCTGCAGTCTGGATGGACTCTGACCAGGGAAGGTGGTGAGGGTTGGTTGGTTGGCAGAGGAGGAGGGGGGGGGGGTCATTGAGTTTACATGCATACGGCATATGTGAGCGACACAATGGCCGGATACAGGGTGCGAGCGGCGGAGCCGGGGGACTGCGAGGAGATCATACGGATGATCCAGGTGGGATAATGGGATTTCTATTCCTATAGAAAGGTAGCAGATGACCCCCAACAGTCATCTCCCCTCCCCCCTTCAAGCACATGGCTGGAAGTATGAATGGAATTCCAATAAGAATTAATGCTGGATTCCTGGAGACCATCTGCCCCTGGAAATGTGATGAGGAGGCCCTGTATGATTATTATTAGTGTCTATGGATCTTCTATGGGGGGCTCCACTCCTCTCACAACTGATATCTCCCAGTATGGTGGAGAATAGGGTTCTCATCTCATCCCTTTAATCCAGGACACATATGAATTACACAGGTTGTTCTGAGGATAATTTAATGCAGATGAGGCACCAAGTGAGTTTAATTACCACCTTAATCAGCCACAGAACAACCTGTGTAATTCATATGTGTTCGGTTTTAAAGGGATGAGGTGGCAACCCTAGTGGAGAACTCAGTTATACCCATTATGCTGAGTTCCCTCGACAGTCTATTCTATTTCTCATGGACTCTATTGGTGAGATCACTGTGCTGAGTTACCAGGACTGTACACCTGCAGTGCCCATTATGAGGGGTTTCCACCATCCCTGTGCTGAGCTCCTGGGTTTGTACAGCTGCTGTGCCCATTATGAGGGGTTCCCACCATCCCTGTGCTGATTTCCCAGATCTGTACACCCGCTGTGCCCATTAGGAGGGGTTTCCACCATCCATGTACTGAGTTCCCAGGTTTCTCCACCTGATGTACCCATTATGAGGGGCTCCCACCATCCCTGTGCTGAGTTCCCAGGTCTGTACACCCACTGTGCCCATTATGAGGGGTTCCCACCATCCCTGTGCTGAGTTCCTGGGTCTGTACACCCACTGTGCCCATTATGAGGGGTTCCCACCATCCCTGTGCTGAGTTCCTAGGTCTGTACACCTTAGAGTTGCTACCTCATCCCTTTAAACCCGAACACCTATGAATTACACAGGTTCTGTAG
Organism: Glandirana rugosa; assembly: GCA_018402905.1. Classification (NCBI taxonomy): domain Eukaryota; kingdom Metazoa; phylum Chordata; class Amphibia; order Anura; family Ranidae; genus Glandirana; species Glandirana rugosa. The sequence goes on along the minus strand of BLSH010360722.1, from coordinate 726,762 downwards.
CTAATTTATCACAGATAAGGCACCAAGTGAGTTTAATTACCACCTTAATCAGCCACAAAACCTGTGTAATCAATATATGTTCGGGTTTAAAGGGATGAGGTGGCAACCCTAGTACACCTGCTGTGCCCATTATGAAGGGTTCCCACCATCCCTGTGCCGAGTTCCTGGGTCTCTCCACCTGCTGTGCACATTATGAGGGGTTCCCATCATCCCTGTGCTGAGTTCCTGGGTCTGTACACCTGCTGTGCCCATTATGAGGAGTTCCCACCATCCCTGTGCTGAGTTCCCGGGTTTCTCCACCTGATGTACCCATTATGAGGGGTTCCCACCATCCCTGTGCTGAGCTCCCGCGTCTGTACACCTGCTGTGCCCATTATGAGGGGTTCCCACCATCCCTGTGCTGAGTTCCCAGGTCTGTACATCTGCTGTACCCATTATGCGGGGTTCTCACCATCCCTGTGCTGAGTTCCCAGGTCTGTACATTATCTGTGCCACTATGAGGCATTCCCACCATCCCTGTGCTGAGTTCCTGGGTCTGTATACCTGCTGTGCCCATTATGAGGGGTTCCCACCATCCCTGTGCTGAGTTCCCAGGTCTGTACACCTGCTGTGCCCATTATGAGGGGTTCCCACCATCCCTGTGCTGAGTTCCCAGGTCTGTACACCTGCTGTGCCCATTATGAGTGGTTCCCACCACCCCTGTGCTGAGTTCCCAGGTCTATACACCTGCTGTGCCCATTATAAGGGGTTCCTACTACGGCTGCACTGATACTGTCTTTTTATTGGTGAGTACAAGTACCGATACTTTGCGGTGCGGTTTGTGCCAATACATAAACAACTGGTGCAAACCGCACTGCAAAGAATTATATGCGATTTGAAAAGGAATGTGGTGTGATTTCTGTCCAAATCACATGCAATTTCCCCCCACTGCTCCTGTGTGTGTATTGAAAGGGATTAAAGCGCCATTTAGTGGGCAGTTTAAAAAATGTTAGAACTCGCAGTACATATCTGGCCACATTCAAAATTAACTACATAGGTGTCCCAATCCGCCAATAATGGCAAATAAGGGCAGCTGGAGCTGCTCACAGGGATGGAGGAGAACCTCGTGGGTATAGGGCAGAAGTGATGTCAGCTTGGGGGGTGGGAGGGTCGACTGCCTCTACATCTCCTCCAGCGGCCTTGATTTGCTTCCATCGGTGGACCGGGACAACGGCTGCTTATTCTCAGGGTTTCCTGGACAAAGCCTCTACTGGAGGAAGACCCCATTCCCACTAGGCTCTAATCACTATGATTGGTAACCTCTGCAGCCAGGATGGATCTACTCCTGAGCACACCAGGTCGGAGCAGATCTCGGTACAAGGGCTTGCAAAGTCCACTTTGCTCCTCAGACACAGCCAGTCACCCAAAGGAAGGCCTCAATGTACTTTAGGCTTGACCCCCATCTCACTGATGGTAGGGTTTTGCCTATGTGGCATGTTCTGATCTGTTGAACCTGGAGAACCTCCTTTGTGTTTAGATGACATGGACATCTCTTTGGTTCTCGGTTACACCGGATGCCTCTCCATACCTTGCTCCTTCCAGTCTGCATTTAATTCATGGGCATTAGCTGCAAGACGAGTAGGCCCCTGCTTCCATTAAGAAATAATGGCACCACAAGCGCAATTTGCATTTTGGCGCATTCCATACTCCTTTCCAGGAATGCTCCTGGAACATGCAGGCGTGAATGGGGGCCTTAAGGAGCCTTCCTGCAGAGCAGGGGAGGGCTGGCAGCCTTAGGCCTGGGGGGGCAAGTCCAGTCAAGTGGCCCATTGAACCACCGAATCAGCTCACCATCCATGCCCACCTGGTTTTATAATGGATATTGATGTTATGAAGCAAGACAAATATGATACAATGTGGTAACATAATTTAATGTTAATAGCAACAATGGAGGTTTAACAAAAATAATGCATCAATGCAGCCTGATCAGTGCCCATCAATGCAGCCTGATCAGTGCCCATCAATGCAGCCTGATCAGTGCCCATCAATGCAGCCTGATCAGTGCCCATCAATGCAGCCTCATCAGTGCCCTGCAGCCTCATCAGTGCCCATCAATGCAGCCGCAGTGCACATCAGCTTAGCCTCACCAGTGCTTATCAATGCAGCCTCACCAGTAAACATCAGCTAAGCCTCATCAGTGCCCATCAATGCAGCCTGATCAGTGCCCATTCAATACAGCCTGCAATGCAGAGAAAGGAGAGCCACCGGATTACCGGGCGCGGACGCTGTCAAAGGAAGTCCTGCCTCCTGGACTGGCTCCTATAATAGACATCATCCATGGTAGGGCCGGCCCTGGGCACCCCCCCCCCCCTGCTTACAGTTAGTTGGCGGCCACGCCCCTGGTCCCTACTTCCTCCACAAAAAGAAAATATTGACAGCGGGCAATGGCCGCCGGCCATTTCAAATGAAAGTTGGGATGGCCTGGGGGGCAATTGCCACCCTGCCCCCTGGCCCAGCCCTCCCCTGCTGCAGAGGCTGATATATATTCAGTTCCTGTAGCACATTCCTGCATCAAACTGGGACATCTAGAAGGATAGAACTATGGATCATCACCACGATCGTCAGATCGTGGGCAGTAATTCTACCACCAGACCTCCTATGCAAATCTAAAGTGGTCACCTGTAAAGGCTTTAAAAGCGTTGCCTATGGATAGTACAATGTAAGTCGTTTGTTGCCGTTGCCCCGTGTATTTTTACCCCAAAAAATTGCATTAAAAAAAATTGCTTCGCAAATACCGTGTGACATAGAAAACTGCAACACCCATCAATTTATTCTCTAGGGCCTGTGCTTTAAAAAGTGTATATATACAATGTTTGGGGGTTCTAATAAATTTTCTAGCAAAAATAGTAAATGTTACATGTAAACAAAAGGTGCTAGAAAAAGGCCTGGGATTGGAAGTGGATGGTAAACCTCCGATCCGGTATCATAAAACAGCTCCCTGGCCTTTCATCCATGACTTCTGCCGTTATCGGACAAAAGGCGACAACCTTGGCTCCAAGTTGGTGACTGGGCAGAAGTACTTCCTGCAGTCTTTCCTCCCACCCTACAATTCTGAGGGGAGCACATTACTCAGGTGTAGGCCTCTCTCACCTATAGAGTAAGTACTGAACATAATCCCAAGTAAGGAACCAAGCACAAGTGGGGACATCTAGTGGTAGAAATTGAGAACTCCCTGCTCTCCCTACATTGTAGGGCTCCATAGAGAACTTCTAACATGGTTCCACATAAGGAACCAAGGACAAGTGGGGACATCTAGTGGTAGAAATTGAGAACTACCTGCTGTGCCTACACTGCAGGGCTTCATAGAGAACTTCTAACATGATTCCACATAAGCAACTAAGGACACGTGGGGACATCTAGTGGTAGAAATTGAGAACTCCCTGCTCTCCCTACACTGTAGGGCTCCATAGAGAACTTCTAACATGGTTCCACATAAGGTACTAAGGACAAGTGGGGACATCTAGTGGTAGAAATTGAGAACTACCTGCTTTCCCTACACTGCAGGGCTCCATAGAGAACTTCTAACATGATTCCACATAAGGAACTAAGGACAAGTGGGGACATCTAGTGGTAGGAATTGAGAACTACCTGCTCTCCCTACACTGCAGGGCTCCATAGAGAACTTCTAACATGATTCCACATAAGGAACTAAGGACAAGTGGGGACATCTAGTGGTAGAAATTGAGAACTACCTGCTTTCCCTACACTTCAGGACTCCATAGAGAACGTCTAACATGATTCCACATAAGGAACTAAGGGCAAGTGGGGACATCTAGTGGTAGGAATTGAGAACTACCTGCTCTCCCTACACTGCAGGGCTCCATAAAGAACTTCTAACATGATTCCACATAAGGTACTAAGGACAAGTGGGGACATCTAGTGGTAGAAATTGAGAACTACCTGCTTTCTCTACACTGTAGGGCTTCATAGAGAACTTCTAACATGATTCCAAATAAGGAACCAAGGACAAGTGGGGACATCTAGTGGTAGAAATTGAGAACTACCTGCTTTCTCTACACTGCAGGGCTCCATAAAGAACTTCTATGATTCCACATAAGGAACTAAGGACAAGTGGGGACATCTAGTGGTTTAAATTAACAACCTGCTGTGCCTACAATGTAGGGCTCCATAGAGAACTTCTAACAGGATTGCACATAAGGAACTAAGGACAAGTAGGGACATCTAGTGGTAGAAATTGAGAACTCCCTGCTCTCCCTACACTGTAGGGCTCCATAGAGAACTTCTAACATGATTCCAAATAAGGAACTAAGGACAAGTGGGGACATCTAGTGGTAGAAATTGAGAACTACCTGCTGTGCCTACACTGCAGGGCTCCATAAAGAACTTCTAACATGATTCCACATAAGGAACTAAGGGCAAGTGGGGACATCTAGTGGTAGGAATTGAGAACTACCTGCTTTCCCTACACTGCAGGGCTCCATAGAGAACTTCTAACATGATTCCACATAAGGTACTAAGGACAAGTGGGGACATCTAGTGGTAGAAATTGAGAACTACCTGCTTTCCCTACACTGCAGGGCTCCATAGAGAACTTCTAACATGATTCCACATAAGGAACTAAGGACACGTGGGGACATCTAGTGGTAGAAATTGAGAACTACCTGCTTTCCCTACACTTCAGGACTCCATAGAGAACGTCTAACATGATTCCACATAAGGAACTAAGGGCAAGTGGGGACATCTAGTGGTAGGAATTGAGAACTACCTGCTCTCCCTACACTGCAGGGCTCCATAAAGAACTTCTAACATGATTCCACATAAGGAACTAAGGGCAAGTGGGGACATCTAGTGGTAGAAATTGAGAACTACCTGCTTTCCCTACACTGCAGGGCTCCATAGAGAACGTCTAACATGATTCCACATAAGGAACTAAGGACAAGTGGGGACATCTAGTGGTAGACATTGAGAACTACCTGCTTTCCCTCCACTGTAGGGCTCCATAGAGAACTTCTAACATGATTCCCCATAAGGAACTAAGGACAAGTGGGGACATCTAGTGGTAGAAATTGAGAACTACCTGCTTTCCCTACACTGCAGGGCTCCATAGAGAACTTCTAACATGATCCCAAATAAGGAACCAAGGACAAGTGAGGACATCTAGTGGTAGAAATTGAGAACTACCTGCTGTGCCTACACTGTAGGGCTCCATAGAGAACTTCTAACATGATTCCACATAAGGAACTAAGGACAAGTGGGGACATCTAGTGGTATAAATTGAGAACTACCTGCTTTCCCTACACTGCAGGGCTCCATAGAGAACTTCTAACATGATTCCACATAAGGAACTAAGGACAAGTGGGGACATCTAGTGGTAGAAATTGAGAACTACCTGCTTTCCCTACACTTCAGGACTCCATAGAGAACGTCTAACATGATTCCACATAAGGAACTAAGGGCAAGTGGGGACATCTAGTGGTAGAAATTGAGAACTACCTGCTCTCCCTACACTGCAGGGCTCCATAAAGAACTTCTAACATGATTCCACATAAGGAACTAAGGGCAAGTGGGGACATCTAGTGGTAGAAATTGAGAACTACCTGCTCTGCCTACACTGCAGGGCTCCATAGAGAACTTCTAACATGATTCCACATAAGGAACTAAGGACAAGTGGGGACATCTAGTGGTAGAAATTGAGAACTACCTGCTTTCCCTACACTTCAGGACTCCATAGAGAACTTCTAACATGATTCCACATAAGGAACTAAGGGCAAGTGGGGACATCTAGTGGTAGAAATTGAGAACTACCTGCTTTCCCTACACTGCAGGGCTCCATAAAGAACGTCTAACATGATTCCACATAAGGAACTAAGGACAAGTGGGGACATCTAGTGGTAGACATTGAGAACTACCTGCTTTCCCTCCACTGTAGGGCTCCATAGAGAACTTCTAACGTGATTACCTTTTGTATCGATTGACCCTCCCTCTTAGATTGTAAGCTCTAACGAGCAGGGCCCTCTGATTCCTCTTGTACCAAATTGTGATGTAACTGTGCTGTCTGCCTTCATTTTTGTAAAGCGCTGCGCAAACTGCTGGCGCTATATAAATCCTGTATAATAATATAATAATAATAATTCCAAAATGAGGAACTAACTACACCGAGAGCTTAATACATAAGTAACATGATCCTAATTAAGGAACTAAGGACAAGCGGGGACATCTAGTGGCATAAATTGTGAACTGCACTGTAGCTAATCATATCTGTATTTTGCAGGAACTGGCGCAATATGAGAAGCTGTCCGATCAGGTGAAGAATACAGCAGAAGGTAGGTGGGGCTGAGATCTTGTTATTTGTGGCCGGTGTCACCCACTTTGGGTTATTTGGAGAGAGGGAGGAATATTCTGGGTCAGATATAATTTTCTACACATATTTTGGATAATCAGATCATCCATTGAGCTTGTCAATCAGAGAATTGGGAAGGGGGGGGGGGGTTAAGTGAAATTTAGCCCAGTCACCATTTTTTTTTCTTTTAGGAAATAACCTCTGTGCTGTTACTTATATCCCTGTACCACCCTTCCTCTGCACAATCCCACCCCATTCCTCTTACCGCTATATTCCCTGTGCACCCCCCACACACCTTAACAGGACTTTTAATAATTTGCCCTAATGGTAAATTTTATACACATGCACCACTCCTGTGTATTTTGCGTGGCATGAGTTTAGACATTGGCATTCATATTTACCACCCCCCATTTTTTTTTCTTCCACAGGGCTGCGCCGGGATGGCTTTGAGGAGCCCTCCCCTCTATTCCGCTGCCTGGTGGCTGAGGCAGAAGATGAACAGAAAAGAGCAGAAGGTATCAGGAGGGGCAGATCTACCCATTGTGGGAGGGGTTCTAATATTATTGTTATTATTATTATTAATAATAATAATATTATTCCATGAGAGCACAGCCTTCTATCATTGTGCTGCATTCACATCTGGGAAGGATGCAGTACACACAATTAACCATTAGAGGGCAGTTTTCCGCCATTTCTGCTTCCATGAGAATGCTGGTCATAACTGATGAAAAGTTTCTTTCACATAAACACAGCGAAGGAAGAACATCAAACAACACACAATGAAACAAAAGGCAATCAGCATCAAAGAGTGAATAGTGTGAAGCCACGTTATCAGTCTATCATTCTGTTTCAACAGAAGTAGTACAATATCAGTGGAGGCTCGTCCATAAGGGCTGTAGGGGCGGAGCCCCACCAAAAAAATAAGTAAGAAATAAAAATAAAAATTAACTATAATTATTAACCAACAGCCAGCACAGCTAGAGAGAAACTCCAAAGAAAAAAAAACCTTTGGAATTTCTCTATAGCTGTGCTTCTGTTGCTAATTGCTGGAATAGACAGATTAGATAAGAAAGAGAAGTGTAATCTGCCTAGTAACAGGGCTAACGTCCCAAATCTCACTAAAAAACCCTATCTAGAACACAGTAAAATGAATTCTCCACCCTCATTGGCTGCTTTCCAACATTCCATTCTGAGTATAGGAGGTTTTTAGGACGTCTGAATCTGCAGACCTTAAACTGCCTAGTCCATTTGGTCTCTGCCTGGGGGGGAGCCAAGATTTTCTCTGCTTGCAGTTACACATTCTAGCCTGCTGTCTAGCCATGTCCCCCCTCCACAAGTCGCACTCCGACACTTAGTCTCTACCTCCATCAGTGCTTCCTCTCTCCACAGGGACCCTTCCCCCACCCACCATCCTCTACAGAGCAGAGGGAGAGGACATGGGGGAGCCTGCAAGGTCAGATCTCTGAGCACACATGACAGGGAGCTCCCAGCAATACACAGGCAGTGATTAGTCTGCATCCATAGATAACAGATAAGGCTGACACAGGTCCCTTCCAATAAGATGACGACTCGAAACCTTCCCTGGACACAGTCGGAATAGACAATAGATACCTACGTCTGATTAGTGACGGACACATAACGACCCTCGAGGGACAGTACACACGAGTCTCTAGACTGGAACGTCCGAGGGGGTACAGGAGAGGGAGACGAGACATCTCCTACCACCCACCCCCTTCCCAGGGACACCTCTCTCCTTCGTGACTACCTCCATCTCTGATTCACAGCCTCACGCTGAACACCTCCCCCCTGTACCGATCTGTCGTCCGATCTTACACATTGACGTTCGTCTCTTTTAGAACCGAGGGGGGGTCCGTCTCTGGTTTACCTGATCCGTCAAATTCCAGACGTCTAAGTCTGCAGGATTTTTGGAGGATATGAGTCTTACCTTACAACCTTTCGTCGGTTACTCCCACCTCTTAA
>BLSH010360722.1:697559-710389 GCA_018402905.1 Glandirana rugosa | reverse complement strand
CCTCACCTCTGTCCTCCACCCCATAGCACCTCATCTCTGTCCTCCACCCCATAGCACTTCACCTCTGTCCTCCATCCCATAGCACCTCACCTCTGTCCTCCATCCCATAGCACTGCACCTCTGTCCTCCATCCCATAGCACCTCACCTCTGTCCTCCAACCCATAGCACCTCACCTCTGTCCTCCATCCCATAGCACCTCACCGCTGTCCTCCATCCCATAGCACCTCACCTCTGTCCTCCATCCCATAGCACCTCACCTCTGTCCTCCACCCCATAGCACCTCATCTCTGTCCTCCACCCCATAGCACTTCACCTCTGTCCTCCATCCCATAGCACCTCACCTCTGTCCTCCATCCCATAGCACTGCACCTCTGTCCTCCATCCCATAGCACCTCACCTCTGTCCTCCAACCCATAGCACCTCACCTCTGTCCTCCATCCCATAGCACCTCACCTCTGTCCTCCATCCCATAGCACCTCACCTCTGTTCTCCATCTCATAGGTCGGACTTCAGATAGATGCAAGTGTAGTTGCACTCATTTTCCCAGAGCTTAGTGAATGAGGTGAAGTTCTGCTGATTTCCATCCTCCAATCATGTGCAAGCAAAAATGCAGTTTGATTTTTTATTTTCTTTGCACCTGGTTGGTCATTCTTTACAAAGTGAAGCTTCACCACATTCATTAAACTCTGGGGAAAATGAGTGCAATTGCACTTGCAAAGTGCAGCCTATTTCCCTTAAGTGACTCAACCTCAGTCTTGTACCTAAAATTATTATTATTCTTATAAAAATAAATATATATAATTTTTTTCAGTTCCTCATTCAAAGACTGTGAAATATAAACGGAGTCCATTCTTATGTTTTCAGGCCCGCGGCTGATGGGTTATGCTCTGTCCTACTACATCTACAGCACGTGGAAGGGGCGATCGCTGTACCTGGAGGACCTCTACGTCATGCCGCAGTTCAGAGGTGGAGTATAGCGGATCTATGATGGGGGAGGAGAGCCAACCAGATCACATGATCACCCACCCAGGTCTACCCCCTACAGTCACCACAATATATGATGTCATAGTGCAATGTAAAAATGGTAGACAGACAGGTCCTCTTCATGTTCCCATGGATTCTATGTTTTACGCCAACAGGACATAACTTTTTAAAATTCTTTTTGTTATTCTGTGTTTTTCTTTTGTTTTTGTTTTTATGTTTGTCTTTTCCTCTCTCTTCTTCTTTCTCCTTTTTTTTTTTTTTTTTTTTTTTCATTTTTATTCTCCTTTCCTTCCCTTCCTTCCTTCTTTTACAACCTATTTTTTTTTTTTTTTGTTGCGATTTCTCTATTCTTCTTCTTATTTGTTTACTCCTTTTTTTTTCCTTCTCCCTCTCATTCCTTTTTTTTATCTCTTCTTTTTTTTTTTTTCTTTTCCTTTTACATTATTTAAAAAAAAAAAAAAAAAAATATATATATATATATATATATATATGTGTGTGTGTGTGTATATATATATACACACAGTATCTCACAAAAGTAAGTACACCCCTCACATTTTTGTAAATATTTTATTCTATCTTTTCATGTGACAACACTGAAGAAATGACACTTTGCTACAATGTAAAGTAGTGAGTGCACAGCTTGTATAACAGTGTAAATTTGCTGTCCCCTCAAAATAACTCAACACACAGCCATTAATGTCTAAACCGCTGGCAACAAAAATGAGTACACCCCTAAGTGAAAATGTCCAAATTGGGCCCAAAGTGTCAATATTTTGTGTGGCCACCATTATTTTCCAGCACTGACTTAACCCTCTTGGGCATGGAGTTCACCAGAGCTTCACAGGTTGCCACTGGAGTCCTCTTCCATTCCTCAATGATGGCATCACGGAGCTGCTGGATGTTAGAGACCTTGCACTCCTCCACCTTCTGTTTGAGGATTCCCCACAGATGCTCAATAGGATTTAGGTCTGGAAATGCTTGGCCAGTCCATCAACTTTATCCTCAGCTTCTTTAGCAAGGCAGTGGTCATCTTGGAGATGTGTTTGGGGTCGTTATGTTGGAATACTGCCCTGCAACCCAGTCTCTGAAGGCAGGGGATCATGCTCTGCTTCAGTATGTCACAGTACATGTTGGCGTTCATGGTTCCCTCAATGAACTGTAGTTCCCCAGTGCCGGCAGCACTCATGCAGCCCCAGACCATGACACTCCCACCACCATGCTTGACTGTAGGCAAGACACACTTGTCTTTCTACTCCTCACCCGGTTGCCGCCACACACGCTCGACACCATCTGAACCAAATAAGTTTATCTTGGTCTCATCAGACAACAGGACATGGTTCCAGTAATCCATGTCCTTAGCCTGCTCATCTTCAGCAAACTGTTTGCAGGCTTCCTTGTGCATCAGCTTTAGAAGAGGCTTCTTTCTGGGACGACAGCCATGCAGACCAATTTGATGCAGTGTGCGGCGTATGGTCTGAGCACTGACAGGCTGATCCCCCCACCCCTTACACCTCTGCAGCAATGCTGGCAGCACTCATACATCTATTTCCCAAAGACAACCTCTGGACATGACGCTGGGCACGGCACTCAACTTCTTTGGTCGACCATGGTGAAGCCTGTTCTGAGTGGAACCTGCCTGTTAAACCGCTGTATGGTCTTGGCCACCGTGCTGCAGCTCAGTTTCAGGGTCTTGGCAATCTTCTTATAGCCTAGACCATCTTTATGTAGAGAAACAATTCTTTCTTTCAGACCCTCAGAGAGTTCTTTGCCATGAGGTGCCATGTTGAACTTCCAGTGACCAGTATGAGAGAATGGGACTGATAACACCAAATTTAACACACCTGCTCCCCATTCACAGCTGAGACCTTGTAACACTAACGAGTCACATGACCCCGGGGAGGAAAAATGGCTAATTGGACCCAATTTGGACGTTTTCACTTAGGGGTGTACTCACTTTTGTTGCCAGCGGTTTAGACATTAATGGCTGTGTGTTGAGTTATTTTGAGGGGACAGCAAGCTGTACACTCTCTACTTTACATTGTAGCAAAGTGTCATTTCTTCAGTGTTGTCACATGAAAAGATAGAATAAAATATTTACAAAAATGTGAGGGGTGTACTCACTTTGGTATGATATTGTGTATATATATATATTATTATTTTCCCTATTTTCTCTTTTTTCTTCTTAATCTTTGCTTACTCTTTTTTTCCCCTTTCCCTCCCATTCTTTTTACTTTTTTTCTTCATTCTCTATTTACTTTTTGTCCTATTCTTTTCTCTCTTTTTTTTTTTTTTTTGGTTAATGTTTTCTTCTCTTATTCTTTTCTTTTAACCCCATTTTCTTTTTTATATTGAATTAAATAAAAAAATATGTGCATGTGTGTACGTGTGTGTGTGTGTGTGTATATAGTGTCTCTTTCGTTTTAATGGCTGTATCCTAATAATTAATGTGAGCCAGTTATTGGTCTGTTTTATGGGTATCAACCATTGGTTAGTAGGTTTTGCTAAATACACTGACCTGCTATCTAGATGACCACTAGGGGGAGACAATACAGACTTGCATAGGAAGTAGTCATAGGACATAGGAAAAGCTGAATATTAACTGGGAAACGACCAACTTGCGTACATTTACTGCTGCAGAGTGGCACAATCCCATGTATCACCATTTATGAATGGCGTAAATGTATGCAGTGTACAAATAAAGCGCAATAAAAAATATCCACATCTACAACATCGTTGTATCAGATAAGACGTCAGGTGACGAAACGCGTTAGCCAGGGCTAAGAGGTACGCCGTTACGTCACGTCCGTTTTTTTTGTGGCTATCGCCTGTGGAGCGCAAGCTGATACAGGCGGAAGGATTCCTAAACCTTCCTCAATAGTAGCGGGCACTGCAGGCTCTGTCACGATATGTGAGGGCGGTCACGGCCTGAAAATCTGCACTGTGGTTTTAGGAAGACTGTTTTTAAAAAGATATTTGTGGGTACTAAGACTATGAGTCGCTCTCCGTCTCTCTACACACGATGTGGTTTATGCTGGCGGCTTTTTGAACGGAGGACCTGTCTGGAGGAGGGGTGTTTGATCCGGAGCCCGGGAACAGAGGTTTATATGCGGGACACCCCTGCAGGGGTACAGCTTTGTGGTGAGTGGGGACACAGGAGGGGGAGCACGTGTGAATATCACCCCCAAAGGCACAGAAGAATTACCCTATGTGGAGCTATAAGCACTAAAAGTCACTTTTTGTTTATGGACTACAGGCACAATATCAACTCTTGTCATTCATTTTGCACATATATTGATTTTTGCAATTTTTATTATTGTTTTTGCACATGCAGTAAATGTGAAATGACTTATACGCTAAGGTCACCAATTATTTGCGGTGGAATAGCTAGGTTGCTGAGACGGTGGATATTATTATAGCAGATTAACAATCTTATCTGATACAACAATGTTGTAGATGTGGATATTTTTTATTGCACTTTTTTTTCCTTGCATATTTCACTTTATTTGCACATTTGCACCCTTGCATATTGCACATATCTTGAGATAAGGTGAAAACATTTACATATTTACTCTCTCTGACATAAGTGAACCATTTTTACTATATTACACCTACTGGTACAGTATATGTTCTTTTCATTACATATGAGGTTCTAGAAACTACCATCAGAAGACAGCGCCATCTCCCTGTATTTAATTGGTTTATGAATGGCGGCTCGCTTGTGCGTGGCCGCACTCTCCAGCAGTATGGCCGCGGGTCTTGATTTCCGTTGGCTACCCACGATCGCCTGGCAGAGAAGAAAAACGTGGAACCGCCGTGTTTACATCGTCAGACGACATGTGAGAGATCTACTGATCCCTGTCACTGGGACCACTTAGATCTCTGGTGCCCCTGGCAGCCCAGCCCCCTCACAGTTAGAACACGCCTAGGGAACACAGTTAACCCCTAGAGCGCCCTCCTGCAGGTTAACCCCTTCACTGCCAATGACATTTATACAGTAATCAGTGGATATTTAAATTTCTGATCGCTGTATAAATGTCATTGGTCCCAAAAAAGTATCAAAAATGTCCGACATGTCCGCCCCAATATCGCAGTCCCCATAAAAATCGCAGATCGCCGCCATTACTAGTAAAAAAAAAAAAAAAAGTATAAAACCCCAGAAATCAATTCTCATGGTTTGTAAACATGGCAACTTTTGTGCAAACCAATCAAACACCGATCACAATTTTTTTTTTTTACCACAAATATGAGGAAGAATATAAATCGGCCAAAACCGATGAATACATTTTTTTTTTTTTTTTTTTTTTTTTTTGGATTTGTATTTTAGCAAAAATTAATAAAAGGTTTTTTTTTGCAAAATGGTCACTCTTCTTTTGTTTATAGCGGTGATCATAAATGATGCAGAGGGGATCAAATACCACCAAAAGAAAGCTCTATTTGTGGGGGAAAAGGACACAAATTTTGTTTGGGTGCAACGTCGCACGACCGCGCAATTGTCAGTTAAAGCGGCGCAGCGCCGGATCGCAAAAAGTGCTCTGGTCCTAAAGTGTGAAATCCTTCCGGGGCTGAATTTCCTCCAAATAATATTACAATAAGTTTGTGATAACAGGATGGGCCCCTCTTCTCCCCGGGCCCCTGTGTGTGCAGCACTGATAGCTGTATCCCTATAGGCCCCTTCCTCTCCTATAGATAGATAAATACAAACCTGGTGCGTCTCCTCCTTATACTGACCCCTCTTGTCTCCGGCAGGTAAAGGTATCGGCTCCAAGCTGCTGACGGCTACAGCGGAGGTAAGTACTCCTTTTCATACACATGCAGGGTAGTACTTACTGTGTGGCAGCACTGGGGGGGGGGGGGTAGAGATGGGTGAAGTTCATGACCCAGACTTATTACAATCTAGAATAGGCACCAACCTGCCAAGAGTGTATCCTGCATATTATCAGACACCATGCCCCATACTAAGAGATCACCAATATATTCCATTGCAGAACTAGCTGTGCGCACAGGCGTGTGCTCCTAGTCCTGACAGCCAAGGGTTCTATAGAGCTCCAGTTTTATTAGAACCGAAAAAAAGGAATCTCTGATGGCAGTCTGTTATTTGTATCAATCTCAGGCACAGTGACCCCTACTGGGAGAATGCTAAACTACATTCCATTGTGGAACTAACTGCGTGCACAGGCGTGCGCTCCTAGTCCTAACTGACAGCCAAGGGTTCTATAGAGCTCCAGTTTTATTACAACCTAAAAAAATAGCCATTACCGATTGCAGTCTGTTATATGTGTCAGTCTTACTCACAGTGACCCCTACTGGGAGAATGCTAAACTACATTCCATTGTGGAACTACCTGCATGCACAGGCGTGCGTTCCTAGTCCTAACTGACAGCCAGGGGTTTCATAGAGCTCCAGTTTTATTACAACCTTAAAAAAAAGTCATCCTGGATTGCAGTCTCTAGCTTTTATCAATCTCAGGCACAGTGACCCCTACTGAGAGAATGCTAAACTACATTTCATTGTAGAACTATCTGCGTGCACAGGCGTGCGCTCTTAGTCCTAACTGACTGCTTAGGGTTACATAGAGATGGGTGATATTTCTAGCTCCAGTTTATTACAAACTAAAAAAGCCATCTCTGATCGCAGTCTGCAATTTGTATAAATCTCAGGCACAGTGACCCCTACTGGGAGAATGCTAAACTACATTCCATTGTGGAACTACCTGCGTGCACAGGCGTGCGCTCCTAGTCCTAACTGACAGCCAAGGGTTTCATAGAGATCCAGTTTTATTACAACCTAAAAAAATAGCCATTACCGATTGCAGTCTGTAATATGTGTCAATCTTACTCACAGTGACCCCTACTGGGAGAATGCTAAACTACATTCTATCGCGGAACTACCTGCGTGCACAGGCGTGCGTTCCTAGTCCTAGCTGACAACCAGGGGTTTCACAGAGCTCCAGTTTTATTACAACCTTAAAAAAAAGCCATCCTGGATTGCAGCCTCTAGCTTTTATCAATCTTGGGCACAGTGACCCCTACTGGTTGAATGCCAATCTGCATACCGTTGTGGGACTAGCTGCACGCACAGGCGTTCGCTCCTAGTCCAACCCGCTTTGTTAATGACAGTTAAGGATTTTATAGAGATGAACGATGTTTTTTAGCGCAATTTAGAAGAGGCATCAACCCATCACAGCCTGTAAGATATCATTGTCAGGTGCGGCGCCCATACTGATAGAATATGACCGGTTCCCTTTAATTACTTTCAGTATCCCTACTCTAGGGAGGGTTATTTCCCTATCCCAGACCCCTCCCTCTTTGCCAGTCATAGCCCTCCCCTCTAGGAATGTCTAATGTCTTTCCGTGCTGGCCCAGCTCCTCTGCTCCAACCTCCCCACCTACTTCCCTGCATTGAAGAAAGTGAATAAAAAGATGCTATTGGCCCCCCCATGTTTGTGCAATTTCTTGCCTACAGGCAGTCCTGTGCAGTCAGAGGCAGCCAATGGAAGGACAGGAGCTCATTCTATAGGCAGTTCAGCATTCGATATCGAATTAATTGCATAGCCGTTTGCCCAGTGAAAGTGCATTACATTCGTTCTGTGTGAACAGCGCAAAGAAGCAAACAACCCCCCCATTTGCTCCTCTCATTCGCAGGACAAAGGTTTTTCATTAACTTAAAATGGGAATTCCCACATTTACCCACTAGATGGCGGTAAGTGTCATAGGAAATTCTTATGACACTTGGCACCATCTAGTGGGCAAATGCAATATTTCCCATTTTAAATCCATGAACATCATCTGTGTGCCCTTCTGTGTCGGAGCCTTTTCCCCTCCCCCATGTGACCCTGCCCCTGGGAGGAAGATCATATGGAGGAAGAAGAGGCGGTATCACAGGGGCCCCTCCTCTAGGTATGGCTACATGTTATATGAATCCATATTATACTGTGTGACCCCCAATGGGACCCCCGCAATGTGATCTATGAAGAGATTAGCAGCATTGGATAAAATAACTGTGTATATAGTTCAGGGACCTCTATAGGACCGTGTATAGAATTGAGGGACCTCTATAGGGCATTGTATAAAGTTGAGGGACCTCCTGTAGGACCGCGTATAGAGTTGAGGGACCTCTATAGGACCGCATATAGTGTTGAAGGACCGCGTATAGAGTTGAGGGACCTCTATAGGACCGCGTATAGAGTTGAGGGGCCTCTATAGGACCGCGTATAGAGTTGAGGGGCCTCTATAGGACCGCGTATAGAGTTGAGGGACCTCTATAGGACCGCGTATAGAGTTGAGGGACCTCTATAGGACCACATATAGAGTTGAGGGGCCTCTATAGGACCGCATATATAGAGTTGAGGGACCTCTATAGGACCGCGTATAGAGTTGAGGGACCTCTATAGGACCGCGTATAGAATTGAGGGACCTCTATAGGACCGCGTATAGTGTTGAGGGACCTCGTATACAGTTGAGGGACCTGTATAGGACCGCGTATAGAGTTGAGGGACCTCTATAGGACTGCGTATAGAGTTGAGGGACCTCTATAGGATCGCGTATAGAGTTGAGGGACCTCTATAGGATCGCGTATAGAGTTGAGGGACCTCTATAGGATCGCGTATAGAGTTGAGGGGCCTCTATAGGACTGCGTATAGAGTTGAGGGACCTCTATAGGATCGCGTATAGAGTTGAGGGGCCTCTATAGGACCGCGTATAGAGTTGAGGGACCTCTATAGGACCGCGTATAGAGTTGAGGGACCTCTATAAGACTGCGTATAGAATTGAGGGACCTCTATAGGACCGCATATAGGGTTGAGGGACCTCTATAGGACCGCATATAGGGTTGAGGGACCTCTATAGGACCGTGTACAGAGTTTGGGAACCTCTATAGGACTGCAAAATATTCTGTATTATGAATTGTCCCTAAGATGCAAATTATAGATACAATGGGACCAGTCGAGCAGGAAGTTCTGAAATGTAGAAATCTGAAGACAGGAGGAGGGGGTGGTGAGTGGATTATGGGATTAGTGTCCTGGAGACGGGGAACGCGGAGGTTGTCATTACAGAGTCCCCATTGTTTGCTTCCAGTCAGCCTTGTATTTTTCTTCTACTTCCTGTACCGATCCATGCAAAATATTTGATATCCTTCTGATCTTCTTATTGCCGCCATGCATTCTCCATAGCAATGTCCTGCATTGAGGTCTGCAGCCACCAGGGGGTGTAACGCCTGGCATGTTAGCCAGTGAAAATGAATAAAGTGGTGACCTGTTACCTTAAATGTAATGCCTCCATCCCTATTCAACATACACTATATTACCATAAGTATTGGGACACCTGCCTTTACAAACACATGAACTTTAATGGCATCCCAGTCTTAGTCTGTAGGGTTCAATGTTGATTTGGCCCACTCTTTGCAGCTATAATAGCTTCAACTCTTCTGGTAAGGCTGTCCACAAGGTTTAGGAGTGTCTATGGGAATGTTTGACCATTCTTCCAGAAGCACATTTGTAAGACAAGGCACTGATGTTGGATGAGAAGGCCTGGCTCACAGTCTCTGCTCTAATTCATCCCAAATGTGTTCTATCGGGCTGAGGCCAGTCAAGTTCCTCCACCCAAAACTCGCTCCTCCATGTCTTTATGGACCTTGCTTTGTGCACTGGTCCAAATCATTTGGTGGAGGGGGGATTATGGGTTGGGGTTGTTTTTCAGGGGTTGGGTTGGCCCCTTAGTTCCAGTGAAGGGAATTCTTAAGGTGTCAGCATACCAAGACATTTTGGACAATTTCATACTCCCAACTTTGTGGGAACAGTTTGGGGATGGCCCCTTCCTGTTCCATCATGATGCACAACGCATGGTCCATAAAGACATGGATGAGCGAGTTTGGGGTGGATAAACTTGACTGGTCCTGCTTTGTGCACTGGTGAACAGTCATGTTGGAACAAGAAGGAGCCATCCCCAAACTCTTCACACAAAGTTGGGAGCATGAAATTGTCCAAAATGTCTTTGTATGCTGACGCCTTAAGAATTCCCTTCACTGGAACTAAGGGGCCAATCCCAACCACTGAAAAACAACCCCACACCATAATCCCCCCTCCACCAAATGATTTGGACCAGTGCATAAAGCAAGGGCAATAAAGACATGGATGACCGAGTTTTAGGTGGAGGAACTTGACTGGCCTGCACAGAGTCCTGACCTCAACCTGAGGAATTAGAGTGGAGACGGCGAGCCAGGCCTTCTTGTCCAACATCGGTTCCTGACCTCACAGATGCTCTTCTGGTAGAATGGTCAAACATTCCCATAGACACTCCTAAACCTTGTGGACAGCCTTCCCAGAAGAGTTGAAGCTGTTATAGCTGCAAAGAGTGGGCCAACTCAATATTGAACCCTACGGACTAAGACTGGGATGGTAATGATTAAGCTTGTGGTGTACGAGTGAAACGCGTCTACCTCCTTTCCTGTACATGGCTAGTTGATGAATAAAATTTCAAGCTGCTAAAATGTATTCGTGGAGGGCCGCCTACCCTTCCCTTTGAATCTAAGACTGGGATGCCATTAAAGTTCATGTGCGTGTAAAGGCAGGTGTCCCAATACTTTTGGTAACATAGTATAGCAATATTCTGTGTTGAGGTCTGCAGCCACCAGGGGGACGCAATGGTTGGCATGCCAGACAGGGAAATTGGCATTGTTGCTGAACAAATAGTGTGTGATAAGCAACACAGAGACCCCAGGGGAGTGGCCAGGTTGACCTAAAGGGGATAGAGTTGTAGACACTCCCACTTTCACTGTTAGACCCCGCCCACATTATAATAAGAGGACTCATAGAATATAGTGGGGGTGATATACAAAGCTCAGAGCTGAGAATGATGAGTAATACACTTGATGGACATGAGACTCCCATTTAGTGGGGTGTTGTAGTAACAGGACAATCCCTTGATGGAGGTGGGAGTTCTATTCTCTGGTTGTTGTGAATGGTGTGATGTGGTGTGATGTTATAATATAATGGTGGCTGTGCCGGTCCTCACCGTGTCTCTTCTCTCTCCTCAGCTGTGCCTGTCTCTGGGTTGTGCCCGTCTCCAGCTGGCTGTCCTGGACTGGAACCAGCCAGCCATCTCCTTCTACCAGTCCCGTGGGGGACGAAACTTATCTGACGAGGAGGGGTGGCGCATCATCCGATTCCTCCCTGATGATCTACGGCGGATGATTTTGCAGAACGCCGAGCAGGATGGAGACCCCGGATTGTCCTAATGCAGCGTAGCTCCACCTCTTCTTTTCCCACAATGAATTTTGGGGGTTCTCCACCCAAAACTGATATTATAAGCTTATTCGCTCTGTTCAACCGTGTTCACAACTCCGCCTACCTCAGAGAAGGGCTTCAGCCTGATCAGAAGCTACTGAGTGAGCCCATCAAAGACCATCAGTTATGGGTGGAGCGCCCCTTCAGATTCCTTACCTAGCTATGATAGGTAGAGGTAGTAGGTATTCTCTCAACCCCCATTCTCCCCCCAAATGGACTTTCCTGAATCTTGGATAAGACTGTGAAAATGAATGTATTTTATGAATGGATTTTTTTCTTATTGGATTTTTTTGTGAATGGTCTCAAAAGTTCACTCCATCCAAAAGTAAAAATGAAGCCTTGAATTGCATCTGGCGTTCTGAGAGTGCAAATTAAAGAGGCAGAGCAGTGTACGGGCGTTCCCAACTCCACCCGCTGTACTATCTCTGCTTTGGCGAGTTGAAGGATGCTTTATGCTGTTAATCCCCCCTCAACTTCTATGATTCCTCCTGAAATTCTTATTGCCCTCTCTGCTGGCCGGACCCTGGATGTTAGAGGAGGTGGCGTTCATATCTACTGCCCCTTCTGCTGGCTGTTCCATGGATAATACAGAGGAGGTAGCGTTCATATCTACTGCCTTTTCCATGGATAAAACAGAGAAGGTGGGGTTCATATCTACTGCCCCTTCCATGAATAATACAGAGGAGGTGGGGTTCATATCTACTGCTCCCTTTGCTGGCTGTTCCATGGATAATGCAGAGGAGGTGGGGTTCATATCTACTGCCTTTTCCATGAATAATACAGAGGAGGTGGGGTTTATATCTACTGCCCCCCCCCCTGTTGGCTGTTCCATGGGTAATAGAGAGGAGGTGGGGTTCATATCCACTGACCCCCCCCCTGTTGGCTGTTCCATGGATAATAGAGAGGAGGTGGGGTTCATATTCACTGACCCCCCCCCCCTGTTGCCTGTTCCATGGATAATAGAGAGGAGGTGGGGTTCATATTCGCTGCCTCCTCTGCTGGCTGCTCCATTGATAATCCAGAGAAGGTGGGGTTCATATCTACTGCCCCCTCTGCTGGCTGTTCCATGAATAATACAGAGGAGGTGGGTTTCATATCTACTGCCCCCTCTGCTGGCTGTTCCATGGATAATGCAGAGGAGGTGGGGTTCATATCTACTGCCCCCTCTGCTGGCTGCTCCATGGATAATGCAGAGGAGGTGGGTTTCATATCTACGGCCCCCTCTGCTGGATGCTCCATGGATAATGCAGAGGAGGTGGGGGTTCATATCTACTGCCCCCTCTGCTGGCTGTTCCATGGATAATGCAGAGGAGGTGGGGTTCATATCTACTGCCCCCTTTGCTGGTTGTTCCATGGATAATGCAGAGGAGGTGGGGTTCATATCTACTGTCCCCTCTGTTGGCTGTTCCATGGATAATGCAGAGGAGGTGGGGTTCATATCTACTGCCCCCTTTGCTGGTTGTTCCATGGATAATTGGAGGAGACGTAATAGGTACCTTGTTGGTCGTTTCCCCCGTCATCTATACTTGGGGTGGAGGAGACGTAATAGGTACCTTGTCGGTCGTC
>BLSH010360722.1:661058-675142 GCA_018402905.1 Glandirana rugosa | reverse complement strand
GCACTGTGATAGGGACACTTGATATAGGGGAGCACTTTGATGGGGACACCTGATGTAAAGGGGCACTCTGATGGGGCATCTGATGTAAGGGGCACTGTGATAGGGACACTTGATATAGGGAAGCACTTTGATGGGGGCAATTGATGTAAGGGGGCACTGTGATAGGAACATTTGATATGGGGGTTACTGTAATGAGGACACCTGATGTAAGGGGAGGGAAAGGTGGGGACACCTGATGTAAGGGGAGGGAAAGGTGGGGACACCTGATGTAAGGGGGCACTGTGATAGGGACACTTGATATAGGGGAGCACTTTGATGGGGACACCTGATGTAAAGGGGCACTCTGAATGGGCACCTGATGTAAGGGGGCACTGTGATGGGACACTTGATATAAGGGGGGGCACTGTGATGGGGACACCTGATATAAACGGGCACTCTGAGGGGGCAGCTGATGTAGGAGGGCATTATAATAGGGACATTTGATATAGGGGAACACTGTGATGGGGACACCTGATAATGGGGGAGGCACTGATGTATAGGGGGCACTGTGATGGGGACAAATGATGTAAAGGGGCACTCTGATGGGAACACCTAATTTAAGGGGGCACTCTGATGGGGGCATCTGATGTAAGGGGGCATTGTGGTGGGGACACCTAATGTAAGGGGGGCACTCTGATGGGGGTATTTGATGTAAGGGGGCACTGTGATGAGGGCAACTAATGAAGGAGGCACTGTGATGGGAACATCTCATGAAAAGGTGGAAAGGTGGGCATACCTGATATAAGGGGGCACTCTGCTGGGAACACTTGATATAAGGGGGGGCACTGTGATGGGACATCTTATGTAAGGGTCACTCTGATGGGAACACCTAAAGTAAGGAGGCATACTCCCAACAAAGTGACTGAGCTGTCACAGACAACCTCTGTTTGTGGTCAAGACAAGTGGCGGGGTGAGCTCTTGATCCCATTGTGAAGACCCAGTTAAAGGGCCACCAAGAAGAGGCAAGAAGGAGTTTAGTGAATTTTACCAAAGGAAAAAAAATGAATTTCACTAAAATCACTTTGCTCAACCCTAATCACCAGTCATATAACCCGTGTCCATCTGAGGGTATAGAGCAGCCTTTCTCAACCAGTGTTCCCACAGAGGTTGCTAGGGGTTCCTTGAGATTTGGCTGGCTGATTTACCACCTGATGGGGCCAACACCACTTGGCAGAGCTGGCTGCATGACACCCATGATCTATTTAGTTGTCTTCCCACTGGCCACCAATAAATTGGTTTTAGCAAGGGTCCCTCAAGACCTGAACATTTTTTCAAGGCGTCTTCTTGGGTAAATAGGTTGAGAAAGGCTGGTCTAGAGAAAAAAAGGGTCACTCTACAGAAAAAATAAGGAATGGAACCAAAAGGTTAGATAGCATTGCATTGTCAGCATTACCAAATACATTCAACTACTCTGGGAAGCAGGAGAATATGGCAGTCCTCACTTTGCTGTTATAAAATGGCCAAATGGCCAACAATCAAATTTTATAAACGTTGACTGACTCATCAATTATTCTTTTTTGTGCTCCACCCCCTTCCACTCTTCATGTTTTACTCAAGGTTCTTCAGTGGGTAGAGGCCAACTAGGGTCCAGGGTGGCTATCATTAAATGGCAGACTGTGTTCTGGACTTGGGCCGTGTGACAGTCCTATCTGGACCTCCAGCCAGCAAGCCACTCCCAAATGCAGATTTCTATTCTCCTTTAGAGTCATTGGTTGCTAGGACTGCTGATCTCCTAACAACTCCTGACATCATGCATGCCCTGCCCCCAGCATTAGAGGAGGACAAATAGCTGAACTTATCCTATCCAGATCTGCATCCTGCTCAGTCTCCCACCATCTGCCTTCTTAGCACTACAAGGTACGGGGGCATGGGTGACACCTGATTTAAGGGGGGACTCTGATTGGGACACTTGATGTAAGGGGGCAGTGATAGGGACA
The DNA here is from genome assembly GCA_018402905.1 of Glandirana rugosa. Classification (NCBI taxonomy): domain Eukaryota; kingdom Metazoa; phylum Chordata; class Amphibia; order Anura; family Ranidae; genus Glandirana; species Glandirana rugosa. The sequence goes on along the minus strand of BLSH010360722.1, from coordinate 673,166 downwards.
CGCGATGCAAGAGGGCATTGTGATGGGAGCACCTGATGTAAGGAAGCACTGTGATGGAGACACCTGATTTAAGGGGCACTGTGATGGGGACACTTGATGTAAGGGGCACTGTGATTGAGACACTGGTTGTAAGGGGGCACTGTGATGGGGATACCTGATGTAAGAGGAACTGTGATGGAGACACCTAATGTAAGGGGCACTGTGATGGGGATACCTGATGCAAGGGGCACTGTGATGGGGACACCTAATGTAAGTGGCCACTATGATGGGGATACCTGATGTAAGGGGGCACTGTGATGGAGACACTTGATGTAAGGGGGCACTGTGATGGAGACACCTAATGTAAGGGGGCACTGTGATGGGGACACTTGATGTAAGGGGCACTGTGATTGAGACACTGGATGTAAGGGGGCACTGTGATGGGGATACCTGATGTAAGGGGGCACTGTGATGGGTAACATAGGGACACCCTATGCAAGGGAGCAATGTGATGGGGGCACCTGAAGAAAGGTAGCACTCTGATGGGGACACCTGATTTAAGGGGCACTGTGATGGGGTCACCTGATGTAAGGGAACACTCTGATGGGGACACCTAATGTAAGGGAACACTCTGATGGGGACACCTCATGTAAGGGGGGACTCTGATGGGGACACCTGATGCAAGGGTGCATTTTTATGAGGACACATGATCTAAGGGAGCACTCTGATGGGGGACATCTGATGTAAGAGGGGTTCTGATGGAGACACCCGATCCCAGGGGGCAAGCTGAAAGAGACACCCGACGTAAGGGGGTACTTTGTTGGGGACACCTGCTGTAAGGGATAACCCTTATGGGGACACCTGATTTAAGATTTGGACCTCTGCTGGAAAATTTTTTTACTAACCGACCTCCATTCATTTTTTATTCAATACCCCTGGTCTACAAGCAGCCTATTGGTCGCACAATAAAATATAATAAACACTCAACAAAGCAAAGACTCGTACAGCACACCTCTCCAATCTTATTTCCATTTCATAGAGTGCACAACTAAATAATAATCAACAAAGTGTCCTTCTATAAAGTAACAATATCTGTATAAAGTAACAAATTATATTCCTTCACTGCAACACAGACTAGATAGCAATGCCCTCCTTTGTTGGACTTTATTCATTTCTACAAGTTAGACCTTTAGGGGCAACTTGCGTTCCAACTTGCGTCGCCTCAAGTCGCCCCAAAGTCGATTGACATCTGAAATCCCATTGAAATGAATGGGAGCCGTCTTAATGTACGCTACTGAAGTCGCTCTGACTTCAGAAAAGGTTCCTGTATGACTTCAAGGCGACTTCTATCCGACTTGTGCCCATAGAATTCAATGGAAGTCGCCTCCAAGTCGGATCCCCCATATATATTGAAGCGACTTTACAGGAAAAAGAAAAGAATTTACCAAGGCGACCCCTCTCCCTCCCTTCTCTGATTGGCCACAGGCAAAGTTGCCTGGCATGGGGTCGCATTGTAAGTCGCCCAAAGTCACTCTGAAGTCGCGTTTAAAATCGCCTAGCAAAGTCGCGCTGAAGTCGGATTGCCCCTGTGTGAACGCGGCCTAACTTTTGTATTTTATTTTTTTTTGTATCATGTTTATTAACAATAGAGGACGCGGTGTATATGGTTTGTGTTGCGGTAAAGATATATACAGCAGAAACGGCGCTTCTGCTGTTGTGGGTTTTGACGGCACCAGGCAGGGACCTCTTGTTTTTGTGTGTGAGATGCTCGGTATGGATGCGTTTCTTCTCCCCATTTTGAGCCATCCCCCTTTCTTCATGAGCTGATTGTGTCTCCAATCCGACTTGGTCTTTGATGCTTTGCTTTGTATCAAATATACTAACTCTGCTCTTTGGCCCACACGTTTGCTCTCCACTTACCAGTGACCCTACACCCCAATCCTTTCTATGATCCCCTGATGAAGCCCGTATGGGTGAAATGCGTTGGGAATGCAAGGATTATGTACCATCCATGGAGTTGATGATGCCATCTGTTCTATTGTTACACCTTACTTGTATTCTGTATCAGACAAGCTAGGACTGTGGTTTTTCATTTGATGTTCATGGATGGGTGTGTTTGTCTCGGTTTCGGGCAAATGGTGATTGTAGAGTCTTATTATTTTTGATGTTTTAAAAACTATACCTAGCATTCCAGTCCTTCTGGTCGAGCTAGTAATTCATGTGTTTTATTATGTATTAATACATTTCATATTTTTATTTACATTTGTACAGTATGTTCTTTCAGTGGGGGGTTATACCAGCACCTTTAAAGTCCCATTTTTCTGTTCTATCCTTTATACCAGGGATATGCAATTAGCAGACCTCCAGCTGTTGCAAAACTACAAGTCCCATCATGCCTCTGCCTCTGGGTGTCATGCTTGTGGCTATCAGAGTCTTGCTATGCCTCATGGGACTTGTAGTTCTGCAACATCTGGAGGTCCGCTAATTGCATATCCCTGCTATATACGATATATACTTTGTTACTTTATACTTTGAAGGATACTTTGTCGATTAATTATTTAGTTCTGCAATATATGAAATATAACTTTGATTGGAGTGTTGTGCTGTATTATTCTTTGTTACATTTTGTTGGGTGTTGTATGACACTTTATTATAGCTGTGCCTTGATGATACCATGTATGTAGATAGCTCTAATTTCTCCTTCCTCTGATCTAGTCACCAGATGAAACCTCAATTAACTGCTGTACTTCACATCAACCAATTCAGATGTCCATCAGATCCACCACCATTTCTGACCAGACCTTACTAGGTGGATGATGGACTCAGTGGTACAGCTGTTGGTCACATCAACCAGTTCTGACGCCCATCAGATCCATCACCATCCCCGATCAGACCTTACTAGGTGGATGACAATGACAAGGTGGTGGAAAATGCAGGGGCCAATTGCAGGTCAAAGAGAGTCCCATAAAAATGAGGAGCATATCAAATAGGAGACCAGATGACACAGATCTGAGCTTCTGGTGACCTGTGGTGGAGCACCAGTGCATCAGAATATTTATCTGTGAAAGTTCTTATTTATCCAGATCACAGGGGTGCAGACATATACAGGCAGGTCCATAAATATTGGGACATTGACACAATTCTAATCTTTTTGGCTCTATACACCACCACAATGGATTTGAAATTAAATGAACTAGATGTGCGTTAACTGCAGACTTTCAGCTTTAATTTGAGGGAGATTTACATCCAAATCGGTGTAGGAATTACAACAGTTTGTATATGTGCCTCACACTTTTTAAGGGACCAAAAGTAATGGGACAGATTAACAATCATAAATAAAACTTTCACTTTTTAATACTTGGTTGCAAATCCTTTGCAGTCAATTACAGCCTGAAGTCTGGAACGCATAGACATCACCAGACGCTGGGTCTCATCCCTGGTGATGCTCTGCCAGGCCTCTACTGCAACTGTCTTCAGTCCCTGCTTGTTCTTGGGGCATTTTCCCTTCAGTTTTGTCTTCAGCAAGTGAAATGCATGCTCAATCAGATTCAGGTCAGGTGATTGACTTGGCCATTGCATAACATTCCACTTCTTTCCCTTAAAAAACTCTTTGGTTGCTTTCGCAGTATGCTTTGGGTGATTGTCCATCTGCACTGTGAAGCGCTGTCCAATGAGTTCTGAAGCATTTGGCTGAATATGAGCAGATAATATTGCCCCAAACACTTCAGAATTCATCCTGCTGCTTTTGTCAGCAGTCACATCATCAATAAATACAAGAGAACCAGCTCCATTGGCAGCCATACATGCCCACGCCATGACACTACCACCACCATGCTTCACTGATGAGGTGGTATGCTTTGGATCATGAGCAGTTCCTTTCCTTCTCCATACTCTTCTCTTCCCATCACTCTGCTACAAGTTGATCTTGGTCTCATCTGTCCATAGGATGTTGTTCCAGAACTGTGAAGGCTTTTTTAGATGTTGTTTGGGAAACTCTAATCTAACCTTCCTGTTTTTGAGGCTCACCAATGGTTTACATCTTGTGGTAAAGCCTCTGTATTCACTCTGGTGAAGTCTTCTCTTGAGTGTTGACTTTGAGACACATACACCTACCTCCTGGAGAGTGTTCTTGATCTGGCCAACTGCTGTGAAGGGTGTTTTCTTCACCAGGGAATTCTTCGGTCATCCACCACAGTTGTTTTCCATGGTCTTCTGGGTCTTTTGGTGTTGCTGAGCTCACCGGTGCGTTCTTTCTTTTTAAGGATGTTCCAAACAGTTGAGTTGGCCACACCTAATGTTTTTGCTATCTTTCTGATGGGTTTGTTTTGTTTTTTCAGCCTAATGATGGCTTGCTTCACTGATAGTGACAGCTCTTTGGGTCTCATATTGAAAGTTGACAGCAACAGATTCCAAATACAAATAGCACACTTGAAATGAACTCTGGACCTTTTATCTGCTCCTTGTAAATGGGCTAATGAGGGAATAACACACACCTGGCCATGGAACAGCTGAGCAGCCAATTGTCCCATTACTTTTGGTCCCTTAAAAAGTGTGAGGCACATATACAAACTGTTGTAATTCCTACACCGTTCACCTGATTTGGATGTAAAAACCCTCAAATTAAAGCTGAAAGTCTGCAGTTAAAGCGCATCTTGTTTGTTTCATTTCAAATCCATTGTGGTGGTGTATAGAGCCAAAAAGATTAGAATTGTGTCGCTGTCCCAATATTTATGGACCTGACTGTACATTCCCAACAAAGGGTAGAGGGCTGAATCTCTAGTAAAGTTAAATAACTTCACTCCCCCTTTAGATTTTAACACCCTGTTATCTGCACTGCTAAGTTTCCAGAAAGTGCTGCAGCTCAGAAGTCCGGGGCACGCACTGCCATCTTCACAGGAGGCTCTTCCGATTATTTTGAGTTGGCCCTCTAGTGACACGCAGAGCCTTGGATTCTCTCTCCTTCGTCTGTCTTCCACCTGATGGCTGAGATGTCCCTACTTAAAGGTTTTATATCCAATTGTTATAGTATGTTGGTATATATATATTTGAAGAGCTTCCCTGTGGGAGCCTTGAGTAAATGGGAAAGGGATATGGGCCCGTTTGAAGATGCACAGTGGGAGGAAGTCCTGGAGGCAGTCCATACATGCTCCCTCAATGTTACTCAACGTCTGTACATAGTGTTGAGAGCGCATTATACCCTTGCTAGGTTATACACGATGGGAGTGTGGGAGGATCCGATGTGCCCTCGATGTTCCAGGAATCAGGGGGACCTTATCCATCTCCTTTGGAGATGTCCGAGGTTGCACTGATACTGGACAGGGGGTAAGCACTCTTTACAGGGTGTTCCAGGTTGCCATTCCAGTGGAACCCAAGCCATGTGTACTGGGTATACTGGATGATGCGCTTGCAGAGGAATCTCACAAACCGGCTATTGTCAGGGCGCTATTCCAAGCCCGAAAACTTATTCTAAAGCACTGGAAATCAGTGGAACCCCCCACGATTAAGGAATGGATAGGTCAGATGGGTGATACTTTGAGACTAGAGAAGTACATCTTTCAGCATAGGGGGAGACCCCACAAATTTAATGACCTCTGGGAACCATGGTTGGGGACTCCGGGGCTTTCCCCGGCGGATTTAATACTGGACAGGCTGTTGTTATAGGTGGGTGGCATTGTCGCACGGTCAGAGGTATGCACGGGGCTGGTCGGATAAATGATGCTGGAGTGAGGTGTTGGGTTGGGGGGGGCGGTGGGAGTGGGATACCCTTTATAGTAATTCTGTATTAGGAATCTATGTGGACTGTACTGTCGGCTATGTGAACATTGTTCTCTGAGATGTAAGTTTGTATTTTTCAATAAACTTCTTTCTGATTAAAAAAAAAAATAAATAATTTTCAGAATTTGAGCAAATTGAATTAAATTCCTCTGAATTTGGAAAATTCAAATTCAAATTTTTTTTTTGAATGTAGCTGCTGAATTTTTCACATCTAAGAATTGCAATAAGTTTACATTTCATATTAATTTACAAAATTCAAATCGCATTTGAATTTCCTTACTTTGGTTGAATTTTGATTCGTTATGTCGGAGGATTCGTTTACATTCATTACTATTGTGATTCAGAATTCAGATGCATCAAAATAATAAAAAATTTGTCCAAATTTCGATTCGAGACAAAACAAATTGCACATGTCCAGTGGTCTCTCTTCAGAGGTCTGACGCCCCCCCCTGCCATAGCTCTCCAATTAGGAAAGCTAATGTTTCCCCCTGACTGTAGCTTTGATTCATCAACCGTTTGCTGGCTTGACACAAATTTGGAGTCACTGACTCAAAGCATTGAAGCTCGAGGCCCAGCCTGATAACCAGGCAGGCAGCATATTCAAAAGAGGAGCTTAGCGATGTCTCCAAGGTTTTCTCGGGAAAGAGGTTCACTTTAAGTTACACAAGTTTATAGAATGGAGAAGTTGGACTATATAGAAAACAGAAATGCTGGGAGCATTAGCTGCTCCCTCCCGGCCATGTGCATTGTTCCTCGTTATCCTCTTCCTCTTCAGCTCTGTAGATTTTGCTTTCTTTGGCCAATTTCTATTAAAGGAAGTTTGCCGAGAGAGGAAAAGGGAGGCTCCCACTGCTGACCTTCATCTGCAAATGCTACTGAATGTCATTCTGATTCTCTGGCTTCACTGAGTCCACACATGTCTACAGGCCATGTCCATCCCTTTCTGAGTCCATTCCTGCCTACAGGCCATGTCCATCCCTTTCTGAGTCCATACATGTCTACGGGTCATGTCCATCACTTTCTGAGTCCATACATGTCTACGGGTCATGTCCATCACTTTCTGAGTCCATACATGTCTACGGGTCATGTCCATCACTTTCTGAGTCCATACATGTCTACGGGTCATGCCCATCACTTTCTGAGTCCATACATGTCTACGGGTCATGCCCATCCCTTTCTGAGTCCATACATGTTTACAGGTCATGTCATCGCTTTCTGAGTCCATTCATGTTTAAAGGTCATGCCCATCCTTTCTAAATCCATACAAGTCTACAGGTCATGTCCATCACGTTCTGAGTCGATACATGTCTATAGGTCATGCGCATCCTTTTCTGAATCCATACATGCCTAAAGGTCATGTCCCTCACTTTCTGAGTCCATACATGTTTACAGGTCATGCCCATCCTTTCTAAATCCACACAAGTCTACAGGTCATGTCCATCACGTTCTGAGTCCATACATGTCTACAGGTCATGTACATTACTTTCTGAGCCCATACATGTCTACTGGTCATTTCCATCATGTTCTGAATCCATACGTGTCTACAGGTTATGTCCATCACTTTCTGAGTCCATACATATGCATAGGTCCCCTCCATCCCTTTCTGAGTCCATATACCTTTACAGGTCATGTCAATCACTTCCTGAATCCATACATGTCTACAGGTCATGCCCATCCCTTTCTGAGTCCATACATTTCTACAAGTCATGTCCATCACTTTCTGAGTCCATACATGTCTACAGGTCATGTCCATCCCTTTCTGAGTCCATACATTTCTACAAGTCATGTCCATCACTTTCTGAGTGCATACATGTCTACAGGTCATGTTCATCCCTTTCTGAGTCCATACATTTCTACAAGTCACGTCCATCCCTTTCTGAGTCCAAACATCTTTACAGGTTATGTCTATCTCTTCCTGAGTCCATACATGTCTATGTGTCATCTCCATCACTTTCTGAGTCCATAAATGTTTACAGGTCATGTCCATCACTTTTTGAGCCCATACATGTCTACAGGTCATACCCATCATTTCCTGAGTCCATACATGTCTACAGGTCACTTCCATCCCTTTCTGAGTCCATACATCTTTATTGGTCATGTCCATCATTTCCTGAGTCCATACATGTCTACAGGTCATCTCCATCCCTTTCTGAGTTCATAAATGTGTACAGGTCATGTCCATCCCCTTCTGAGTCCATACATGCCTACAGGTCATGTCCATCACTTTCTGAGCCCATACATATCTGCTGGTCATTTCCATCATGTTCTGAATCCATACATGTCTACAGGCCATGTCCATCACTTTCTGAGTCCATACATGTCTATAGGTCCCCTCCATCCCTTTCTGAGTCCATATATCTTTACAGGTCATGTCCATCACTTCCTGAATCCATACATGTCTACAGGTCATGTCCATCCCTTTCTGAGTCCATACATTTCTACAAGTCACGTCCATCACTTTCTGAGTCCATACATGTCTACAGGTCATGGCCATCACTTTCTGAGCCCATACATGTCTACTGGTCATGCCCATCGTTTTCTGAATCCATACATGTCTACAGGTCATGACCATCCCTTTCTGAGTCCATACATTTCTACAAGTCACGTCCATCCCTTTCTGAGTCCAAACATCTTTACAGGTTATGTCTATCTCTTCCTGAGTCCATACAATTCTATGTGTCATCTCCATCACTTTCTGAGTCCATAAATGTTTACAGGTCATGTCCATCACTTTTTGAGCCCATACATGTCTACAGGTCATACCCATCATTTCCTGAGTCCATACATGTCTACAGGTCACTTCCATCCCTTTCTGAGTCCATACATCTTTATTGGTCGTGTCCATCATTTCCTGAGTCCATACATGCCTACAGGTCATGTCCATCACTTTCTGAGCCCATACATATCTACTGGTCATTTCCATCATGTTCTGAATCCATACATGTCTACAGGTCATGTCCATCACTTTCTGAGTCCATACATGTCTATAGGTCCCCTCCATCCCTTTCTGAGTCCATATATCTTTACAGGTCATGTCCATCACTTCCTGAATCCATACATGTCTACAGGTCATGTTCATCCCTTTCTGAGTCCATACATTTCTACAAGTCACGTCCATCACTTTCTGAGTCCATACATGTCTACAGGTCATGGCCATCACTTTCTGAGCCCATACATGTCTACTGGTCATGTCCATCATTTTCTGAATCCATACATGTCTACAGGTCATGACCATCCCTTTCTGAGTCCATACATTTATACAAGTCACGTCCATCCCTTTCTGAGTCTATACATCTTTAGAGGTTGTCTTCCTGAGTCCATACATGCCTACAGGTCATCTCCATCACTTTCTGAGTCCATAAATGTCTACAGGTCATGTCCATCCCCTTCTGAGCCCATATATGCCTACAGGTCATGTCCATCACTTTTTGAGCCCATACATGTCTACAGGTCATGTCCATCAATTTTTGAGTCCATAAATGTCTACATGTCATGTCTATCAGTTTCTGAGTCCATACATGTCTATAGGTCATCTCCATCACTTTCTGAGTCCATGCATGTCTACAGGTCATGTCCATCACCCTATGAGTCCATACATGTCTACAGGTCACGTCCATCCCTTTCTGAGTCCATACATGTCTACAGGTCATTTCCATCACTTCCTGAGTCCATCCATTTCTACAGGTCATCCCCATCACTTTCTGAGTCCATACATATGCATAGGTCCCCTCCATCCCTTTCTGAGTCCATACATCTTTACAGGTCATGTCAATCACTTCCTGAATCCATACATGTCTACAGGTCATGCCCATCCCTTTCTGAGTCCATACATTTCTACAAGTCGTGTCCATCACTTTCTGAGTCCATACATGTCTACAGGTCATGTCCATCCCTTTCTGAGTCCATACATTTCTAGAAGTCATGTCCATCACTTTCTGAGTGCATACATGTCTACAGGTCATGTCCATCCCTTTCTGAGTCCATACATGTCTACAGGTCATGTCCATCCCTTTCTGAGTCCATACATGTCTACAGGTCATGTTCATCCCTTTTCTGAGTCCATACATCTTTACAGGTTATGTCTATCTCTTCCTGAGTCCATACATGTCTATGTGTCATCTCCATCACTTTCTGAGTCCATAAATATTTACAGGTCATGTCCATCACTTTTTGAGCCCATACATGTCTACAGGTCATGCCCCTCATTTCCTGAGTCCATGCATGTCTACAGGTCACTTCCATCCCTTTCTGAGTCCATACATCTTTATTGGTCATGTCCATCATTTCCTGAGTCCATACATGTCTACAGGTCATCTCTATCCCTTTCTGAGTTCATAAATGTCTACAGGTCATGTCCATCCCCTTCTGAGTCCATACATGTCTACGGGTCATGTCCATCACTTTCTGAGCCCATACATATCTACTGGTCATTTCCATCATGTTCTGAATCCATACATGTCTACAGGTTATGTCCATCACTTTCTGAGTCCATACATGTCTATAAGTGCCCTCCATCCCTTTCTGAGTCCATATATCTTTACAGGTCATGTCCATCACTTCCTGAATCCATACATGTCTACAGGTCATGTCCATCCCTTTCTGAGTCCATACATTTCTACAAGTCACGTCCATCACTTTCTGAGTCCATACATGTCTACAGGTCATGGCCATCACTTTCTGAGCCCATACATGTCTACTGGTCATGTCCATCATTTTCTGAATCCATACATGTCTACAGGTCATGTCCATCCCTTTCTGAGTCCATACATTTCTACAAGTCACGTCCATCCCTTTCTGAGTCCATACATTTCTACAAGTCACATCCATCCCTTTCTGAGTCCATACATCTTTAGAGGTCGTCTTCTTGAGTCCATACATGTCTACAGGTCATCTCCATCACTTTCTGAGTCCATAAATGTCTACAGGTCATGTCCATCCCCTTCTGAGCCCATATATGCCTACAGGTCATGTCCATCACTTTTTGAGCCCATACATGTCTACAGGTCATGTCCATCAATTTTTGAGTCCATAAATGTCTACATGTCATGTCCATCAGTTTCTGAGTCCATACATGTCTATAGGTCATCTCCATCACTTTCTGAGTCCATGCATGTCTACAGGTCATGTCCATCAACCTATGAGTCCATACATGTCTACAGGTCACGTCCATCCCTTTCTGAGTCCATACATGTCTACAGGTCATTTCCATCACTTCCTGAGTCCATCCATTTCTACAGGTCATCCTTATCACTTTCTGAGTCTATAAATGTCTACAGGTCATGTCCATCACTTTCTGAGTCCATACATGTCTATAGTTCATCTCCATCACTTTCTGAGTCCATAAATGTCTACAGGTCATGTTCATCACTTCATGAGTCCATCCCCTTCTGAGCCAATATATGCATACAGGTCATGTCCATCACCTTTTGAGTCCATACATGTCTACAGGTCATCCCCATCACTTTATGAGTCTATAAATGTCTAGAGGTCATGTCCATCACTTTCTGAGTCCATACATGTCTACAGGTCATGCCCATCACTTTCTGAGTCCATACATGTCTATAGTTCATCTCCATCACTTTCTGAGCCCATACATGTCTACAGGTCATGCCCATCACTTTCTGAGTCCATACATGTCTACGGGTCATGCCCATCACTTTATGAGTCCATACATGTCTACGGGTCATGCCCATCCCTTTCTGAGTCCATACATGTCTACAGGTCATGCCCATCACTTTCTGAGTCCATACATGTCTGTGGATCGGTTTGTCACACATTGAACTGACACACCACCCTGGGGAACGAGAAACCAATGCAAACAAAAAACATACCATTCATTGGAGAGGTGGTTTTGTAGGGTCTCGCATGGATTTTAAGGGGGTCCCCTATTCAAAAAAACAAGACAAATTAGGCGCAGGGTACAATAAAAATCATACCGGATCCTTACCTGAGCATGCAGGTAGGGGGAGACAAGCATATGCTCACCTTCCAGAACCATAGCAGGCCACATGCCTTCAACACAGGGTGGGAACCTTGCCAAGGGGGTTCAGGGACACAACTTCCGTACACCGGACGATACCAAGACCTTCCACTCGTATACGAACAGAGGGGGATGGACGTACGAGTCCATTCCTAGGCCATACTAAAAATAACATGGGACGCGGATTAAACAGAACAAAAAAACTTATCCCCTGGGGGAATTTTAGGTACGCTCTGGGATGTTTTGGTGGAGAGGTTACTTACCATACAAAAAACAAACGTAACCAAAGAGCAAGGGGTCCCACCACACAGTCAAGTTACACACTGTTTGGCTAGGTGTCTGTACATACCTGAGTCTTTCACTACCCGTACTGG
>BLSH010360722.1:627651-641176 GCA_018402905.1 Glandirana rugosa | reverse complement strand
ATGGATAAGAGCTTCTCCTGGCTCGATTGGTTTGGATGTGAATTGTATCAAATGGATGTTTAAATCTGAAAACAATAGTTTCTGGGTATTTACTCCATGATGGAGGTACATTCAAGGATTCAAATTACTGGGAAATAACTATACCAGGGTACACACAGTAGGGAAGAGGGGAGGTGGAGTTGCCATTTATGTATAAAATGGCATAAAACTAACATTAATTCAAAAAACAAATCAAATACTCGAAACCTTCTGGGTCTGCCTTCCAACCAGGGAGGGGTCTTCCCTTAGAATTAGAATAGTATACAGACCCCCAGGACAGAGTGAAGATTATGATAACTTGTTGATTGATGAGATAACTCAAATGGCAATGAAGGGAGAGGTTTTGATTATGGGTGACTTCAACATGCCTGACGTTAACTGGAATTCCCAAACTGGAGCAGGGATGTAATGGAAGCACTGAATGGGGTTTCTCTAAAACAGTTAGTAAAAAGCCCAACCCGAGGTGATCATATTCTTGACCTACTGCTGACAAATGGGGATCAACTGTCTGATGTTGAGGTGGGGGAGAATTTGGGTTCTAGTGATCACCAATGTCTTTGGTTTGATATTAAAACAAGAACTGAAAAATCATATACAAAAACAAAAGTTTTAGATTTTAAAAGGACAAATTTTGCTGAAATGGGGAAATTTCTAAAAAATGAACTGAAAGGTTGGAGTAAAATGACAGGAGTAAATAATCAGTGGGCACTATTAAAGTCTACCATCGTGGAGGCAACTAGATTATATGTCAGGCAAGTTAGTAAGAATAAAAGGAAGAAAAAAACCAATATGGTTCACCAAAGAGGTAAGTAGGATAGTAAAGGGGAAAAAAATGGCATATAGAAGATTCAAGGAAACAGGAGGTGCAGCTGACAGAGAGGAGTATAAAAATAGACAAAAGGAGGCCAAACACATTATAGGGGCTGCAAAAGCACAGAAAGAGGAGGAAATTGCTAAGTCTATTAAGGAAGGAGATAAAACCTTTTTTAGGTACATTAGTGATAGAATAAAAAACATACAATGGGATCACCAAAATGAAAACTGGGCACAACACAAATGTTGAGGGAGACCAGGATGTAGCAAACCATTTAAACAATTACTTTTGTTCATTCTTCTCAGAAACAGACTGCACTAATGATAACAAGTTAGGGAATCATATTGGTTCTAGTAATGATGGTTCATTTCTAGGATTTCTGGAGACAGAGGTAGCTAAGGCTCGGTTAAAGCTTAATAAAGCAATGGGCCCTGATGGTATTCATCCCAGAGTTCTAAAAGAACTTCGCGATATAGTTGTTGGACCATTAACAAATCTTTTTAATAAATCTCTTCTAACAGGAGAAGTTTCCAATGATTGGCGGATAGCTAATATTGTGCCTATCCACAAGAAGGGCAGCAAGGTAGAAGCTGGCAATTACAGGCGAGTGAGTTTAACATCAATTGTAGTCAAGGTAATGGAATCACTTCTCAAAAGAAGGATCATTGATCACCTAAAAATACACAGCTTGCTGGACCCAAAGCAACGGCTTTACTGAGGGCAGATCGTGCCAGACAAACCTGATTGAATTCTTTGACTATATTACCAGTGTTTTGGACCAGGGTGGTGCTGTGGACATAGCATATCTTGATTTCAGCAAGGCATTTGATAGTTCCACATAATGATCTGATACAAAAGTTGTACACGCTGGGACTTAACCCTTGGGTGGTTCAGTGGATATGCAGTTGGCTAAAAGATCCCAGAGTGTGGTTTTAAATGGGGTTCACTCAGAACAGAGACCAGTCACTAGTGGGGTACCACAAGGCTCTGTACTGGGTCCTGTTCTATTCAACCTATATGTAAGTGATATAACTAAAGGTTTGCTGGGCAATGTATGTCTCTTTGCTGATGATACAAAGGTGTGTAATAGGGTTGATATCCCTGAAGGTGTCTGTAACATGGAACATTGATTTGGCATTGCTGGAAGATTGGTCAAAGCAGTGGAGACTGCAGTTCAATATGTCTATATGTAAAATAATGCATCTAGGGAAAAAGAATCCCCTTAGAGAGTACAGCATTGGGGGCACAGTGTTAGCCAGCACTACAGAAGAAAAAGATTTGGGGGGTGCTTATTTCAGATGATTGCAAAATGAGCAAACAGTGTGAGCAGGCAGTGGGAAAAGCAAATAAAATTCTGGGATGTATCAGTAGAGGGATCACCAGCAGGAGGAAGGAGGTCCTGATTCCTCTATATAGATCTTTATATCACTAGAGGGGTCACCAGCAGGAGAAAGGAGGTCCTGATTCCTCTATATAGATCTTTATATCACTAGAGGGGTCTCCAGCAGGAGGAAGGAGGTCCTGAATCCTCTATATAGATCTTTAGTGAGACCTCACTTAGAATACGGTGTCCAGTTCTGGAGACCTCACTTACAAAAAGATATTGATAAGATGGAACGAGTTCAGAGACAGGTAACAAAAATGGTGAAAGGTCTGGGGGATAAAACATATCAAGAACGACTTCAGGAACTTAATATGTACAGTCTGGAGGAAAGAAGGGAGAGGGGAGACATCGATTGAAATCTTTAAATACATCAAGGGGTGAATAAGGTTCAGGAGGGCGGTCTTTTCAATATGAAAGCAAAATCAAGAACACGGGGACCTCCAACTAACTGGGGGGAAGTTCAAAACTAATCTTAGAAAGTATTATTTTACTGAAAGGGTGGTTGATGATTGGAATAAACTACCAACAGAGGTTGTGAGACAGTCAACAGTAAATGGCTTCAAACATGCTTGGGGAAAACATAAATCTATAGTCAGACAACGAGGTTATTGTGAAAACAAAAAAAAAAAATAGAAATAAAAATAAAAAGGGGCAGACTCGATGGACTACTCAGTCTTTTTCTGCCATCACTTTTCTATGTTTCTATTAGTTTTTTTTTAAGGCTTAACTCTTTTTACATTGTCTTTGCTTTGTCCACTGACCTTCTTATCCTCTTCTGGACAGGGCTCCATCTGTGATGACTGCTGCATGCTCTACTGGTGCTTCACTTGCTCCTGGTGCCAAATGGCTCGTGAGATTAAGAGACGCAAGCAGCCCGTCAACTTTGTGACAGCGCAGACAACCTCCGTGAGCATGGCTATGAACCCTCAGCCTTATCCACAACCTCAACCCTACCCGCAACCCTACCCGCAACCCTACCAACCATACCCACAACCAGCATACTAGAATACTGCATACAACCCACCACAGGTCACTTCAAGAGGTTACCATAAGTGGCTGTAGAACATGAGCACGCATCTAATAATAAAACAGCTTGGCGAGATTTGGTGGGCTATCTGGGTGCAGATTAACTTAACACCACAATTGCTGAAGTGCATTTGTAGCCCAAACATTTTTTAATGATTTTTTTAGTTCTAAGGAGAGTAGGGTATTTCTATTAAGGTTTTTGTGTATCCAGGTCATGCTCTACCTAGTAGTAGTTGGTCACATTCAACTTACCTGTTTCTGTAATGGTCAATACATTTCACTACCTATCCAAGTGGTTTTATCAACCAAGGAAGCCAAGTCAATGCAGGGTGTCTAACTACAGCTAGCTATAGGGTACAATTAAAACCCTTTCTATGTGCATTTCTGTCTGTTGTCCCCTGATCTAATGTCCTGAGAAACAACAGTAAATATGAGAAAATCTCCACAAAGTTGGGGTCAATCACCTCTTAGACAACCAAGAGTGCCCCCATTGATAGACTGTCCCTCACATACTGTACCGATAATAACGATTACCTACACCTCCAAACTTTCCAAACAAACAAGTTTACTGTCCTTCAGATTTTAAGGGGCTGGATTGTGGCCAGTGGGGGGTAAAAAATGTCCCAAGCCTGGCATCAGTGGAAATAAACAATGCCTCAGGTGTGGTGTTCATTTACATATTACCTGTGGTCAGTAGGATGAGAAATAGTGCCCCATCAATGGCATCAGTGGCACATCATTGGCTTTGGTGGGAGGAATAGTGCCCCACCATTAGTATCACTGGGAGAAATAGTGCCCTGTCATTGGCGTCAGTGGTCCATCACTGGTGTTGGTGGGAGGAATAGTGCCCCGATACTGGTATTACTTGAGGGAATAGAGCCCCATCGCTGGTCTCAGTGGGAGGAATAGTGCCCCAATGCTATCAGAGGGAGGAATAGTGCCCCATTACTGCTATGAATGGGAGGAATAGTGCCCCACCATTGGTTTAAATGAATGGAATAGTGCCCCACCACTGGTTTCAATGAATGGAATAGTGCCCCACCATTGGTTTCAATGAATGGAATAGTGCCCCACCATTGGTTTAAATTAATGGAATAGTGCCCCACCACTGGTTTCAATGAATGGAATAGTGCCACACCATTGGTTTCAATGAATGGAATAGTGCCCCACCATTGGTTTAAATGAATGGAATAGTGCCCCACCACTGGTTTCAATTAATGTAATAGTGCCCCACCATTGATTTCAATGAATGGAATAGTGCCCCATCACTGGTTTCAATGAATGGAATAGTGCCCCACCACTGGTTTCAATGAATGGAATAGTGCCCCGCCATTGGTTTCAATGAATGGAATAGTGCCCCACCACTGGTTTCAATAAATGGAATAGTGCCACGCCATTGGTTTCAATGAATGGAATAGTGCCCCACCACTGGTTTCAATAAATGGAATAGTGCCCCGCCATTGGTTTCAATGAATGGAATAGTGCCCCGCCATTGGTTTCAATCAATGGAATAGTGCCCCACCACTGGTTTCAATAAATGGAATAGTGCCCCGCCATTGGTTTCAATGAATGGAATAGTGACCCACCATTGGTTTCAATGAATGGAATAGTGACCCACCATTGCTATTAGTGGAAGGAATGGCGCCCCATCGCTGGTGTCATTTAAGAAAGTTATACCCCACTGTTGTTGTCAGTGTTAGGAATAGTACCTTAATGGGGGAAATAATGCCCAGAGGCTAGCAAAGGGCCACATCTAGCCATCGGGCTGCAATTTGGAGACCATTGACCTAGACAAATAAAAACGGTTAATTTCCCCAACTGGGTTTAACAGATGGCAATATAGACCTTAAACAAAAATATTCAGCACACCAACTGTAGCAGATCTCATACTTTTACTGAAATCTTAGTAACAAAACATAGACAGTTCAGAAACACAATGATCTCCCTTTTCAAGGTGACACATCTAACCTTAGCTCTAATGGTCTGTCACCATGAGAATGGAGACCATTGTGCCTCTAAAACACCCATAGGTGTGCGCAAAGGGTGTCCCACCATTGGTTTCAATGAATGGAATAGTGCCCCACCATTGGTTTAAATGAATGGAATAGTGCCCCACCACTGGTTTCAATGAATGGAATAGTGCCACACCATTGGTTTCAATGAATGGAATAGTGCCCCACCATTGGTTTAAATGAATGGAATAGTGCCCCACCACTGGTTTCAATTAATGGAATAGTGCCCCACCATTGATTTCAATGAATGGAATAGTGCCCCACCATTGATTTCAATGAATGGAATAGTGCCCCACCACTGGTTTCAATGAATGGAATAGTGCCCCACCACTGGTTTCAATGAATGGAATAGTGCCCCGCCATTGGTTTCAATGAATGGAATAGTGCCCCACCACTGGTTTCAATAAATGGAATAGTGCCCCGCCATTGGTTTCAATGAATGGAATAGTGCCCCACCACTGGTTTCAATAAATGGAATAGTGCCCCGCCATTGGTTTCAATGAATGGAATAGTGCCCCACCACTGGTTTCAATAAATGGAATAGTGCCCCGCCATTGGTTTCAATGAATGGAATAGTGCCCCACCACTGGTTTCAATAAATGGAATAGTGCCCCTCCATTGGTTTCAATGAATGGAATAGTGACCCACCATTGGTTTCAATGAATGGAATAGTGCCCCACCACTGGTTTAAATAAATGGAATAGTGCCCCGCCATTGGTTTCAATGAATGGAATAGTGACCCACCATTGGTTTCAATGAATGGAATAGTGACCCACCATTGCTATTAGTGGAAGGAATGGTGCCCCATCGCTGGTGTCATTTAAGAAAGTTATACCCCACTGCTGTTGTCAGTGTTAGGAATAGTACCTTAATGGGGGAAATAGTGCCCAGCGGGCTGTTTAAAGGCTAGCAAAGGGCCACATCTAGCCATCGGGCTGCAATTTGGAGACCATTGACCTAGACAAATAAAAACGGTTAATTTCCCCAACTGGGTTCAACAGATGGCAATATAGACCTTAAACAAAAATATTCAGCACACCAACTGTAGCAGATCTCATACTTTTACTGAGATCTTAGTAACAAAACATAGACAGTTCAGAAACACAATGATCTCCCTTTTCAAGGTGACACATCTAACCTTAGCCCTAATGGTCTGTCACCATGAGAATGGAGACCATTGTGCCTCTAAAACACACATAGGTGTGAGTAAAGGGTGCGGCAGGTGTGCCCGGGCACACCATAATTACCCAGATTCATCCTGCAGCTTGACTGCAGAGAAAGGGACTGGGGAATTTCTGTCCTCAGTCCCTTTCTCTGTCTCAAAACTAAGACATCAGGGGTCTGTTTAGACCCCTGATATTTCACTAATGCCCGTCAATGTGAATCCGTAAAAATTGTAAAAAAATAAAATTGTGAAAAAAATGAATAAAAATAATCTACTGATGCCAATATCTGCCCTACTAACACCAACCTCTGACACTGTCCATTGCAATACTGTGATATATATATATAAATACACACACACGCACCCATGTGTGTTTGAGCTTTGGGGTGCACACCCTAATGCAATAGGCTGCGCACACCTATGAAAACACCTTTGTATTTTACTGCACTATGTTTTGTAACTAAAATATCATTAAGAGTTTGAGATCTACCATCATTGTTGTCAGGTTTATGTGGTAATGAGCCCTTGTCGAAATCCAAGGGCACGTTGTCTATGCCCTAGCCTGCTTCTTCACCAGAGCCTCTGATAGTGGGGTTGGACTTGCAGCAAGCTGGAAACCAGGTCATGGCCCCGTGCAGGGGCGTTGCTAGGTCTCCAAAAGATCTGGAGCTAGAGCCCATAGCAGCGAAGTAAAGAAAGTCATATGCTTGAGTATATATATATGTATAAATATAAATATTGTTACATATCTGAGTGCGGATCCCCCTTACATCAGGGTCCCCAGAGAGCCCCCCACTTACATCAGGGTCCCCAGAGATCCTCCACTTTGAATGCTGGGCAGGGAAGGAGTCGTGGCTGTGACTTCACTGGTTGCTAGACACTAGGCAACTCTAGCAACCAGTGACCAGGAGTAGAGTCAGGTGTAGGTGAGGGCGGCGCCAGAGCCAGCGCTACAGTGGCTCAGTCTGCCCCTGCCTCTTGCATTCCAGACTGGGACATACCTGCTAATTGCAGAACTGCACCCACCCGGTAAGAGACTCGGGGCTATGGGCCCCAGACTCGGGGCTATAGCCCCAATAGCCACCCCCTAGCAACGCCCCTGGCCCCGTGGTTTGCCCAGCTGAGACTGGCATATGCAGAGTACAGATGGCAGGAGACAGAAGAGGATCCAGGAAATGACATGAGGTCAGGGCGGGCTGCAGGAAAGCAAAAACTGTAGATTATGCTGAGGTCCATACACAGGAAGTCAGCCACAGAATACGAATAATGCAAAGCAAGTCAGGGGTTCAGAGAAACTAAGTTGCTCAGGCAATGCGGGCAGCACTGAGCATGTCTATATATAGGGAAGCAGACTGGGAGGCAGGCCAGGGAGTGATAGAAGAGAAAGGGATATAAATCCACAGTAGAGTAGTCAACGTCCATAGATGAATACAGAAGCCAGCAGCACATGTGAGTAGAAGTACAGGTCTAGCAGAAGCACTGCAGCAAGGAGGTAAGAATTTCACAGGCAGGAAACTGTAGGCTAGACCAGTGGTTCCTAACCCTGTCCTCAAGTACCCCCAACAGGCCATGTTTGCAGGTTTTCCTTTATCTTGCACAGGTGCTTTAAATCAGAGTCAATGGCTTGGTATTTTGGACAGCTATTTTATCTAAGAGAAAATCCCAAAACGTGGCCTGTCGGGGGTACTTGAGGACCGAGGTTGAGAACCACTGGGCTAGACCATGACAGTTGGTGTGCTGGATATTTTTGGCGTCTCCATTTGCCGTGCATCCTCATAAGGCGCAAAAGATGCAGGATGGATATCTGGTCAAGAAATAAAAACCTGATAGAGGTTCTAACCCTTCCACACTTCCACTAAAACTAAAAAAGTAAAATAAAAAGGTTTGACTATGTACTTTCATTTCCTGAAAATAGGAAGAGCAGTTGCGTGAAATGTTTATTGTTAATGTTAGTTAAATACTAGTCATTGTAACAGTAGTGTTACTAATAGCAAGTTGTAGTAGTTATAGGCAACCTTTGCATTATTCTAAGTTTCTGTGAGGGAGGTAGAACTGAGTTGTAGTCTGTGCTCACCTCAGTGTCCACAGGCCTCCAGTTTACTTCACTGAAGTACTGATTCAAGCTGCTTCTGAAAACTGTAGCGTAGGCCTGGCATAACATATCCAAGTCATGGCGCCTATAAGAAGACAAGCTCTTGTTGCCATCAGGTAGCACACAAAAGCAAAACCGTGTACGAATCTGGAAATTGTCTCCAAGATGGTGGAACAAGTAGAAGACTGATATGGTTGGACTTCATATCAAGTTCAAGAATGAGAAGCCATGGCCTGCTCCTGAAGTTTATCAATGATTAGATCAGCAGCCACCATTACAATATGAGGAGAAACTATCTTAATTCAGATAACCAGAAGGGGACAGTCATACAAAGCACCGAACTTGAGAAAGGAGCATGCAT
The DNA here is from genome assembly GCA_018402905.1 of Glandirana rugosa. Lineage (NCBI taxonomy): Eukaryota > Metazoa > Chordata > Amphibia > Anura > Ranidae > Glandirana > Glandirana rugosa. The sequence continues at coordinate 632,283 of BLSH010360722.1, read as the reverse complement.
GCTTGTACTGTGCATTGCGCATGGTCCGAAATGCATTGTGCACTCCCCTTCCTGGTACGTCATCATGCCAGCATTGCGATCCACATTGTGCTTCATGGAGAGTTCTGGGTGATCTGGATGAGAGTGGCTGGCTGTTCTCCTCTTGCACGGCTTCTGTTTGTAGGGCTTGGGAGTTCTACAGCTGTTGATGTCAACCAGCTTTTATGAGCCTTACATCTTTGTACTTCGTGTGAGTTGCCCCTTTTTAGTGTACTAATAAATTGCTTGATGATACTACACTTAGAGGTGCTTTTTTTCTGGTTTCAATTGGTGGTTGAAAACCTGGAGACCTTGGAGATAAAACTGGACTGTAGGTTCTCCAAATTCACAGAATGAAAAAAAAGATGCAAGAGTCAATAAGTGAATGTGGAAAGTTTGGTGAGCTCAGCTATTGTACAGGGTTAGAAGCAACCAGAAAGATTTTGGTAATTACATCAGCGAGGAAGAGATGGGGTGGATACAACTTTTGCACATTGTTTTCCAATGCTCCATCCACTTCTTAAAGGGTAACATTGTGGCTGATAGACAAGCAGGGTTCTCAGGGGCAGGGACACGCTTCAGTTCTGAGCACAAATGCAAAATTGAGCATGACGCAATGACAATATTAAGCAGTGTGAATCATAATATTATCTCAGAACGTGCAGTCTCAGTTGTTGGCTCCACCACAAGCCTGGTGGTAGCTGTTACTCATTGTCTAGTCACCAACCTGTACCCATCTCCTCAACTTCCCCTTACATGTCATGATTAGTGTTGAGCGAACCCGAACTGTAAAGTTCGGGTCCGTACCGAACTTTCGGGTGTCCGTGTCCCGAACCCGAATGTTTGAGAAAAACGGGTTCTGGGTTCTGGTATTTTATCACGCATGTTGAATAGCTGCAGGGCAGCCAATCAACAAGCGTTTCAGTGGTTTTCCCTAGAAGCCATCACAGCCATGCCTACTAATATGAGGCTGGAGTAACAGTGCTGCATGTCACATGCTCTCAGGTTAGTGTAGGGAGAGGATGCTGCCGGTGCTGTGAGGGACAGATTGTGAGGGACAGATTGCAGATCTAATAACTAGGTAGAGATTACTACTACTGCTGTGAGGGACAGATTGCAGGGATAATAACTAGGTAGAGATTACTACTACTGCTGTGAGGGACAGATTGCAGGGATAATAACTAGGTAGAGATTACTACTACTGCTGTGAGGGACAGATTGCAGATCTATAACATCTCATCCTGCATTACAGAACGATCTGATTACAGAACGATCGCTTATCCTGCATTACAGAACGATCTGATTACAGAACGATCTCTCATCCTGCATTACAGAACGATCTGATACTGGACTAGGTAGAGATTACTACTGCTTTGAGGGACAGATTGCAGATCTAATAACATCTCCCATTGTTCTTCCTTTTGCAGCCCTCTAGCACTTTCCAGTACTTTTTTACAGACATTTTTGTGCCGAAAAGTTCGAAAAGTTGACTTCAATGGGGTTCGGGGGCCGGGGTCAAGTTCGGGTAACGTTTAGTACCGAACCCGAACATTTCCACGAAGTTCAGCCGAACCCGCCGAACCCGAACATTCACTCAACTCTAGTCATGATTTAAAATGAGATACAAAAACACTTATCCTGTGTCTGTTGATTTAGTACAACTACATTAGAAACTCCAGTAGCTGACCGGTCTTCTACTCTAGTACCATACATCAAGATATTGTCTCCTATCAGTGAGTAACAAGTAAGCAAACCATTGAAAGTTAAAGAACTACTTGATAAATGGGAAATACCTCCAAACGAAATATTGTAGCTCTAGATCAGCCTTTCTCAACATTTTCAACACCGAGGAACCCTTGAAATGATTCTCTGGTCTCGAGGAACCTCTGCTAAAAATTAAAAATCTACAACTCATGATACATTAATGTGATGGTCAATGGGAAGAATGCTCCTTACACGTGTGGTCATTGGGAAGAAATACCCCCTTACAGATAGTTAAAAAGATCAATGGTGTTAATGGGAACTTATCTGAGAGGTAGAAATGGACCATTGCTAAAAGAACCCCTTGCAACCTCTGGAGGAACCCTAGGGTTTCACGGAACTCTGGTTGAGAAACCCTGCTCTAGATCTTTATATATTCTATGGCTACAGGGCTTAATAATCCTGCTAAAGCTTTCTGTGTGTTTTCAATGTCCTCTGTATAAGTTTGAGCATTGTATATTTGCTTTTGGTCCATTAACATGTTGGTAAGCAAAGTGTTGCGCTAAAAAAAAAAGTGTTCATGAGTAAATAGTCCCAAGTGAAAAATTGAAATTTCATTAAATAATTAGTCCTAAAGAAATAATGGTGATAAATTCTTGCGGCCGCAGACGGCAGGTGAGTCACATCACAGTCCCTTCACTACAAAGGCCTTCGGTGCATCTCGGCTCACATAAGAACTGAAGAGGAGAGCTGTGCAGTGGAATGTCGTCATGAAGTTTTCCCTTTAAAAGAAGAGACACCTGCTCAATATGAGATTTCTGGGAAAATTGCAGAGGATGAAGGTGCTCCGTGTCTTCTGTGCTTTTCTCCTCCATCTCCCTTTCCTGCTTGGTGCCCTTGCTGCCCTCCTCCCCACTGCTCATGAAGATTCTATCCTTTGGTGACGAAACGTGTAGGGCGGAGCAGCATGCCTATGTCATCATGTTATCCGGAAGTTATGGCATTTTCACCTACCAGATGTCTTTTGGAGATGTGCTCATTTACAATGTGAGTGGAATTTGTATTCAATAAATTAGCATTTTTTAAGGTTTTGCCCTATCTAGCACTTTCTTATTTACATATGCGTGATTGGGAGCTCTGGATGTCCATTGGATGTACACCCTAAAGCGGTATCTACACCTGCTCCAAGGCTCATCGCGGGATGTGGTTTTAAAGGGGAGTTCCCCAGAAGCTTGCCAGACCTGCCTATAACTAGGGGGTCCAGGCCATTTGGTAAGAGTACATCTTGTCCGTATGTTGGTGATCGGCCTTTGTGGGGAAGGGACTGTGATGTGACTCACCTGTGATCTGTGGCTACAAGAATTTCTCGCCTTCATTTCTTTAAGACTGTTTATTTAATTCAATCTTTCACTTGGGACTATTTACTCGTGAACTCTTTTTTTTTTAGAGCAAACTTTATTTACCAATTTCCTTTTTGTGATGAATATCTCACAAGCTGACACAAGTGCGGTATTTTTTTCTTCCTTTAACATGTGCCTGAAATTCATTAGGGAGGCAAAGCCTCGAAAAAAGGGATGTGGCCACATTAATGCCATTTTAAGGGTTGTGGTTTTATAGTGATATGCCTGTGAGGTTAAAATACTGTTCCTCAAAACAAACAGAGCTGACATGGTCCCACACTGGCACAGATGGCACCACTAAAGTAACTGGTGGTAATACATGAGCAAACAAGGTTACATGTGCGCAGCATACACAAGCAACAAACAGGCGCTCATTGTAATACTCATGAAACAAACAGATAGTCATGGCTATAAAGGGAGAACAAATGAAAAATTGAGACAGATTGTGGGCAACAAATGGGCATTTATGGTAATACATGGGCAACCAACAGGCAGTCATTGTAATACTCAGGAAACAAACAGGCAGTCATGGCAATAAAAGGACAACATATGTAAAATTAAGACAAAATGTGGGCAACAAATGATCATTTACAGTAATACAATGGCAATAGACAGGCGCACACACATAGTCTGATTGGCTGCCCTGAGCCAGCGGCTCAGTGTGATTGGAGTGGACGGGTCACTGTGGCGGCGGACGTGACTCCCGCTCCCACAGAGACCCTGACCGGTGACCGACGGACTGATGGGGACAGCCGCTGTCCGCATGCCGATCTCTGCAACACTCCTGCCTACCTGCCTATTAGATGAGGTAAGCGCGGGACTTGTCACGACTTCGAGGGGGGCTGCAATGCACCCCACCTGTGATACTGCCTGCAGAGTACCCCCACCTGTGATACTGCCTGCAGAGTACCCCTACCTGTGATACTGCCTGCAACGTACCCCCACCTGTGATACTGGCTGCAAAGTGCCCCCACCTGTGATATTGGCTGCAATTTACCCCCACCTGTGATACTGGCTGCAAGGTGCCCCCACCTGTGATACTGGCTGCAAAGTGCCCCCACCTGTGATATTGGCTGCAATTTACCCCCACCTGTGATATTGGCTGCAATTTACCCCCACGTGTGATACTGGCTGCAAAGTGCCCCCGCCTGAGATATTGGCTGCAATTTACCCCCACCTGTGATACTGGCTGCAAAGTGCCCCCACGTGTGATATTGGCTGCAATTTACCCCCACGTGTGATACTGGCTGAAAAAGTGCCCCCACCTGTGATATTGGCTGCAATTTACCCCACCTGTGATATTGGCTGCAATTTACCCTCACCTGTGATATTGGCTGCAATTTACCCTCACCTGTGATATTGGCTGCAATGTACCCCACCTGTGATATTGGGTGCAATTTACCCCCACCTGTGATATTGGCTGCAAAGTGCCCCCACCTGTGTTATTGGCTGCAATTTACCCCCACCTGTGATACTGGCTGCAATATTTAACGTCGGTTATTGTGTCCACCCC
>BLSH010360722.1:616487-627641 GCA_018402905.1 Glandirana rugosa | reverse complement strand
CATGTAAACATGGATCTCCGTTCTGTGAGAGGGGGAAGGGCTGTGATCACTCCACTTCCCCTGTCAGTCAAACACTAATACAGTTAGAACACACCCAGGGGACACAGTTAACCCTTAGAGCGCCCCCCAGGTTAACCCCTTCACTGCCAATGGCATTTGCACAGTAATCAGTGTATTTTTATAGCACTGATCGCTGTATAAATGCCAGTGGTCCCAAAAAAGTGTCAAAATGGTCCGACATGTCCGCTGAAATATCGCAGTACCGCTAAAAATCGCAGATCGCCGCCATTACTAGTAAAAAAAAAAAAAAAAAAAACCCCAGAAATTAATTCTCATCATCCGTAAACGCGGCAACGTTTGCGCAAACCAATCAATAAACGCCGAATGCGATTTTTTTTACCAAAAATATGAGGAAGAATATAAATCGGCCAAAACTGATGAAAAAAAATGTTTTTTTATATTTTTTTTTTGGATTTGTATTTTAGCAAAAAGTAAGAAATTTGTTTTTTTTTGCAAAATTGTCGCTCTTCTTTTGTTTATAGCGGCGATCAGAAATGACGCAGCGGTGATCGAATACCACCAAAAGAAAGCTCTATTTGTGGGAAAAAAAGGACGCAAATTTCATTTGGGTACAACGTCGCACGGCCGCGCAATTGTCAGTTGAAGCGACGCAGCGCCGAATCGCAAAAAGGGCTCTGGTCCATAAAGGGTGAAATCCTTCCGGGGCTGAAGTGGTTAATGTACGCTACTGAAGTCGCTGTAACTTCAAAAAAGGTTCCCGTACGACTTCAAGGTAACTTCTATCTGACGTGTGTCTATAGAATTCAATGGAAGTCGCCTCCAAGTTGGATCCCTCATCTATATTGAACTTTACAGGAAAAAGAAAATAATTTACACAGTTACTCCCCCCAAATTACCCAGGCAATCCCCTCCCACCCTTCTCTGATTGGCCACAGGCAAAGTCGCCTGGCACGGAGTCGCGTTGTAAGTCGCCTAGCAAAGTCATACTGAAGTCGGGTCGCCTAGGGTTGACACATCATCCCTTTAATCCAAGACACATATTAATTACACAGGTTGTTCTGTGGCTGATTAAGGTGGTAATTAAACTCACTTAGTGCCTCATCTGCATTAAATCAGCCCCAGAACAACCTGTGTAATTCATGTGTGTCCTGGATTAAAGGGATGATGTGGCAACCCTAGGGTCGCCCCTATGTGAACACAGCCTTAAACCCAAACACATATGAATTACTCAGGTTGTTCTGAGGCTAATTTGATGCAGATAAGGCACCAAGTGAGTTTAATTACCACCTTAATAGAGTTGCCACCTCTTCCCTTTAAGGCTGCATTCACACAGGGGCGACCCGACTTCGACGCGACTTTGCTAGGCAACTTCAGCGCGACTTCCAGCGCGACTTCCAGCGCGACTTCCAGCGCGACTTCCAGGGACTTGAGGCGACTTTACAACACGACTTTTGCCAGGCGACTTTGCCTTGACCAATCAGAAAAGGGAGGGAGGGGGTTGCCTAAAAATAAATTCTATTCTTTTCACTACAAAGTCGCTTTTATTTAGATGGGGGATCCGACTTGGAGGCGACTTCTATTCAATTCTATGGGCACAAGTCGGATAGAAGTCGCCTAGAAGTAGTACAGGAACCTTTTCTGAAGTCGTTCCGACTTCAGTAGTGTACATTAAGACGGCTCCCATTCATTTCAATGGGATTTCAGATGTCAAGCAACCTGGGGCGACTTGAGGCTACCCAAGTCGGAGCGACAGTCGCCCCTGTGTGAATGGTGCCTAAAACCGAACACATATGAATTACACAGGTTGTTCTGTGGCTGATTAGGGTGGCAATTAAACTCACTTGGTGCTTTATCTGCATTAAATTAGCCTCAGAACAACCTGTGTAATTCATATGTGTTCGGGTTTAAAGGGATGAGGTGGCAACCCTACACCTTAATCAGCCACAGAACCTGGGTAATATGTGTTGGGTTTTAAAGGGATGAAGTGGCAACCCTACACCTTAATCAGCCACAGAACCTGGGTAATATGTGTTCGGTTTTAAAGGGATGAAGTGGCAACCCTACACCTTAATCAGCCACAGAACCTGGGTAATATGTGTTGGGTTTTAAAGGGATGAAGTGGCAACCCTACACCTTAATCAGCCACAGAACCTGGGTAATATGTGTTTGGTTTTAAAGGGATGAAGTGGCAACCCTACACCTTAATCAGCCACAGAACCTGGGTAATATGTGTTCGGTTTTAAAGGGATGAAGTGGCAACCCTAGTTTCAGCCTGTCCCCTTGCAGATAGGAGAAAGCTACTTGTCATTGTCAGTTGTCACCATTCTCAGCCATGGTCCCTCACCACCACCGGCTTTTTGCATTCTCTGAATGTCTGTTGCTGTTTCATCCCCTGGGCCTCCCTCGGAGTCATCTATCGCACGCCAAACCCCTCACGTAATTGGATATTGTTTGCTTTTTCTATTAAGGTTTTCTCCACCACTAATGCTGGTTTGCTCCCTGTGTTCCGTGATTCCACTCACCTGTCAGCTGGATTCCCCTGAGATCCCTACGAAGGTGTGATGAAACCTTTGATGTACGATTAACTCCTGATGTGCCTTCTCCTCCATGTGGATCTTATATGGTCTTGAGCCCCTCCATATGGACTTGAACACATGAACTTCATTTTTATGAACTTTGCTGGACCCTTGGGTTTGCAGAAATTATAATGGTTGAGCTACAAAACATCTTGTTTTCTGCTTATTGTAGGGTTTTCCATATTACTATGTTTAGGTTTCAGCTCCCTGCCGTCTTATGACATGAGTGTGTTTTGTGTATATGAGATGTACTGCCTTGGAAACACCAAGATTGACTTCGTCCAGTCCCAGAGGTGACATGGCCCCAGGCTTTATACTGCATTGTACTAAGAAGGAAGGAATGTTCAGAGCAACGATCCTCTCTGTAGAGTATATAGCAATGGATATCGGGCCTTGAGTGACTCTTATTACCATGTAACTAGAAGCACACTATTGCAGGGGGCAGGGTTGGGGCTCCTGACGGGGGTTGCTCTACTTGTATATACTGTATGTAGCGGTACCCCCGTAAGGGCTGCTGGTAGTTGTGGTCCGTCTGTCACCCTGCCCAGCCAGGCACACAATTTTCAGTCACTACTCACACAGAAAACAGTCCATGCACTTTGTTTTTTGTTATTTTTATTGGGGGAATTCAACTTGGATGAGGTAGAGTAGATATGAGATGCCCAGTTGATTGCAAACAGACAATGTAGGGACTGAGATCTATATTCACCTCCTTTATATAGAACTTCTTCTCTTCCTCCAGCACAAAACTTGACTACTGATCTCACTCTTCAGCACATCACTTGATTTCTCACTTCCAGGACCAGCTAGTACTTTAGACTAAGCCTGACACTGACTCCGCCAGGCCTTAGCAAATGCCCTTTGCAGGCAGGGACCGGGGGCCCCTTTGGTGTAGCAAAAATGTAGGTAGTCCTCGTGTTAGATGTCCACGTGGCTACTTATCCCAGCACCACTTCTTCAGGCCCTGCCAGCTCTCCTGGCTGCAGCTGCTTCTCTCCACTACCCATGCCACCATAGTCCACATCACTGGTTCTGCACCCATCCCAGACTGCACTCTCCCAGTCCTCTCAGGTGTGCCACTCAGTCCTCCTGACTGTGTGTCACTTACAAGCCCTCCTGGCTGCGACATCTTTTTCCTCCCTGAAGACTTGCCTGGCCGTGCTCTCCTGCTGTCCTCTCCTTGCTCCCGTGCCTCCTGTCCAGGACACCTCCATGTGTCGTAAGAAGGTCCTGTCCTCAACCGAGCCCCAGGCCCAAGGTCACCCCCCCCCCCAGACTGAAGAGCTCCCTCAAAGGCCACAACAGCCTAGCCCTCCATCTCCAGCTTCCCCCCGAACAACCCCTCCCCAGCTGGGGTGACCTTGAATATTTGAGGGGGCCTGCCCCCTGCCAATCCAAGTTGGGGATTGGTCAGGGCTCCTCAGAATACTCTAGGCAGCTCCACCTTTTATCTCCTCCTTCCTTTCCAGAAGATTCCAGCATGTTCTGGAAAAACGTGGGAGGTCTCAGTGATGCTGCCTGCGAGTCACCCAGCTCTGCCAGAGTCACTCCCAACCCAGATCAAAACAAACAGGCTTGGCTGCCAGCCAAGCCTGGAAATTTACCTACACTAAATTAACTCTGTACACATCCTATACCACTAGAGGGTGCTACATACATATATATATTGGAATTTATTCAGCTGTGACGCTATACTGTAATAACGATGATCAGCAATTTATAGTGGGGCTGTGATAGGGTGGCAGGCAATCTGGCACTGACAGACACTATCTGGCAGGTACACTAACTAACACTGACATCAAAAGTGACACTAATAAAGTGATCAGTGCTAATACTATACACTGTCACTGTACTAATGACACTGGTTGGGAAGGGATTAACATCTAGGGACACTCAAAGGGTTAACTGTGTGCCTAACGTGTAATATGTGCTGCTTTTACTAAGACTAAAACAATACCAACTATGTGGGTAGTTCCATGCCTACAGCTAGAGCCCAGGGTGAAGATGGCAAACTGCCCCCCCAAGATGTGTAAGCATTATGTGTCAGCAAAATTCTTGAGCATGAGCCTGCTTGGGTGACCCCTTGCAAGCTACTTGCTCTGGAGGCACTTGGCAGGAGGGAGGGGCCAAGAGCACCAGCAAGGTACCCGAGTAAAGGAGGATGCAGGTTGCTCTGTGCAAAACCATTAACCAAGACCCTTGCTCCCAGGTTTGGTGCGCATTTGGGAGTTGGTTGAGTAGGGATAGGTTCCCCACTTGGTAGGGACAGAACTAGTGGCAGGAAAAGGTTCCTGATGAAGAGGGAAAGCATAGGGCTCTCAACTTCTCTGGATATCTGCCTGCTGGGTACAAGACAGCCAGATTGCACTCTTCCCCTCTCTATAGCCATTGTCAGTTTGGCTACATTCTGCGCTCCACACGCTATTGGAACCGGGAGTGTTCCCAGTTGAACCGTCTCTGCATTATCTCAATACAAGTTATTTGATTGCACTGGGACTGAGTGTCTTATTTCGCCACCCCTCCTATATGTTCGATTCCCATCCAGAACCATTTATATGACTTTCCCATGTGTTTGTATCCTCATGTTGTATTTGGATGGGGCTGTGGCCTGGCTGGAGTCCAGGCTGAGGTTGCCACTCAACTCATCTCTGCAAGACACCATAGATGTTCCAGTGACCACCCTCCTTCTCTTGAGTCATTGCAGGAGCCAGGACGGGCTCTATCCCCTGCCAGCACTCTAGCACCCCCTCTCTATCAAGCCTGAGTGGCACACATACATTTCCCGGGGGGCATGGCCTGGTCGGAGTCCAGGCTGGGGTTGCCACTCTACTCATCTCTGCAAGACACCATAGATGTTTGGCTTCCATTAGCCACCCTCCTTCCCTTGAGTCATTGCAGGAGCCAGGACGGGCTCCATCCCCTGCCAGCACTCTAGCACCCCCTCTCTATCAAGCCTGAGTGGCACACATATATTTCCCGGGGGCGTCGCCTGGTCGGAGTCCAGGCTGAGGTTGCCACTCTACTTATCTCTGCAAGACCCCATAGATGTTCGGCTTCCTGTGGCCACCCTCCTTCTCTTGAGTCATTGCAGGAGCCAGGACGGGCTCCATCCCCTGCCAGCACTCTAGCACCCCCTCTCTATCAAGCCTTAGTGGCACACATACATTTCCCGGGGGCGTGGCCTGGTCGGAGTCCAGGCTGAGGTTGCCAATCTACTTATCTCTGCAAGACACCATAGATGTTCGGCTTCCAGTGGCCACCCTCCTTCTCTTGAGTCATTGCCAGGCTCCATGCCCTGCCAGCACACTAGCAGCAGCTGTGGATGCACTGTCTACCTAACCCCTCTCTATCAAGCCTGAGTGGCACACATACATTTCCCTGGTCATCGTATTTGGATCAGCCATGGACATGAGGAAAAAGTAAAATCGGCAAACGATCGTGCTTATAACGTTTTAAAAAACACTTCCCTTTATTCCCCAACCCTCCAGAAATTACACTGACGTTAAAAGGGTGCTAACAGTGCACCACACATATAGCGCAAAGAAAATGCCAGTGGCAGAGATCAGCAATACAGTATAGTTTAACACTCGGGGTCAAACACAGAGCGTCATGATGTCAGTAGCCCCTCCCCTACGCGTTGCGCCACAAGGTCACGCGTCTTTCTCAGGGGGATTCTATTGGACGTCACCCCTCTCTGAGTATATATAGGCTTTTATCAGCGCCATTTTGATGCAGACCGGTGCTCCATTGTCCTTCCTATGTATAGAATATTACATAGACATTTGAGAGTATAAACCGCCCCCTTAGTGTCACAAGATATGAAGTCTTTCATTCCATAAGATTTTCCTGTAGATAAGTTGGTAAATTCCTTTCTTTCTCTTGGATTATTAGTAACTTTATAGCAGCTATAACATCTCCCGCATCCGGAAAAGACCTTACTATCCAAAAATGTGAAATTCCTCTGTTTGGGGGGATCCACTACATCTTTTACCAATACTTACTTTGGATAATTAGGGCTTTTTCGGATGCGGGAGATGTTATATTTGCAATAGAGTTACTAATAATCCAAGAAGAAGAAAGGAATTTACTAACCTATCTACAGGAAAATCTTATGAAATGAAAGACCTGATTTCTTGTGACAGTAAGGGGGTGGTTTACGCTCTCAGATGTCCATGTCATTTTCTATACGCTGGAAGGACAAAAAGGGCTGTAAAAGAAGGGATTAACCACTTCAGCCCCGATTTCACCCTTTAGGACCAGAGCGCTTTTTGAGATTCGGCGCTGCGTCGCTTTAACTGACAATTGCGTGGTCGTGCGACGTTGTACCCAAACTAAATTTGCGTCCTTTTTTTCCCACAAATAGAGCTTTCTTTTGGTGGTATTTGATCGCCTCTGCGTCATTTCTGATCACCGCTATAAACAAAAAAAGAGCGACAATTTTGCAAAAAAAAATTTTTTATTACTTTTTGCTAAAACACAAATCCAAAAAAAAAAAAAAAAATATAAAAAAAACTTTTTTTTTCATCGGTTTTGGCCGATTTCTATTCTCCCTCATATTGTTGGTAAAAAAAAAAAAATCGCAATTGGCGTTTATTGATTGGTTTGTGCAAAAGTTGCCGCATTTATGAATGATGGGAACTAATTTCTGGGGTTTTTATTTATTTTTATATTATACTAGTAATGGCAGTGATCTGCGATTTTTAGCGGTACTGCGATATTGCGGCGGACATGTTGGACCATTTTGATACTTTTTTGGGACCATTGGCATTTATACAGCGAACAGTGTTATAGAAATGCACTGATTACTGTGTAAATGCCATTGGCAGTGAGGGGGTTAACCTGGAGGGGGCGCTCTAAGGGTTAACTGTGTTCCCTCAGTGTGTTCTAACTGTATGGGGGCTGGGCTGGCAGGGGGAGGGGAGTGATCGCGGCTCCCATATACAGGAAGCCTGTGATCACAGCTCTTCCCCTACTAACAGAACGGAGATCCGTGTTTACATACACTGACCTCTGTTCTCTCACTGCGGGGGGCATCGCGGGTAGCTGGGGGAGATCGAGTCCGCCCAACCCGCTCCCTGGCCCCCCCCGGAACACAGTGAGCGCGTGAGCGGGCCTCCGGCGGCGGATGTACGCTTACAATGCTAGTTATCACGCCCGCTGTCAGGCGATGGCGGTTTGCGATAAGGAGCCACTGTGTCGCTGTCACGCTGCGGCGGGTGGTCGGCAAGTGGTTAAAGAACACATATACAATATTAGTGTGGGATATAAAAAACATTTTCTATCATCACATTTCTGTAATGTACCTAATAAAGACTATAGGGGTTTACAATTTTGGGGTATATAAACATCTAAAAATCACTGGGTGGGGGGGGGGGCAATACACTCAGAGAACTTAGTAAAAACATATCATGGTGGATCTATGAGCTGAATACTCTACCTCTTAGAGGTCTGAATAAGGAGTTTGACCTCCCATGTTTTTTGAGTAATTATTAAAGACCCGTCTTTTGGACACCAAGTAACGAATAATTATTGACTGTACAGTAGGTATAGAAATCATTATAATTACAGTTAATAAGTTCATATCAACCACTTCAGCTCCGGAAGGTTTTACCCCCTTCATGACCAGGCCATTCTTTTGCGATACGTCACTACTTTACTTTAAGTGACGGTTGCGCGTTCGTGCGACGTTGTACCCAAATACAATTTATGCCCTTTTTTCCCCCACAAATAGAGCTTTATTTTGGTGGCATTCGATCCCCTCTGCGGTTTTTATTTTTTGCGCTATAAACAAAAAAATAGCGACAATTTTGGGAAAAAAAAAACAATATTTTTTATTTTTTGCTATAATACATATCCAATAAAGAAATGTAAAAAGAAAATCAAATTTCTTCATAAATTTAGGCCAATTTGTATTCTGCTACATATTTTTGGTAAAAAAAAATCCCAAAAAGCGTATATTGATTGGTTTGCACAAAAGTTATAGCGTTTACAGACTATGGGATAGATTTAGGGACTTTTTATGTTTTTTAATGTTTTTCCTAGTAATGGCGGCGATCAGCGATTTTTAGCGGGACTGCGACATTGTGGTGGACAAATCCGACACTAAGTGAACTTTTTGGTGACCAGTGACACCAATACAGTGATCAGTGATAAAAAAATGCACTGTCACTGTATATATGATACTGGCAGGGAATGGGTTAGCATAAGGGGCAATAAAAGAGTTAACTGGGTACCCAATGAGTGAGTGTTTTCTTACTGAGGCGGGGACAGATGCACTCGAGGAAGAGAGACATCTGTGTTGCTGACTAGCAGGAATCACAGATTCTGTCTTCCTGTCCTTGTTTACATAGACAGACGATCCTTCTCTCTCTCTCCAGCGAGCGATCGCGAGTTCCCAGCGGCCATCGCGGCCGCTGGACCCGCTGATTGGCTCCCGCTGTGTCCTATTTCGGCGTGCACGCGCCCCAGAAACGTGCACGAGGATCATGTACAGCAGGGGTAGGCAACCAGTAGCCCTCCAGCTGTTGTGGAACTACATTTCCCATGTGGCATTGCAAGGCTGGAAGTTACAATTACTCCCAGAGGCTTGATGGGACTTGTAGTTCTGCAATAACTGGAGGGCCCCAGGTTGCCTACCCCTGATGTACAGGTACGTGATTTTGCGCTTAAGGGCTGCCCTGCCACAGTAAATGTATGTGGGGCGGTCCTTAGGTGGTTAAGCGGTTAAATAGTGATTGTATAAAATAGATAATATTTGGGAGAACACATATGGAAGATAGAATGATACATACACACATTGTGATAGGAAGAGTCCCTGTCTCTGGGAAAATAGGTTTAAAAATGAACGCTCTCTCAAAGGGTAAGTTTGAGAAGCTCCAGTAGAAGCTTTGTGAGCAGAGAAAACTATGTTTTAAGTTTCCGCTGGATTTAGTAAGTCTGAATTGGGGCTGGAGACTTGAAGACTCCAACGTGCATTGGGTGGGATGGAGTCTTAAGTCTTGTGGCCAAGTTTTCTTGAACTTCTGCAGGTCATGTGTGTGTCCAGGTGCACATATATGTTATAAGGCAGATCTGAGCATAGCTCAGGGGAGGTGGAGTAGGAGTTGGAGCAGTCGCTGCAGTCAGGAGAGAGGTGTGCTCCTGTTTAGGAACCAAAGCAATATCCTCAACATGGCACTCCATGTGAGAGAGGTTCCAGATCAGTGGACTGAGAAAGTTGGGCCAGCTGAGAGAGTCTGGGAGACCATAGCTGAGACAACTGGGAGAGAAAGTCCTGAGGACCAGAGGAAACTGTGAGTCTCAGACGAGTGAAGAAGCCTGGAGGTTCAGGAGAACCTCTTCCTAGAGACCAGGAGTGGGCCTGAGCAGCATGGTACTACTGTGACTGATGCTGAGCCTTCATCAGTTGTATTTCTGCTGGAGAAGAACCCCTGTGTGGGCAATCCATGCGTGTATCAACTTTCATTTTGTTACTTTTAATAAAAGTGGGCTACCACGCCCTAAAACCTGAAGTTCCTGATGGCTGTTTACTCACTGAAAAATGCATCTACCTCTGAGCTAGACATCCCCCATATTACAATATATTAAAGGGGGAAAGGGGTAAAAACTAACTTTGATATGATATGTAGCGCCCCCATAGTGTAGGTGCGTTTTTCTAGCAGGGTTTGCTAGGTAGGGTAAAATTTAGTCAGGTCTGAGTGTAAGAGCAGGCCTGAGTGTTTTGATACTTGCTGGGAGGATTGAGTGGACTTGACAGAAGAGGTCACCAGAACCTCCCACTTCTTTCTAGAAACCTGGGGAAGGTTTCTGGTCAGAGAGCTGGGAGATAGGTGGATCCATCTTGAGTGTTCTAGGGAGCCCTGACCAATGCCCAAGCAGGCAGGGGGCAGGCCTCCTTGAATATTCAGAGTCAGCCCAAATCCCAATCTGGGGAGAAGTGTCGGGTGGAAGTCTGGAGATATAACAGAGGCGCTGTGGAGATCCCTACCCAGGAGGTCATCCCAGTCTGGGGAGGGTGACCTTGGGGCCTGGAGGTTCGGGTGCAGCCAGGAGTGGTGATGATTCCTGGAGTTACACAGGGGAACAGGAGAACAGTGGAGGTGCTACACAGTGAGAGACTTTAAAGTGATCCACCGGTTTGGTGAGTGACGGTCCCTGGGAACAGTAAGAGAAAGTGCTGGAGCAGGCTGGGAGAGGAATAGTGGACAGTCTGTGGGAGCCTTGGTAGCCAGTCAGGGAAAGGAGAGTCACTGAGGAAAAGCAGGTCGGTGGGACCTGGAAGAGGGATGGGCTGGGAGTTGTAGTTCACCAAAGGCCAGCTAGCACTCAAATACTTTTTGCTACACATTCAGGGGCCCGTGATCCCTGGCCTGTAATGGGTGTTCCTGAGGTTCTGCTGAGAGTAGGCCTCACCATGTGCTAGCCAATAAGGAGAGGGTCGGACGAGGTCGTGAAAGAGAATGACAAGGGTCCCTGGCAGTGAGTGGTTTGGCCACCTAGTGAAATTTCAGAGAGTGACACATCGTGGAGGTGACAAGAGGACAAGGGGACACATTGA
>BLSH010360722.1:581885-592773 GCA_018402905.1 Glandirana rugosa | reverse complement strand
TTCTTTATTTGTCCTCCATCTGTCCGGATGAGAGGAGGAAGAGGAGAAGAAGACAGCGGCGGCTCACAATTTCCATTTCCATTTCCTGTGTCCCCGCGCTCTGGCCGCCATGTTCAGTCTCAGGCGTCCTGTGATTGAGCGAATGGGATCATGTGTGAAGGCGGGACTCCAGGAGCAACCGTGATCGCGGACAGGCCAGCTCCGCCGCCGCACATGACCCTATTCACCCAATTACAGGGCACAGGAGACTGAACATGGCGGCCAGAGCGCGGGGACACAGGAAATGAAAAAATGAGGAGGAAGCCAGTAGTGACACACACTGGCACGGAATTGCGCCCCCCTAAATGTTGCGCCCGGTGCCACGGCCCCCTTCGCACCCCCCACGCTACACCACTGGTCTAAAGTATTGGGATGCCTGCCTTTACCCAGGGGTCTCAAACTGGCAGCCCTCCAGCTGTTCCAAAACTACAAGTCCCATGGGGCAATGCAAGGCTGACAGTTACAAGCGTGACTCCCACAGGCAGAGGCATAATGGGACTTTTGCAACAGCTGGAGGACCGCCAGTTTGAGGCCCCGGCATCCCAGTCTTAGTCCGTAGGGTTCAATATTGAGTTGGCCCACCCTTTGCAGGTATAAAAGCTTCAACTCTTCTGGGAAGGCCATCCACAAGGTTAAGGAGTGTCTATGGGAATGTTTGACCATTCTTCCAGAAGCACATTTTTGAGGTCAGGCACTGATGTTGGATGAGAAGGCCTGGCTAGCAGTCTGTGCTCTAATTCATCCCAAAGGTGTTCTATCGGGTTGAGGTCAGGACAGTCAAGTTCCTCCACCCCAAACTTATCCATGTCTTTATGGACTTTGCTTTGTGCCCTGGTCCAAATCATTTGGTGGAGGGGGGATTATGGTGTGGGGTTGTTTTTCAGGAGTTGGGCTTGGCCCCTTAGTTCCAGTGAAGGGAACTCTTAAGGTGTCAGCATGCCAAGATATTTTGGACAATTTCATGCTCCCAACTTTGTGGGAAGAGTTTGGGGATGGCCCCTTCCTGTTCCATGACTGCGCACCACTGCACAAGACAAGGTCCATAAAGACATGGATGAGTGAGTTTGGGGTGGAGGAACTTGACTGGGCTCCACAGAGTCCTGAACTTAACCTGATAGAACACCTTTGGGATGAATTAGAGGGGAGACTGCAAGCCAGGCCTTCTCATCCAACATCAGTGCTTGACCTCACAAATGCTCTTCTGGAAGAATGGTCAAACATTCCCATAGACACTCCTAAACCTTGTGGACAGCCTTCCCAGAAGAGGTGAAGCTGTTATAGCTGCAAAGGGTGGGCCAAATCAATATTGAACCCTACGGACTAAGACTGGGATGCCATTAAAGTTCATGTGCGTGTAAAGGCAGGCGTCCCAATACTTTTGGTAATATAGTGTGTGTGTGTGTGTGTGTATATATATATATATATATATATGTGTATGTTTTTTTTAAATAACAAATGTTATACTTACCTGCTGTGTGTAATGGTTTTACACAGAGCAGCTGCTGATCCTCCTCTTTGCGGGTCCCCGCGGGCGTTCCTGGCTCCTCCCTCCTGCCAAGTGCCTCCACAGCAAACAGCTTGCTATAAGGGCACCTGAGCAGGCTCGCTCCTGAGCCGCCTATCTGTGTGTCTATTCACATATAGCCATGGTTCGCCCCCTCCACTGCCTCCTCATTGGCTCACTGGCTGTGATTGACAGTAGCATGAGTCAATGGCTCCCATTGCTTTCTTAGCTGTGCAGGGAGAGGCCTGGGATGGCTGAAGCTCTCGTGCACATCACTGGATCACAATGGGACTCAGGCAGTGTCAATTTTGTCTACTAAATCCGACTAAAATGTTTTAGTCAACTAACTTAATACCATTTTAGTCAACTAAAATAAGACTAAAACTAAAACAATTGAGACGACTAAAATAGGACTAAAACTAAAATGGCATTTTAGTCAAAAGACTAAAATGGGACTAAAACTAAATTGAAATTTGATATTATAATTAACACTGGTCTGTAGTGCATGTTCATACCTCAATACTAGGGATGGATGAACGGTTCAGCCCGAGCATAAGTTCGGGCCAAACTTTCGCCGTTCGGTCGTTCGGCGAGGAGCCGAACAAACAGGACGTTCGACCATTTGTTCGGCCCTCTGAACTGACCAAAATGCATTGCGACACTGAACAATACATTGCAAGCCCTAATTGCCTAAAGTAGTGAAAACTTCAGCCAATCAGGGCATAGAGCACTGTTAGAGTCATGATTGGACACTGTCATTATGACTTTATCCAATCATGGCTCATTCCCGCCCCACAGTATAAAAGTATACTTTCAATGGCAGCCATTTTCTGTGTGATTTCGGTGTGGAGAGAGATAGAACAGGGCTCTGATCAGTGCTATTAGTTAGTGTGCTCTACTGTGCTATTGTGCTTCAATTGTCAGTGTAGAATATTAGTTTAGTGTCAGTCTAGGGATAGTGTGAATGTAGTGAGGAGAACCAGCATTTAGCTTTGCATAGTGTGCAGCTAGAGTAGGGACAGCTCAGATAGTTTCACTGTAGTGAGACCGTGTCATTCATACATACATTAGTGTATATGTAGAGTAGGGACAGCTTAGATAGCATCAGTGTAGTGACGGTTGAACACCGTCTATTTGATTGCGTTACTGCAAGTTTTACGCCATTAACTTCTGTGTGCATTACTGCCAGTTTAATGCCATTTACTTCTGTGTGTGTTACTGCCAGTTTAACAATATATAGTTCTGTGTGCGTTCCTGCCAGTTTAATGCCATATAGTTTTGTGCGTTACTGCCAGTTTAACGCCATATAGTTCTGTGTGCGTTACTTCCAGTTTAACACCATATACTTCTGTGTGCGTAACTACCTGTTTAACGCCATATTGTTCTGTGTGCTTTACAGCCAGTTTGGCGCCATATAGTTTTGTGCGTTACTACAAGTTTAACGCCATATAGTTCTGTGTGCGTACTGCCAGTTTAACGCCATTTACATCTGTGTGCGTTACTGCCAGTTTAACGCCATATAGTTCTGTGTGCATTACTGTCAGTATAAACGCAATATAGTTCTGTGTGTGTTACTGCACTGATCGCTGTATAAATGCCAATGGTCCCAAAAAAGTTTCAAAATGGTCCGACATGTCCGCTGCAATATCGCAGTACCGCTAAAAATCGCAGATCGCCCCCATTACTAGTACAGAGTAAAAAAAAAATAAAAACCCCAGAAATAAATTCTCATCATCCGTAAACGCGGCAACTTTTGCGCAAACCAATCAATAAACGCAGATTGCGATTTTTTTTTTTTACAAAAAATATGAGGAAGAATATAAATCGGCAAAAACCAATGGAAAAAATGTTTTTTTATATTTTTTTTTGGATTTGTATTTTAGCAAAAAGTAAGAAATTTGGTTTTTTTTTGCAAAATTGTCGCTCTTCTTTTGTTTATAGCGGCGATCAGAAATGACGCAGAGGCGATCAAATACCACCAAAAGAAAGCTCTATTTGTGGGGAAAAAAAGGACGCAAATTTTGTTTGGGTGCAACGTCGCACGGCCGCGCAATTGTCAGTTAAAGTGACGCAGTGCCGAATCGCAAAAAGGGCTCTGGTCCAAAAGTGGGAAATCCTTCCGGGGCCGAAGTGGTTAAAGTGCACCAAACACCATTTTACATTGATTAAAGTGCATCTACGTACAGATTTCCACTTTACATTTGCTAATAAGCACTGCCCCCTCCCTCCCAATAATGTCTGGGAGGACAACAAGGAGAGGCAGACATTCCCTTGGCACTGTAAGGAGGGCAGCAACAAATGTGCCCACAGGCAAAAGGTGGAGGTGGTGGTCAGTCCTCAGGCAGGGCATCATTTCCTCTGTTTAGTGAGTTTGCCTGTGCTATGCAGCCACAGCATGCAGAGGAGGTGGTGGAGTGGCTTACTAAACCTTCCTCATCCTCCGTCACACAAGCAAAAACAAGTGTGCAGTCCGCTGCAGTTGCCATGTGGATAAAACTCCCTCCTTGTGCACATCTATTCCTGCCATAGCCTCAACATCAGCCATGGAGGAATCAGCTGAGTTATTTGACCACAGCGTCAGCCACTTGCTCCTTGATGATGCTCAGCCATTACTGGATTCAGATGTTGGTTCTGAAGTTGAGGATGACAGGAACATGAGGCATTTTTTTTTTTACAGCAAGGCCAATTCTTGCTTTCATCTACAGTACCTCTATAGGGTTACGGTGGGAAGGCGCCACCGACACCCAAAGACCAATTTTTCTGCACCTGTTTGACAGATGCATATCATTATCATTTTATTTTTACAGAAAGGCAAATTCTTGCCTTCATGAAGAGCACCTCTATAGGGTTATGGTGTGAAGGCACCACTGACACCGAAAACCCAATTTTTCTGCACCCAAAGTCAAAGTGACACCAGAATTTATCCAAAAAATCTCTAATCTTGTTTCCCAGTGCACTACATTGTGGCCTCATCATACACACCGGCTCCCCAGCTGTTGCTGAACAAAATAAAGGCAGGTTGCAAGGAAAATTTAATTTTTTTGGCTTTATAAATGCAATTATTGCTGCAGCAGATTGTAGACATGGTACAGATGTGCCACTTTACAGGCAGACTAAGGGGACCCCCAGGCACTATATTGGAAGGAATTTTTCATTTTTATGCTTTCACTTTAAAAATCAAAAAAATCACTGCTCATTTAAAAATTACGTTTTTTACTAACTTTTTTTTCATTGATACATGTCCCCCAGGGCAGAACCTGGACCCCCATTACCATTGTATGCCCAATAACTTGCATATAAGCCTCCAAAATGGGCACTTTTGATTTTTGAAGTTTGGGTCCCATCGACTTTAATGGGGTTCGTTACTCGGGTCCGAACTTTCGCGGTGTTCGAAAGTTCTGGTGCGAACCGAACAGGGGTTCCGTTCGGCCCATCCCTAATGAATACCAT
Organism: Glandirana rugosa; assembly: GCA_018402905.1. Classification (NCBI taxonomy): domain Eukaryota; kingdom Metazoa; phylum Chordata; class Amphibia; order Anura; family Ranidae; genus Glandirana; species Glandirana rugosa. Next base: position 587,780 of record BLSH010360722.1, on the reverse strand, counting down.
AAACAATTACATGTGAGATTTTTCACTCCAGCGGTATATAATGAGTTCTGGAAATTGTAGAGAAATGCTTAAAGCGGAGTTCCATGCTTTTTTTTGTTTATTAAAAGTCAGCAGCTACAAAAAGTGTAGCTGCTGACTTTTAATAAACAGAAACTTACCTGTCTCCCGGTACAGCGACGGCTGCTCCCGAAGCCTCGCTCGTCTCCCCCCTCCTCCCTGCGGCGCCGGCATTGCAAGTGTGGGCACCTGCCGTGGCTTCACGGCCAGGCAATCTTCTGGGACCTGTGATGTGTCCCAGAAGATTGCCAGGAGGGAGGGGCCGCCTAGGAGGAGAGGAGGAGTCGCCTAGGCGGCCCCGAGGCGGAAGGTGGAAGAGGGACAGGAAGTCCCTCTGAAACCTGGGGACACACTCTCCCCCAAAAAAATTACATGCCAAATGTGGCATGTAAGGGGGTGAGGAGTGCTTAAAGCGGAAGTTCCATTTTTGGGTGGAACTCCGCTTTAAATTACAATTTAACCACACCCATTAGATTTTAGATGACTAAAATGAATTTTAGTACACTAAAATGATTTTAGTCTACTAAAATGTACTGGAGATTTAGTCGACTAAATACTACTAAAGCTAAAGCAATTGCAGAACACTAAAATGAGACTAAAACCAAATCGAAATTTGCTGCCAAAATTAACACTGGAGCTGGGTAGAGCTGCAAAGAGAAGGTTTTTTTAACTTCATGCATAGAATGCATGAAGGTAAAAAAAAAACAAAACCTTGAGCCTTTACAACCGCTTTAATGCGTTGCGACCTTCTGGGTCAGCTCCCCCCAGCCCCCCCTTGATACTTACTTGAGCCCCATCTGCAGTGCAAGGTTAAGGGCATGCAGAGCCCGGGGCTTACATGCCAAACTGCTCCCCCCCCAAAATGTATGAGCATTCAGTGTCAGCAACCCCCCCCACGAAAAAAAAAATGTGAGCACTAATCTGCATGCTTACCCCCTAATTCACCCTCCTCCGAGTAAAAACTAGCCCCCTTGCTGAAATCCCCCCTTCTGGCACAAATCTCCCCCCATTGCACCAAATCCCCCCAGTACAACCCCACTCCATATCCCCCCTCCCAGTACAAACTCCCACCCAATACCCCTCCTGGCACAAATCCCCCCCCCTCCCAAAAAAAACATATTACCTCTTCTAGCACAAACCTCTCAAATCCCCCCTCCTAACACAAATCGCCTTCCCCCATCCTCCCACCAACACAAATCCCCCTCAATCATCACTCCTAGCACACTTCCTAATTCCCTCTCCTCGAATTCCTACCCCCTTGACACTCTCCAAATTTCTCCTCCCAAAACAAATCCCCTCCCTCTCAATTTCATCACAGCACCTCCCCCCCCCCACACCTCAGAGTGCCCAGGGCAGTTGCCCCTCCTGCTCACCCGTTGTCCAGGCCCTGCCCATCTGGACCCAGCGATGTGCATCAGAGAAGCGGCTCTCCCAGGTCTCTCTCTCTTTATTGGCTCACACAGCAGTTGGACCCATTGGCTCCCGTTGCTGTCAATCACAGCCAGTGAGCCAATGAGGTGAGAGTAGGGGGTTGGGGCTGTGTGTGAAAATAAACAATGTCCATTCACAGGAGCACGGCTCGGGAGTGAGCCTGCAAGAGGTTTGCTATTGGGGGCAGACGGCAGGGGACCTAAAAAGGAGAGGATGGGGGGCTGCTCTGTGCGAAACCATTACACAGAGCAGGTAAGTATAACGTATTTGTTATTTTAATGAAAAAAAAATAGAACCTTTAGAATAACTTTAAGAAAGAAAAAATCATAGTGAAATGCAATAAAACAAACAAACAAAGCCATTGGCTCCTGCTGCTGTCAATCACAGCCAGTGAGCCAATGAGGTGAGAGTAGGGGGGCGGGACCAAGTTGTGCTCTGTGTGTGAATGGACAATGTCCATTCACAGCAGTGCAGCTCAGAAGCGAGTCTACAAGAGGCTTGCGATTGGAGGCAGGCGGCAGGGGGAGGAGCCAGGACTGCCAGCGGGGGGACCCAAAAAGGAGAGGATCAGGGCTGCTCTGTGCAAAGCCATTACACAGAGCAGGTAATTGTGACATGTTTGCTATTTTAATAAAAAAAATAAATAAATGAATAGAACCTTTAGAATAATGTTAAAAAAAAATAATAATAATAATAAAATGTATTAAAACAAACAAACAAAGCCATTGGCTCCTGCTGCTGTCAATCACAGCCAGTGAGCCAATGAGGTGAGAGTAGGGGGCGGGCCGAGCTGTGCTCTGTGCTCTGTGTGTGAATGGACAATGTCCAATCACAGCAGTGCAGCTCAGGAGCGAGCCTACAAGAGGCTTGCTATTGGAGGCAGCCGGCAGGGGGAGGAGCCAGGACTGCCAGCGGGGGACCCAAAAAGGGGAGGATCAGGGCTGCTCTGTGCAAAGCCATTACACAGAGCAGGTAATTGTGACATGTTTGCTATTTTCATACAAAACAAATAAATTAATAGCACCTTTAGAATAATGTAAAAAAAAAGAAACATTCAGAATAAAATTTATTAAAAATAAAAAAACAAAAAAGTTAAACATAACCCCTTGTTGCCTTGCTCGCGCCCACAAACGCACACTTGTGTAAACGTATTATACATACAAATTTTAGTATTTTGTTAATTTAATTATATTTTTTTTCCTGAAAATATGGGATTAATAAACAGTTATACAAATATTGTGTAACAAAAAAAAAAAATAACAGTTAACATATGCAAAAAGGAATGTAAAACATTTCTGTGGAGGAGAAGTAGAAGCAGTTTTTTTTTTTTTGCTGCTTTGCAGGAATTTCACCACTTTTTGGCTTTGGCCGGCTCCGGCGAGTCGTTCTGTCCTTGGCGTGACCTTGGATCTGTCACTTGGATCATTGCAAAGATTTTTTTTTTTTTTTTTGGCAGCAATAATGAAATAATGTCCCCTTATTATCTGCAGACGTTTTCTGTCATTGTGATAGATCTTTAAGCTTTATTACATCCTGCCTGCAGAAGAGGAAGTGATTGTTACATTGTTTGTGAGCCGACACACAAACCGCCAAACGCAATGGATGCCAACTGTCCCGGATTTGTCAGGACAGTCCCTCTTCTTGGCCCTCTTGTCACCCCAATGCTGTGTCCAGGGCCATGTCCCAGGATCACAGCCTCATCCACATTCATGTTACTGCACATTTGTAGGCATCATGGCCACAAGTGTGACCATCATATTTACAGGCAGGGCCAACCTTATAATGTGGCCAGCATATTGAGAGGCAGAGTCTGGGTGGGACCAACCCACAATGTGGGCGTGGTTTGAGTGAGCCTAGGACCCAATGTGCTTGTTTAGGATTCAGCGCCCCCAGGAGACCACAAAAGGTTTCAGTTTGCTAAAGCGGTAGAAGCCGGTCACTTAGTAAGTAAATACCATCTAATTCCATCGGCCATGTGTCTTCTTCTAGAATCTTGGTGTGCTTTGTGTATTTCTTCCAGAACTGTGTAGACTTCTTGTAATAAAGACCGCTCACTGCTGCTCTCTCCTTGTGCAGGGGGACTGGTCTTGTCTCCGCCCCCTCCTGTAGTTTTCCGCAGGCGGTCTGTAGTGGGAGGAGCCTGCCCTCCCCTCCCACTGCTCTGCTCTTTCTATGTGCAGGGGGACGGGACTGGTCTTGTCTCCGCCCCCTCCTGTAGTTTTACGCAGGCGGTCTGTAGTGGGAGGAGCCTGCCCTCCCCTCCCACTGCTCTGCTCTTTCTATGTGCAGGGGGACGGGACTGGTCTTGTCTCCGCCCCCTCCTGTAGTTTTATGCAGGCGGTCTGTAGTGGGAGGAGCCTGCCCTCCCCTCCCACTGCTCTGCTCTTTCTTTGTGCAGGGTGACTGGTCTTGTCTCCGCCCCCTCCTGTAGTTTTATGCAGGCGGCCTGTAGTGGGAGGAGCCTGCCCTCCCACAACTCTGCTCTTTCCTTGTGCAGGGTGACTGGTCTTGTCTCCGCCCCCTCCTGTAGTATTCAAAGTGGATTCTTAACATTAGAGACTATTAACCACTTCAGCCCCGGAAAGATTTCACATTTTAGGACCACAGCACTTTTTGCGATTCGGCGCTGCGTCGCTTTAACTGACAATTGCGCGGTTGTACCCAAACCAACGCCCTTTTTTCCCCCACAAATAGAGATTTCTTTTGGTGGTATTTGATCACCGAGCAACAATTTTGCAAAAAAAAAAAAAAAAAAGTTTTTCGTACTTTTTGCAAAATACAAATAAAAAATAAATAAATAAAAAACATTTTTTTCATCGGTTTTGGCCGATTTATATTCTTGCTCATATTTTTGGTTAAAAAAATCGCAATCGGCATTTATTGATTGCTTTGTGGAAAAGTCGTCTCGTTTACGGATGATGAGAATTGATTTCTGGGGTTTTTATTTTTTATTTTTTACTAGTAATGGCGGCGATCTGCGATTTTTAGCGGTACTGCGATATTGGGGCGGACATGTCGGACTATTTTGACACTTTTTTGGGACCATTGGCATTTATACAGCGATCAGTGCTATAAAAATGCACTGATTACTGTGTAAATGCCATTGGCAGTGAAGGGCTTAACCTGCATTGGGCGCTCTAAGGGTTAACTGTGTTCCCTCAGTGTGTTCTAACTGTGTGTGAGCTGCCCTGGCTGGGGGAAGGGAGTGATCACGGCTCCCATATACAGGAAGCCTGTGATCACAACCCTTCCCCCTCTAACTAAACGGAGATCCGTGTTTACATACACAGACCTCCGTTCTCTCACTGTGGGGGGACCATCGCGGGTAGCCGGCGGTGATCGAGTCTGCCCTACCCGCTCCCTGCCCCCCCCCCCAGACACAGTGCGTGCACGAGCGCTCACAATGCTAGTTATCGCAGCCACCCTCAGGTGACAGCATTTCACGATAACGAGCCATCTTGCCGCCATCACGCTGCGGCGGGCGGTTGGCAAGTGGTTAAGGAACATTTTTTTTTAAATTGTTTTTATGTCCGTAGTTCAGCTTTAGAAGTAAGGTGTTCACTTTTAATACCCAATCATGCAAAAGAGTCATGTCGGTGCAATTTCCTGGCATATGATTGGATATTCACACTGAACACCTTATTTACTAACATTTCCAATGTGAAAGGTCTCTCCTGCTCTACATTCCTTTCACACCTGAGCGATGCTTCTGTGACGCTTTCTTTGTGCATTTTTTTTTTTTTTTGCATGCTTTTGGAGTGGCTCCAAAAATGCACCAAAGAAGCTCATGTACCACATTGGCGCCCTGCGTTTTGCCTCAATTTTTGCGTGTTTTGTCGCGCAATAATCGCGGCAAAATTGCACCACATTTGGGGTGCCAATAAGAAATAATGGCAAAGCAAACGTGTTGTGGATTTTGCTGCGATTCTGGAATCGCAGGCAGAATTGCGTGCTTCTGCCTGCGATTTGAATACGGAGCTTTAGTGAATGGCGTTTGTAGATGTTGGTGCGGCGGTGTGTTTGTTTTGGACACGTTATGCAGCCTAACCACCCAGCGTGCCAGAATACTGAGCAAAGTCTGAGCATTGTTTATGGGGGAGGAAACAGAAGGGGGGTGGGGGGATGGGAGATCTGGTGGAAGAGCTGAGAAACGAAACTAAGCTTTAAGATAATAATGTTAGAGCCAACTTCCACATCAAACAGCGAGACATCCTCCAGCAGCAAACAGGCTAAAAGGACACAGCATCAGGTATGAAGGACGTTACTATAGAGGGGATTTAGCTGGAAATTTGGGTGGGTGAAATGACAAAATCCCACCAGATTGTTCACCTGTTGACAGAACTGCAATTGAGGCGGGTTTATTTGGCTGGTTGGTTGGTTCAGTTGGTTGAACCCCCCCCCCCCCCC